>OU342741.1:224388964-224595007 GCA_910589775.1 Avena eriantha
CATGGAAAGAACACACATGCAATGCCATTAGTTGATCCATGTGTGGTTTGTGAAAAGAACACACATGCAATGACATTGGTTGATCCATGTGTGTTTTTTGGAAAAGATAACACATGCAATGACATTGGTGGATCCATGTGTGTTTTGTGAAAAGAACACACATGCAATGACATTTGTTGATCCATATGTGGTTTGTGAAAAGAACACACATGCAATGCCACTAGTTGATCCATGTGTGTTTGTGGAAAAGAACAGACATGCAATGCCATTGGTTGAACCATAAGTGGTTTGTGAAAAGAACACACATGCAATGCCATTGGTTGATCAATGTGTGTTTGTGGAAAAGAAGACACATAAAATGACATTGGTTGATCCATGTGTGTTTTGTGGAAAGAACACACATGCAGTGAACACTGGTGGATCCATGTGTGGTTTATGAAAAGAACACACATGCAATGCCATTGGTTGATCCATGAGTGTTTGTGGAAATAACACACATGCAATGACACTTGTTGATCCATGTGTGGTTTGTGGAAAGAACACACATGCAATGACTCTGGTGGATCCATGTGTGGTTTGTGAAAAGAACACACATGCAATTCCACGGGTGGGTCCATCTGTGATTTATAAAAGAACACACATGCAATGCCACTGGTTGATCCATGTGTGTTTTTGGAAAAGAACACACATGCAATGCCACTGGTGGATCCATATGTTGTTTGTGGAAAGAACACACATGCAGTGGACACTGGTGGATACAATTGTGTTTTGTCGTCAGAACACACATGAAATGCCATTGGTTGATCCATGTGTGGTTTGTGAAAAGAACACACATGCAAGGACTCTACTAGATACATATGTGGTTTCTGGAAAAGAACACACATGCAATGAACACTAGTGGATCCATATGTGGGTCATGGAAAGAACACACATGCAATGAACACTAGTGGATCCATATGTGGTTTGTGGAAAGAACACACATGCAGTGAACACTAGTGGATCCATGTGTTTTTTGTGAAAAGGACACAAATGCAATGCCATCTGTTGATCCATATGTGGTTCGTGGAAAAGAACACACATGCAATGACACTAGTTGATCCATAAGTGGTTTGTGAAAAGAACACACATGCAATGCAATTTGTTGATCCATGAGGTTTGTGGAAAAGAACACACATGCAATGACATTGGTGGATCCATGTGTGGTTTGTGGAAAGAACACCCATGCAATGCCATTGGTTGATCCATGTGTGTTTTGTGGAAAAGAACACACATGCAGTGACATTTGTTGATCCATGTGTGTTTTATGAAAAGAACACACATGCCATGACACTGGTTGATCCATGTGTGGTTAGTGGAAAGAACACATATGCAATGCCATTAGTTGATCCATAAGTGGTTTGTGGAAAGAACACACATGCAATGAACACTGGTTGATCCACGTGTGTTTTGTGGAAAAGAACACACATGCAGTGAACACTGGTGGATCCACGTGTGGTTTGTGGAAAGAACACACATGTAGTGAACACTGGTTGATCCATGTGTGCTTTGTGAAAAGAACACACATGCAATGCCATTGTTTGATCCATGTGTGGTTTGTGAAAAGAACACACATGCAATGCCATTAGTTGATCCATGTGTGTTTGTGGAAAAGAACACACATGCAATGACATTGGTGGATCCATGTGTGTTTTGTGAAAATAACACACATGCAATGACATTTGTTGATCCATATGTGGTTTATGGACAAGACCACACATGCAATGATATCGGTGTATCCATGTGTGGTTTGTGGAAAAGAACACACATGCAATGACATTTGTTGAACCATGTGTGTTTTATATAAAGAACACACATGCAAAGCCACTAGTTGATCCCTGTGTGTTTGTGGAAAAGAACACACATGCAATGCCATTGGTTAATCCATAAGTGGTTGTGGAAAAGAACACACATGTAGTGAACACTGGTGGATCCATATGTGTTTTGTGGAAAAGAACACACATGTAGTGAACACTAGTGGATCCATGTGTGTTTTGTGGAAATAACACACATGCAATGCCATTGGTTGATCCATGTGTGGTTTATGAACAGAACACACATGCAATGCCATTGGTTGATCCATGTGGTTTGTGAAAAGAACACACATGCAATGAACACTGGTTGATACATATGTGGTTTTCTAAAAAGAACACACATGCAATGAACACTAGTGGATCCATGTGTGGTTTGTGGAAAGAACACACATGCAATGCCATTGGTTGATCCATGTGTGGTTTGTTAAAAGAACACACATGCAATGAACGCTAGTGGATCCATATGTGGGTCATGGAAAGAACACACATGCAATGCCATTGGTTGATCTATGTGTGGTTTGTGAAAAGAACACACATGCAATGCCATTGGTTGATCCTTGTGTGTTTTTTGGAAAAGAACACACATGCAATGATATTGGTGGATCCATGTGTGTTTCGTGAAAAGAACACACATGCAATGACATTTGTTGATCCATATGTGGTTTATGGGTAAAGAGCACACATGCAATGACATTGGTGGATCCATGTGTGGGTCATGAAAAGAACACACATGCAATGCCATTGGTTGATCCATGTGTGGTTTGTGAAAAGAACACACATGCAATGCCATTGGTTGATCCATGTGTGTTTGTGGAAAAGAACACACATGCAATGACATTGGTTGATCCATGTGTGTTTTGTGGAAAGAACACACATGCAGTGAACACTGGTTGATCCATGTGTGGTTTATTAAAAGAACACACATGCAATGCCATTGGTTGATCCATGTGTGTTTGTGGAAAGAACACACATGCAATGACACTGGTTGATCCATGTGTGGTTTGTGGAAAGAACACACATGAAATGACTCTGGTTGATCCATGTGTGGTTTGTGAAAAGAACACACATGCAATTCCACTTGTCCATCCATGTGTAGTTTATAAAAAGAACACACATGCAATGCTACTGGTTGATCCATGTGCGTTTGTGGAAAAGAACAGACATGCAATGCCACTGGTGGATCCATATGTTGTTTGTGGAAAGAACACACATGCAGTGAACACTGGTGGATATAATTGTGTTTTGTGGAAAGAACACACATGCAATGACTCTACTAGATACATATGTGGTTTCTGGAAAAGATAACACATGCAATGAACACTAGTGGATCCATATGTGGGTCATGGAAAGAACACACATGCAATGAACACTAGTGGATCCATATGTGGTTTGTGGAAAGAACACACATGAAGTGAACACTAGTGGATCCATGTGTTTTTTGTGAAAACAACACAAATTCAATGCCATCGGTTGATCCATATGTGGTTCGTGGAGAAGAACACACATGCAATGGCACTAGTTGATACATAAGTGGTTTGTGAAAAGAACACACATGCAATGCAACAGGTTGATCCATGAGGTTTGTGGAAAAGAACACACACGCAATGACATTGGTGGATCCATGTGTGGTTTGTGGAAAGAACACACATGCAATGCCATTGGTTGATCCATGTCTGTTTTGTGGAAAAGAACACACATGCAATGAAATTTGTTGATCCATGTGTGTTTTATGACAAGAACACACATGCAATGCCACTGGTTCATCCATGTGTGGCTAGTGGAAAGAACACACATGCAATGCCATTGGTTGATCCATAAGTGGTTTGTGGAAAGAACACACATGTAATGAACACTGGTTGATCCACGTGTGTTTTGTGGAAAACAAACACATGCAGTGAACACTAGTGGATCCACATGTGGTTTGTGGAAAGAACACACATGCAGGGAACACTGGTTGATCCATGTGGGGTTTGTGGAAAAAACACACATGAAGTGAACACTGGTGGATCCATGTGTGGTTTTTGTAAAGAACACACATGCAATGCCATTGTTTGATCCATGTGTGGTTTGTGAAAAGAACACAGATGCAATGCCATTGGTTGATCCATGTGTGTTTGTGGAAAAGAACACACATGCAATGACATTGGTGGATCCATGTGTGTTTTGTGAAAATAACACACATGCAATGATATTTGTTGATCCATATGTGGTTTATGGAAAAGACCACACATGCAATGATATTGGTGTATCCATGTGTGGTTTGTGGAAAAGAACACACAAGCAATGACATTTGTTGAACCATGTGTGTTTTATATAAAGAACACACATCCAATGCCACTAGTTGATCCATGTGTGTTTGTGGAAAAGAACACACATGCAATTCCATTGGTTGATCCATAAGTGGTTTGTGGAAAAGAACACACATGCAGTGAACACTGGTGGATCCATATGTGTTATGTGGAAAAGAACAGACATGTAGTGAACACTGGTGGATCCATGTGTGGTTTGTGGAAATAACACACATGCAATGCCATTGGTTGATCCATGTGTGGTTTATGAAAAGAACACACATGCAATGCCATTGGTTGATCCATGTGTTTTGTGAAAAGAACACAAATGCAATGAACACTGGTTGATACATATGTGGTTTGTGGAAAAGAACACACATGCAATGAACACTAGTGGATCCATGTATGGTTTGTGGAAAGAACACACATGCAATGCCATTGGTTGATCCATGTGTGGTTTGTTAAAAGAACACAGATGCAATGAACACTAGTGGATCCATATGTGGGTCATGGAAATAACACACATGCAATGCCATTGGTTGATCCATGTGTGTTTTGTGAAAAGAACACACATGCAATGACATTTGGTTATCCATATGTGGTTTATGGGTAAAGAACACACATGCAATGACATTGGTGGATCTATGTGTGGGTCATGAAAAGAACACACATGCAATGCCATTGGTTGATCCATGGGTGGTTTTGGAAAAGAACACACATGCAATGCCATTGGTTGATCCATGTGTGTTTGTGGAAAAGAACACACATGCAATGACATTGGTTGATCCATGTGTGTTTTGTGGAAAGAACACACATGCAGTGAACACTGGTGGATCCATGTGTGGTTTATTAAAAGAACACACATGCAATGCCATTGGTTGATCCATGTGTGTTTGTGGAAAGAACACACATGCAATGACACTGGTTGATCCATGTGTGGTTTGTGGAAAGAACACACATGCAATGACTCTAGTTGATCCATGTGTGGTTTGTGAAAAGAACACACATGCAATTCCACTTGTCCATCCATGTGTAGTTTATAAAAAGAACACACATGCAATGCTACTGGTTGATCCATGTGTGTTTGTGGAAAAGAACAGACAGGCAATGCCACTGGTGGATCCATATGTTGTTTGTGGAAAGAACACACATGAAGTGAACACTGGTGGATACATTTGTGTTTTGTGGAAAGAACACACATGCAATGACTCTACTAGATACATATGTGGTTTCTGGAAAAGATAACACATGCAATGAACACTAGTGGATCCATATGTGGGTCATGGAAAGAAAACACATGCAATGAACACTAGTGGATCCATATGTGGTTTGTGGAAAGAACACACATGAAGTGAACACTAGTGGATCCATGTGTTTTTTGTGAAAACAACACAAATTCAATGCCATCGGTTGATCCATATGTGGTTCGTGGAGAAGAACACACATGCAATGACACTAGTTGATACATAAGTGGTTTGTGAAAAGAACACACATGCAATGCAACAGGTTGATCCATGAGGTTTGTGGAAAAGAACACACACGCAATGACATTGGTGGATCCATGTGTGGTTTGTGGAAAGAACACACATGCAATGCCATTGGTTGATCCATGTGTGTTTTGTGGAATAGAACACACATGCAATGACATTTGTTGATCCATGTGTGTTTTATGAACAGAACACACATGCAATGCCACTGGTTGATCCATGTGTGGTTAGTGGAAAGAACACACATGCAATGCCATTGGTTGATCCATAAGTGGTTTGTGGAAAGAACACACATGTAATGAACACTGGTTGATCCACGTGTGTTTTGTGGAAAACAAAACACATGCAATGAACACTAGTGGATCCACATGTGGTTTGTTGAAAGAACACACATGCAGGGAACACTGGTTGATCCATGTGGGGTTTGTGGAAAAAACACACATGAAGTGAACACTGGTGGATCCATGTGTGGTTTTTGGAAAGAACACACATGCAATGCCATTGTTTGATCCATGTGTGGTTTGTGAAAAGAACACACATGCAATGCCATTGGTTGATCCATGTGTGTTTGTGGAAAAGAACACACATGCAATGACATTGGTGGATCCATGTGTGTTTTGTGAAAATAACACACATGCAATGATATTTGTTGATCCATATGTGGTTTATGGAAAAGACCACACATGCAATGATATTGGTGTATCCATGTGTGGTTTGTGGAAAAGAACACACAAGCAATGACATTTGTTGAACCATGTGTGTTTTATATAAAGAACACACATCCAATGCCACTAGTTGATCCATGTGTGTTTGTACAAAAGAACACACATGCAATGCCATTGGTTGATCCATAAGTGGTTTGTGGAAAAGAACACACATGCAGTGAACACTGGTGGATCCATATGTGTTATGTGGAAAAGAACACACATGTAGTGAACACTGGTGGATCCATGTGTGGTTTGTGGAAATAACACACATGCAATGCCATTGGTTGATCCATGTGTGGTTTATGAAAAGAACACACATGCAATGCCATTGGTTGATCCATGTGGTTTGTGAAAAGAACACACATGCAATGAACACTGGTTGATACATATGTGGTTTTTGGAAAAAAACACACATGCAATGAACACTAGTGGATCCGTGTGTGGTTTGTGGAAAGAACACACATGCAATGCCATTGGTTGATCCATGTGTGGTTTGTTAAAAGAACACACATGCAATGAACACTAGTGGATCCATATGTGGGTCATGGAAATAACACACATGCAATGCCATTGGTTGATCCATGTGTGTTTTGTGAAAATAACACACATGCAATGATATTTGTTGATCCATATGTGGTTTATGGGTAAAGAACACACATGCAATGACATTGGTGGATCCATGTGTGGGTCATGAAAAGAAAACACATGCAATGCCATTGGTTGATCCATGGGTGGTTTGTGAAAAGAACACACATGCAATGCCATTGGTTGATCCATGTGTGTTTGTGGAAAAGAACACACATGAAATGACATTGGTTGATCCATGTGTGTTTTGTGGAAAGAACACACATGCAGTGAACACTGGTGGATCCATGTGTGGTTTATTAAAAGAACACACATGCAATGCCATTGGTTGATCCATGTGTGTTTGTGGAAAGAACACACATGCAATGACACTGGTTGATCCATGTGTGGTTTGTGGAAAGAACACACATGCAATGACTCTATTTGATCCATGTGTGGTTTGTGAAAAGAACACACATGCAATTCCACTCGTCCATCCATGTGTGGTTTATAAAAAGAACACACATGCAATGCTACTGGTTGATCCATGTGTGTTTGTGGAAAAGAACAGACAAGCAATGCCACTAGTGGATCCATATGTTGTTTGTGGAAAGAACACACATGCAGTGAACACTGGTGGATACAATTGTGTTTTGTGGAAAGAACACACATGCAATGACTCTACTAGATACATATGTGGTTTCTGGAAAATAACACACATGCAATGAACACTAGTGGATCCATATGTGGGTCATGGAAAGAACACACATGCAATGAACACTAGTGGATCCATATGTGGTTTGTGGAAAGAACACACATGCAGTGAACACTAGTGGATGCATGTGTTTTTTGTGAAAAGAACACAAATGCAATGCCATCGGTTGATCCATATGTGGTTCGTGGAGAAGAACACACATGCAATGACACTAGTTGATACATAAGTGGTTTGTGAAAAGAACACACATGCAATGCAATAGGTTGATCCATGAGGTTTGTGGAAAAGAACACACATGCAATGACATTGGTGGATCCATGTGTGGTTTGTGGAAAGAACACACATGCAATGCCATTGGTTGATCCATGCGTGTTTTGTGGAAAAGAACAAACATGCAATGAAATTTGTTGATCCATGTGTGTTTTATGAAAAGAACACACATGCAATGCCACTGGTTGATCCATGTGTGGTTAGTGGAAAGAACACACATGCAATACCATTGGTTGATCCATAAGTGGTTTGTGGAAATAACACACATGTAATGAACACTGGTTGATCCACGTGTGTTTTGTGGAAAACAACACACATGCAGTGAACACTGGTGGATCCACGTGTGGTTTGTGGAAAGAACACACATGCAGGGAACACTGGTTGATCCATGTGGGGTTTGTGGAAAAAACACACATGCAGTGAACACTGGTGCATCCATGTGTGGTTTTTGGAAAGAACACACATGCAATGCCATTGTTTGATCCATGTGTGGTTTGTGAAAAGAACACACATGCAATGCCATTGGTTGATCCATGTGTGTTTGTGGAAAAGAACACACATGCAATGACATTGGTGGATCCATGTGTGTTTTGTGAAAATAACACACATGCAATGATATTTGTTGATCCATATGTGGTTTATGGAAAAGACCACACATGCAATGATATTGGTGTATCCATGTGTGGTTTGTGGAAAAGAACACACATGCAATGACATTTGTTGAACCATGTGTGTTTTATATAAAGAACACACATCCAATGCCACTAGTTGATCCATGTGTGTTTGTGGAAAAGAACACACATGCAATGCCATTG
Organism: Avena eriantha; assembly: GCA_910589775.1. Classification (NCBI taxonomy): domain Eukaryota; kingdom Viridiplantae; phylum Streptophyta; class Magnoliopsida; order Poales; family Poaceae; genus Avena; species Avena eriantha. The sequence continues at coordinate 224,397,661 of OU342741.1, forward strand.
GTTGATCCATAAGTGGTTTGTGGAAAAGAACACACATGCAGTGAACACTGGTGGATCCATATGTGTTATGTGGAAAAGAACACACATGTAGTGAACACTGGTGGATCCATGTGTGGTTTGTGGAAATAACACACATGCAATGCCATTGGTTGATCCATGTGCGGTTTATGAAAAGAACACACAGGCAATGCCATTGGTTGATCCATGTGGTTTGTGAAAAGAACACACATGCAATGAACACTGGTTGATACATATTTGGTTTTTGGAAAAGAAAACACATGCAATGAACACTAGTGGATCCATGTGTGGTTTGTGGAAAGAACACACATGCAATGTCATTTGTTGATCCATGTGTGGTTTGTTAAAAGAACACACATGCAATGAACACTAGTGGATCCATATGTGGGTCATGGAAATAACAAACATGCAATGCCATTGGTTGATCCATGTGTGTTTTGTGAAAAGAACACACATGAAATGACATTTGTTGATCCATATGTGGTTTATGGGTAAAGAACACACATGCAATGACATTGGTGGATCCATGTGTGGGTCATCAAAAGAAAACACATGCAATGCCATTGGTTGATCCATGGGTGGTTTGTGAAAAGAACACACATGCAATGCCATTGGTTGATCCATGTGTGTTTCTGGAAAAGAACACACATGCAATGACATTGGTTGATCCATGTGTGTTTTGTGGAAAGAACACACATGCAGTGAACACTGGTGGATCCATGTGTGGTTTATTAAAAGAACACACATGCAATGCCATTGGTTGATCCATGTGTGTTTGTGGAAAGAACACACATGCAATGACACTGGTTGATCCATGTGTGGTTTGTGGAAAGAACACACATGCAATGACTCTGGTTGATCCATGTGTGGTTTGTGAAAAGAACACACATGCAATTCCACTCGTCCATCCATGTGTGGTTTATAAAAAGAACACACATGCAATGCTACTGGTTGATCCATGTGTGTTTGTGGAAAAGAACAGACAAGCAATGCCACTGGTGGATCCATATGTTGTTTGTGGAAAGAACACACATGCAGTGAACACTGGTGGATACAATTGTGTTTTGTGGAAAGAACACACATGCAATGACTCTACTAGATACATATGTGGTTTCTGGAAAATAACACACATGCAATGAACACTAGTGGATCCATATGTGGGTCATGGAAAGAACACACATGCAATGAACACTAGTGGATCCATATGTGGTTTGTGGAAAGAACACACATGCAGTGAACACTAGTGGATGCATGTGTTTTTTGTGAAAAGAACACAAATGCAATGCCATCGGTTGATCCATATGTGGTTCGTGGAGAAGAACACACATGCAATGACACTAGTTGATACATAAGTGGTTTGTGAAAAGAACACACATGCAATGCAACAGGTTGATCCATGAGGTTTGTGGAAAAGAACACACATGCAATGACATTGGTGGATCCATGTGTGGTTTGTGGAAAGAACACACATGCAATGCCATTGGTTGATCCATGCGTGTTTTGTGGAAAAGAACAAACATGCAATGAAATTTGTTGATCCATGTATGTTTTATGAAAAGAACACACATGCAATGCCACTGGTTGATCCATGTGTGGTTAGTGGAAAGAACACACATGCAATGCCATTGGTTGATCCATAAGTGGTTTGTGGAAATAACACACATGTAATGAACACTGGTTGATCCACGTGTGTTTTGTGGAAAACAACACACATGCAGTGAACACTGGTGGATCCACATGTGGTTTGTGGAAAGAACACACATGCAGGGAACACTGGTTGATCCATGTGGGGTTTGTGGAAAAAACACACATGCAGTGAACACTGGTGCATCCATGTGTGGTTTTTGGAAAGAACACACATGCAATGCCATTGTTTGATCCATGTGTGGTTTGTGAAAAGAACACACATGCAATGCCATTGGTTGATCCATGTGTGTTTGTGGAAAAGAACACACATGCAATGACATTGGTGGATCCATGTGTGTTTTGTGAAAATAACACACATGCAATGATATTTGTTGATCCATATGTGGTTTATGGAAAAGACCACACATGCAATGATATTGGTGTATCCATGTGTGGTTTGTGGAAAAGAACACACATGCAATGACATTTGTTGAACCATGTGTGTTTTATATAAAGAACACACATCCAATGCCACTAGTTGATCCATGTGTGTTTGTGGAAAAGAACACACATGCAATGCCATTGGTTGATCCATAAGTGGTTTGTGGAAAAGAACACACATGCAGTGAACACTGGTGGATCCATATGTGTTATGTGGAAAAGAACACACATGTAGTGAACACTGGTGGATCCATGTGTGGTTTGTGGAAATAACACACATGCAATGCCATTGGTTGATCCATGTGCGGTTTATGAAAAGAACACACAGGCAATGCCATTGGTTGATCCATGTGGTTTGTGAAAAGAACACACATGCAATGAACACTTGTTGATACATATGTGGTTTTTGGAAAAGAACACACATGCAATGAACACTAGTGGATCCATGTGTGGTTTGTGGAAAGAACACACATGCAATGTCATTGGTTGATCCATGTGTGGTTTGTTAAAAGAACACACATGCAATGAACACTAGTGGATCCATATGTGGGTCATGGAAATAACACACATGCAATGCCATTGGTTGATCCATGTGTGTTTTGTGAAAAGAACACACATGAAATGACATTTGTTGATCCATATGTGGTTTATGGGTAAAGAACACACATGCAATGACATTGGTGGATCCATGTGTGGGTCATGAAAAGAAAACACATGCAATGCCATTGGTTGATCCATGGGTGGTTTGTGAAAAGAACACACATGCAATGCCATTGGTTGATCCATGTGTGTTTGTGGAAAAGAACACACATGCAATGACATTGGTTGATCCATGTGTGTTTTGTGGAAAGAACACACATGCAGTGAACACTGGTGGATCCATGTGTGGTTTATTAAAAGAACACACATGCAATGCCATTGGTTGATCCATGTGTGTTTGTGGAAAGAACACACATGCAATGACACTGTTTGATCCATGTGTGGTTTGTGGAAAGAACACACATGCAATGACATTGGTGGATCCATGTGTGGTTTGTGGAAAGAACACACATGCAATGCCAATGGTTGATCCATGTGTGTTTTGTGGAAAAGAACACACATGCAATGACATTTGTTGATCCATGTGTGTTTTATGAAAAGAACACACATGCAATGCCACTGGTTGATCCATGTGTGGTTAGTGGAAAGAACACACATGCAATGCCACTGGTTGATCCATGTGTGGTTAGTGGAAAGAACACACATGCAATGCCACTGGTTGATCCATGTGTGGTTTGTGGAAAGAACACAAATGCAATGAACTCTAGTGGATCTATCTTGGCATAATTTTATGTATGCCACGATGTAGTTCATTGTAAAAGACACTCACTTTCCATTTTTATAGTACTCAGCTTTACCCTTGGTTTTTTGATACTACGCAGTTTTGCCCCCTCTCTCTTTCGTAGAAGCCCAAACCTGTGCCCACTCTATTTGTTACACCCTGATTGGTTGTCACAGTTGTCACTCAGATCGTGCGCACCAACCGTTGATCCTGTGTGCTCCAACGAGGCTCGTTGCACACGTCCTACATAGGACAGCGCGAGACAACACGGACGTCTACCTCAACGAGACTTCTACAAGAAGGAACACGATACCATCCATGGAAAAAGTCGTTGAGTGGTCATGTCACGTTTAATCTAGTCTGCAAAGGCTACAAGTCTACTACACGGCAACTGGTCATCCACGGCCCACGGGCTATACCATTTTTACTATGCATCGCGCCTGCACTCTCACTTCTGATAGGCCCCCACCACACGAACCTTCCATGCGGCAGCCGCAGCTGGAAGAGCTGCCTACCGGGGCCCTCGAGGAGGCCTAAACGCCCTCGCATTAAAAACCCTGCCTATCGGGTTCTCCATTCGCACTCATCCACTACTCTCTCTTCCCTATCTAGAAAAACCCCACAATCTTGAACGTACTTGCACGAACCTTCTCCATGAAACCAATGCGTGGGGGTGAGTGTGCGGGCATCGCCGCCGGGGAGGTGGTTCACGCAGAAGATTTGTAGGAGCATCACGCAGCACAAGGCGAGGAGGACGCACAGTTCAACCCCTTGGTGGACCATGTGCTCGCCGGTGCTGACGACTTCGGAGGCCCCGATGAGGGAGTGGAGTTTGACGAACACGCTCCGCTCATGTACCTGGAGGTACATCTATTTCTACATGTTTCATATTTTATGCCCGAGCTTAATCTAGTCCTAATGATTAGATACAACGTACGAACCGGTACATGGAGAGATCTAGTCTGTTCTGAATGAATCCACATTATTTACTTATTAATAAGTTATCAAGAATACAAACCACATTAATTTAGGAGCGAGCTGGGTAGACGGCCGTAATGAACTGATGAACCTGTATAGACATGTTATTGCATTGAAAGTAACTCAGAATGGTGGAAGGAATATATATATTTATTTTTTTGCTCATTTCGGTTTGCATTCCATACATTACAGGTGGATTCAAGTGAGATGGACTCTGACAAGGAGACCAGGGACAACAAGAGCAGCCATGTCATGACGAAGCTCAAGAGTAGGATAATCCATTTCCGCACTCGACTTGGGGAGCTCAGGTGCCCTTTCTATAAGAAAGGAGTCAACCCAAGGATTGCCAGCTTGATTCTACATGCGGTTGGCATCGGTAAAATCCCGACTAGTAAACACAAGTCGGTGACCAAGGCTAAGCATGCTGCTTATGGCAAATTCCTGAGGGAGTATGTCAAGACCGGCATCGTGTCCACTTACTTAGGAATCAACAACTTCTAGCCGACCAACCCGTCACTGTGCTGGCCCGGCCAGTAATAATATTTAGTTCTCTTACCGTATGTAGACACTTAAACTATGGGGATTTCTATTTTTGTACCCTTCAAAATATATTCAAGTTCATCTATTTATGGAGTTAAAGATCCAGTGGCATACTCTAGTTTAGCATGGATAGAGGGGTGCCCCCGATAGATATAAGGGTTATCATGTCTGCTAGATCACAGAGGATCAATGCTTGGTGGGCACGATCCGTGTGACAACTGTCTCGACCAATTAGAGTGTAGCAGCGAAGATGAGCACAGGTGCGAGAGATGGATACAAAGAGAGGGGAAAACTGAGTAGCATTAAGAACCAAGGGAAAAACTGAGTAGAACTTAAAAACCAAGGGCAAGAGTGACAAAGGGATTCAAATAGAAAATAGAAAATGATTTAAAAATGGAACCAAACCGCCAGTGTTACGCTCGAGGGAAAAACTGAGTACTATCGTGCACGATGCAGTAGCGTACGCGGTGCACAGTAGTGCAACAAAACGCCGCTTCCCTTCTCCTTTAATAGAGGCCTCCCCACTCCCACTCATCACGCACTCGCTCACTCAACCGTCTCCACTGCCCCGTCACGCACCTTCTGCAAATGCCCAACAAAACTCCAACCACGCCGATGATGGAGAAGAATGGCGCGGTGGCGATTGGCGCCTCCAAGGCCGCCGGCGAGGAGCCCTCATCCCCGTACAGACCCTCGTCCCTGTCCCCGCATCCGCCGTAGCCGCCGGCGAGGAGGACCCCACCGGTCTCGGACAGATCCCGCTCGGCTGGTACCCGTACGAGGAGGTTGTCTTTGCAAGGCCAGAGAACCCCTACGACACCAGCATCGCTGACCCATGGTCGGAGGTAACCAGAGTTTTCTCCCCTTCCCTTGTTCTTCCCCTGTTCCCATCGTTGGATACTAGATCATATGTTATTAGGGCTTGGCTATTCGTATTTTTACAGTACCTAATCCTCTTGTGTTAGATCTCGATTTTTGATGAATCCCCCTGTTCGTAGTTGGGATCAGTATTCGATTTGGTTTGAGATTTGGGGAATAATCAGGAGATCTCATTCGGTTAATTTATGCAAAAAATCAATCCTGATAATCAAAGTATCTTAATCATGTCCTTATTTCACTCTACTATTTTTTTCCAACAGGAGGATAGCAGCAACCTCCGTAGTGATGACGAGTCCAAGGACACCAAGACTTTTCATGTGCTGAGGAGGCTAAAGTCCAGCCAGTACAACTTCTTCGACGGCGACGTGCACATGTGCCCCTTCTGCCCCACCAGGAGGCTCCGCGCCACGGACTTCAACTCCCTCGTGAAGCATGCCGAGGACGTGAGGACCTGCGGCAAGTCCGTGAACGGCCACGGCTTCATGTCCAAGCACCAGGCGCTCGGTCTTCACGTCCGCAACCTCCAGAAGGTGGCTATCGAGGAGGTTCGCATGCTCCCGATCAGACCCAAGGCGCCCAAGGTCAAGGGGTTGGGCAGTAATAAGTGGAGGAGACGCCAGAGGGAGGAGGCGGATGCCCTCTTGGCAGAGGACACGAGGGGCCACTGATCAGCTGCTGCTGCTGTAAAGCAACTTCTTTTCTCTTGTCTGTGTTGAACCTGTCAGCTGTTGCTGCTACTGAGTAGCCTAATTGTCGAACCTCGTTAAGTACCGTACTATATAACCTATATTAGCTGCTTTATCTACATCTGCTCTCTTTACTGAATTTATTTATGGTGCTGGTTTGTTTTACTGCTCTAGAGTTGCTACCAGATTGGGGAAAACCGAGGGCAAAAGGAACAATGAATGAAGAGAGAAGCTGCTCTAGATTCCCTACCTTTTTGGGCAAAAAAACATATCTATTAGCGAGAGAGGGGAAAAGGCGCTCTTAAAAAGGCCAAATAACAAAAAAAAATCCAATTTAGGCGTCAGGGCGCACGTAACGGTCAAGCCTTTGACCAGACGACAACCCCCACTGAGCGCATGTGAGGGCTTCGGAATATCGGAAGGGCAAAAGTGAGGACAAATGAGACACAATGTTGCTATAGCTAAATCTGACAAAAAGCTGAATTTGGCTTTACCATGCAATTTGGCTAGAGCTCCACAATGTAGCTATTCTAAATCCCTAAACTATGTGGTGCGTTGAAACGTAATGCTTTTCCACCAACACGTGTGTTGCAAAGTTGCTTGATCATGCATGCTTACACAAGTGTCCTACAGAGAAACTTATAGAAGCATGGGCAAACGACCTTCATTTTAGCAAATTTTGGACAAGCTTTGCGCAATCGACAGGCCTGATCGGCTGGGCGGCTGCCCCGGGGTGCAGGGATGCTAAGTCCATGTCTATGCTTACACTTCTCAACTTGTTAGGAATAATAGCTGTACACTTCCTTCTGTCCTTCCACATTACGTCGTGTCAGCACCGTGCACCCGCTGCGGGTCGGCAATGGGACGGTGGTCTACGTGACTGGTCTCTGCCATGCCAAAGCCACGTCGCACACCCATCCCATCGCCTACCGGGACGGATGCCAAATTTAATCGTTAGGATTGGAAACCAACTGTGCTCGCCTGGTCAAACTTGCTTCCACATGGGTATGACCAGAATATTGGTAAACGCAATTTAAGCATCACCTTCCATCTCCTCAGCACATCACTATGCAAAAATCCCCAACTCATTCCTTCCGCCGCCCTCCGCCGCCATCACAGCCACCGCACTAACCATCGATGTTGCCGCAGGCACCGCCTTCGCCGGGCCATACAACCACAACAGATCACTCACCACCACGCCTAGTCCCAGTCACCGCTACCGACTCTAGGCCACCACCACCGCATTAGCTGCTACCATGGACACAGAGTACAGCGTGTTCGGCGACGGGAGCGACTTCACTGACGAGTACACCGTCACTTCCCATGGAACCACCAAGTTGACGGTCCTCCACAAAAATGCGTCAGCGGAGGTTGCCAACGTCATCGCAATGTACGAGCGGTAGCTATAGGAGCCGATGGATAGGTACAAGGTTTCGGCCTTGACCTCGAGTATACCGGAGATAGGAAGAGGACGGTGCTTTTGCAGCTATCCATGCGCAACCACTGCCTCCTATACCACGTATGTAGGGCCAAATCTGTATGCCCGGAGCTTCGCGAGTTCCTACACAGGAGGGACATCTACTTCGCCAGCGTAGACATAAAGAATAACACTCCGAAGCTAGAGCGGGATCTGCTCGTTCATGTCGTCAATCACGTCGATCTCCAACGTTTGTGCAGGTACCCGGATGGCGGTATGGGGAAAGCCGGCATGGCTAGACTCGCTGCCAACATCATCGACCACGAGTATGCTGGCATGAAAGTCGAGTTCCCGAAGCACCTGCACGAGCGATGGGAGTGGAGGCACCTGGATTACGATGCGATCAAGTACGCAGGCAGGGATTCGTATGTCTGCTACGAGATGCTCAACAGAAATCTGGCGGGTGGGTGAGTGTGTTGTTTACCACTACTAGTTTCGCATTTCATTCCTAGTTTTATCTCGCCTGTATTTTATCTCACATGTAGTATTTTCTAAGCATTCTGTGTAAGAACCAAGCTCGTATGACACCTGTGCTAACTTGTATGAATTACATTTCCCCCTTTTGTATGCTCAACATCCATTCTTACAAATTCTGTCTGTGCCATTTGCATGCGGCAGAATCCAGGACTGACATGCATAAGGTGTGGTACAGTCATAAGTCATAACCAAACCCAGTCATAAGTCATAACCAAACGGTAATACATAGCAGTTCATAATTGCTCACATAGTGTACTTCTGAAATAACATGTTTTCATAAACATAACAAGCCCCGTGCAAACACAATAATCATGCACTAATATTCTACATCCCAGCCTGTTGGAGAAGGCAACCGATCCCAGGATGCCTTCGGTCGCTTGCCCTGGCTTGTAGATTAATCTACACTCCGGCATCTGGGGCAAACAACCTGCCTTGGTGGTGGTTCAATGATGCGATGCCTGGAACGAGATTTTACAATCTAGTGATACAGCTCATGGCTAACATACCCGTCAATTGCAACGTACTTCAGATTAGGTTCAAAAAGCGACTTATCCTCCCAATAATCGTGTCCTAGACGCCTCCACAAACATCTCGGCAGTTTGCCCTTCATGTCAGCGTACCATGGGTCGATGAGTTCGGAGGTAAGAACATCCATCCTGATCTTGCCGCCCCTCGTCCCTGGGATCCAGTAGATCTCCTGGATGTCCGCTCTACACTCCTTTGAGATTCTAATGTTGACAGTCGGGCTTTCAAGCAGTTTAGTGTCATTCGTGATGTCAACACTAGTAAATGTTATGTGCTGGTTCACGGGAAAGTCATGAAATACATCCCTAATGCTTTTGCCCCACCTGCATGAAAATGAATTTAGACAAATAATATAGCAATAACTTTTGCAAACAGACGATTCAGGAACAAAAAGACAGCAAATTACGTCTACCAGATCCTGTCAGCCCCCTTCTCGCAAAAAGGCTGGTATATGAGGACGTGCCCATTCATGGAGAGTTGCACCATGGCGATCCTACGGTGATCACGGCTGTACTCAAGGGCAAGACCTACGAACCTGTTTTCTTCGAACCGTAGCCAACTCGTGTAATTATTCAGAGTGTTCGTCACCGTCCGAGGGTCGGCGGTGTAGACGACATCAATCTTCTTCCCGCCATGTACTTCTATGTCGAAGTGCGCAGTTGCTTGCCTGCCGTCGTTTCGGACGTCTGGAGAGTCCATGACTACATGCAAGAGGGAAAGGATACAGAGGAAGAGGGTGATCCGGTGGTGGAGGAAATGGATGAGGCTGTGGAGGAGAAAGACGATGAGGCTGTGGAGGAGGAAATGAGATGGAGAAGTGAAATATTGGAACCACCTTTAACAATATCTGGAATGGTGCACGGCCGTTCATAGTAGGATGAAGGTGGAGAAAAACAGCGGTTTTACACGTCGACGCTAGCGCTTCCTAAAATTTGTTCCGCGCCACTTGCATGCGGTGGAATCGAGGTCTGCCATGCACGATCCAAGTCAAACGTAGTCACGTTTGCGCGTGCTGACCTTCACTCACTAACAGGCAGGCCACACATATCTCTCTCTTATGATTTATTTTTTCACTTCGTCTAGATAGTTCCGGTGCGGGCCCTCAATATTACGCCCCCTCCTTGTCTTCCACGCGGACGTGAACCGGCGGCGGCGGCGGTTCCTCTCCGGGTCACTCCCTACTCGAACAACTGCCCCATCCCTGATTCCATCCCCTCTCGAATCCATCTGCCTCCGTAACACAACACCTCCATTAATCTACCGGATTCCAGACTCCATTTGCCGCTATGGGTAGAGCTTGGGGTAGTAGCAGGCTGAAGCGAAAGGCATGCGACGACGACGCGGATGGCCAGGGCGACCGCCACCACGAGGATTGGGGATGGCTGAACCTCAGCGCCGCGATCACCACGGGATTGGACATCATCTCTGCCGTTCGCCTCGCTCGCTTCTTCCCTGGCTACCGATTCGTGATGCGGGACATGGACGAACAACCGTTCGGCACGCCAGGCCTTCTTTACCCTGATACCAGCAAATGGCCAAACGACCGCGATGGCCACATTAGTTCCAGTATCTTGCTTATTGGTTCAGTCATATCATTGATTCATATGTGCTGGAATCTCATCAGAATCCTATGTTCCTTTTGTCGAACGTGTTGTGTGCATGCGCGGTTTGAACAAATTGAACCATTTAAGACTATTCTGTACAGCGGAAGCTCTGCTTGTACCTGATATTCTGGTATTTTCATAGTGACATAGTCTTACTTTAGGTGATAGACGAGTTGTCAATTTCGATTTGCAATGGAATGCCTGCTAGGTGATATTCTGTTTCCTAAAATAAAAAAACAGATTAGATGACTTGAGGCTGTTATGCCCCGAGCTATTTATGATCATCGTCAGGAGTTTGTTCTCTGGGGCTCTGCTCCTACTCCATATATTGGGTATCTTCGTAGTGACACAGGCACAATTTAAGCGATATCTAAGAGACACTAGTATTTATGCGATATTTTGTGTACTTTAATCTGAAGGTCCAGTTGTCAAATTGTATTTGCAATGAAATCCATGCTAGGTGATTGTACCAACTGAGAACAAACTCTGCAGTATATTCATGCAAAACTGATGCTGCTAGATAAGTGGTCCAAATCAGTAGTGCAGAATATCAAGGAAGAAGAAGAGACAGAAATGGAAGATCACCAGAACTGGGTGGGTGGCAACGGCGAGTGGCTGGTCCTTTTATCACAGGATGGGAGTACTTGGACTCTAAAAAATGGCTACAGGTCGTTGATACTTACATTGCCAGTTTTTGGAGGGTGTCGGCATTACTACATTCAACAATGGGTGGCCGCCGCCCATTTCTGAATTCGCTTACAGGTTCAATATGGCAGAACTTGAGCTCTTGAAGGTACAGCTCCCACATAGACCGTGGGAGGGGGCGTGGAAGACCTGGGAGTACGACCTCTTAGCGGTGTTCGACAAGGAAATCACATTCATTAGATGCCCAGAATACAAGGAATGAACAGTCTTGCGCGACGACTTCCTGTGGCCGGAGAAGTATGTCGACACCGTCTTCACCTACAACTACTCTTCATACAAACCGCAACGCATTTATGCGGTCACTAAACCTTGCGGCGATATGCGTGTTTGGGAGCCGTCCATTTGGGGTGAGTCATGGTGTCATATAGCATGTAATATGCCATTCAAAATTCTTCTTACTGACTATAAGTAACACCCAGGTACCCACGCAGCCCCGCGCATCATTCCATCTCCGGTCATTGAAGATGTAGTAGCAGATCTGAACTTGGGACACGGCGCTGGTTCCTGGCACCTCTCATAGGCGACACAGAACATGATGATGAACTCATGTGGATTCATATTAGGGATCAGTAAACAACATTGGTGATACAATAGAACATATGGTGACACAACTTTCTTCATACCCATCGCTGCGGTGTCACGTTTTCTCGAGGTCCGCAAGCCCATCCAAAGACCCAGTAGAGCAAGCCTGGAGCAGAGTCGACAATCTGAAATGACAATTTGTGTTTCTTGGGATCAACTACCCTTTCTTTCTCGGAGCCCCTGGAGCTGTTGAACCTGTAATTGCTCAGACAGCCCTGGCTCCTGATGCTGGTGGTGGTGGTGGAGCTGACGAAGAACTAGCTTCTCCTGCTCCTGGTGAAGCTGACGAAATACTTGGTGATGCTGCTGCTGGTGAAGCTAACAAAATACTTGCTAATGCTGCTGCTAGTGAAGCTGACGAAATACCTACTGAGGTTGCTGCTGGTGAAGCTGACGAAATACCTGCTGAGGCTACTGCTGGAGTCCAGGAAGAACATGCTGGTGTTGTTGTTGAGGTGCCAGCACTTCCAGTGTTTATAGCAGACTGTGTGTTTGCTGCACACTCAGACGCCTATCATGTTGACACTCCGGATCCGACCTGGAGCTGAATCCACGTCGGGGGGAGGGGCCTACAATTGGCTCATCAGTGGGGTCATACGATTTGGTGGAGAATTACAAACGGCCAAACACAGCATTCTGGTTCGTTCCGACGATACCACCATCTCCAGGGACCTAGTGCTCATACTAGCAGATCCGATGAACCATTTGTCTTTATCTTTATCATTAGTTATGCTTATTTGTGTAAAGACTAAGCTGTGCTTATTTGTGTAAGACTAAGTTAGGACTAACTGCGTAATATTCAGTGAAACCCAGCTTTTCTTTCCACGCCCATAACAACAGAATTGCAGCATAGAACATACAAAGGTAATGTGCATACTAGGCAATTTTTCTCAGGATAACAACCACTTCAAGTAAATGATCTATGGTGTACGCATTTGAACGCATCACTAGAATGTGCCACCTATTGATGGTTGATGACATGGATCTAGCTTTTCTGCGCGTATTTGCATTGAATTGCTCATTGATTTGTTCACATATTTTTTGGCAATGGCTGATGAACTCCACTTTCTTGGTAACATGCTTCGTCAGCGAGCACTTGTTGATGCAATGCAAAGTACAGAACATGGTCGTCATCATCATTCCATTTAGGTTCTCTATGTTTCTTCATCACGGAGCTACTAATTTCAAATGAAAATCTAGTAAACAACATATGTGTACATTGTTAGAGTATGCTACGGCCACAGTACATACATGTTTTTATACAATCACAAGAAGAAAACTTGATGCATTTTCACCTTGTTGGCATTGTGCCGAACTGGGTGGTTGTGGCTTTGGGGTTCTAAGAGGAAGGCGCCGTGGCTGGTGTGTGTGCGACCACGGCGATGGTGAGCTCGGATTCGGGAGGAGGCCAACAGGACCGAGCATGGTCGGCATGGTGACAGATCTCACCCGTGAATGAATTCCCGTCCCCTCGCCGTGCCAATGGTGCGACCATGGTGAGGGCGAGCTCCGACTCGAGATGGGGAGGAGAGCCGGGCCGAGCAGGTTCATCCTAGTCCTAGCTCCACACCATGGCCGCGACCACACATTGCCGCCCCGGAGGAAGAAGAAGACACGTAAAGGATGCATGTGCCAACGCTGTAAGCCTACATGGCAACTGTAACATCCCAATTTCAGCAACCCTAACTAGTTGTCCAAAATGCAAAAATTAGGGGGAACAAATAAAATTTCTTGTTAACTGTTGCAGTGTTTGCTTGTTGATTGTCTGTGCTTATGCTTCTAATTGTATAGCTTTTGATATACTCCTTACCTCAGCATCAGTTGTCAAAAAGCTATTTAACAAAACTATCCTGGCTCATTTTACATATTCTCAAATGTTCTGGCATTCCAAAACATGAGCCAAGATGCTTATGTAACCAAAACTATTTTAGTAGCTTCCATTGACAAAACTATGGAGAGATATATAATATAATCTCCTTATGTTCTCAAGACAGAACCTTCAACTACTCTTACCTCTAGGATCTCCAAAACCTTTTAGTAAGCTTTTGAATTCTACTCTTGGTAGAGATACCAAGGACCTTACCTTGTTAAAACTCCAACCTATTCAAAATACCCATCCTTACTCAAGCTAAGCTTGATGGTAACCCTAGTAGTAGTGTATTTGTTTGTAAGATGAGTTGCCTTGATCTGCTGTTTGACTTGATTTCTTAGAAGTAGTATGAGCTACTCTAGGAACTCATCACTAGGATCAAGTGTTTCCAAATCACCACACCCTAAGCAAGAATACAAAGCTGGATCTGATCTCTAGCTACTAGGGATCATATAAAACCCTTAACCATATCAGCTTTGAAGTGCTCCTAGAAGCTTCCAAGTCAATGAAGACTAGTATCAAGCAAGGATCCTTTCCACTCAATATACTCTTCAACATCATCCACTGGATGATGCTTTGGTACCTTGCAACCCATCAAATTCATCACCACCCACATTCTAGTCAAAAACCCTAAAACTGCCAAATTTGGCTAAGTTTGGAATATGTTCCAACATCACCTTTTTGAATGTCTCCCTTTCTCAAACCTTGTGCATTTTTGGGAATGCACTTGAACCATCCTGTTAACCATCCTAAGGACTACCAAGGACCACTCTTTCCCTTGGTTATATCACCCCCACCCACTTGTTCTTGATGGTTTTGCAGGAAAGAAATTAACTATTCTTGCAAATCTAGTCAACATGCCTACTTTGACAGAAGCTCACACCATCATCCAACCTTCTACTGACCAACTCTTTGCATAGTTGTGATCTACTCATATAGGTCTATCAACATCATCTTCACTTGTTCCAAGTGGATCTTTGTGCTTCTTAAACCCACAAGGTTTTGAAGGCTAGTTGATAATCTGCTTTGGCAGGCTTATTTTATTCAAAGTTTGAAAGCATGTCTTGGTGAACTCAAGCAAGATCAAGCTCAAACTTCTGTACAATGTTGATTTACATCACTTGTTCTATCCATCCATCTACCCCATGCCCCAAGGGGAGATCTAAACTCCAAGACCCAACAAGGTTTTAGTGGCATGAAAACAACCTTACCCAAGATCCTTAAATCTCTAGTTTTCACCAAAATCAACATGGATTCTCCAATCCCAAGGTTGCAAATGCTTGTTACACCTTGTCTACATTATCTCCTTTGATCATCAAGATTTATCAGATATTATCCATAATTATTATGGCCCCAAATCTATTTAATTTCTTTAATAGACAAAATCCCCACAATCATCCATAATGAAAAGTTTGGTTTTTGCCAAACCACTTCCTCAACTTTTGGCTCAATTGAGATCCATATATCACACCCTACTCTCCCCTCTCAAAAATAAAAAAATTTGGGATCCTTTATTATTTCTTTTTGCCCTTTTTCTTAAATGGCAGAAATGGAATAATAATTGTTTTAAGTGCTTTTAAGCCTCAATAAATATTGGGAAAATTTCCGTCAGTGTGTATTCACATTTGGGACCATCTCACATCAAAAACTTAACTTGTCCCATACAAAAATATCAAATGAGCCTCTAGAAACTACTTCTGCACTTTTTGGATAAATGATTCTAAGTGGACTTCAAATCCTTAGAAAAATCACAAATAATCCCTAGAGACGTCCCTAAACCTCATCTATCTTAAAGTACCATTTCCTCATCTTGTCCAATGCAAGTTTTTGGACTTTCTTCATAACCACCTATTTGATCAAAATTGCCAAGTAAGCAAATCCTCAACTCAAAATCCCACCAAACCTGCACCATTTTGGTCAAAGCAACTTGCATAACACACCTCCCATCCCTCTGGTCAAAGTACACTGTAGCATCCCTGTAGCAACCCTCTTCCCCATGTCTTTAGTGTTTGGAGGAAGGAGGGATGCACACATTGGTCACATTTTGTCTTTACTTCTTGTAGCACTGCACCCCACCTCCTCTTTGTCTCCTGCGTGACCATAGTGCCCTCTCCACCACCCATGGCAACCAATGAGGAGCCCCAAGACCTGCCATAGCTCCTCCATAGGCCATGTCCACCATGAACCTCCCCATTGCCTTGAAATGGACCTAAGGCCCTGCACCCCACTCCTGCTCCCTCATTTCTCCCCTCCCACTCCACTTACCTCCTTAGAGAGCTCCAGATCCATCCCCTCGGCTCTCCCTCGCCATGGAGAAGGAGGACCTCTCCTCTCGGCCTCCACCTTCCCCTCGAGACAAGGCCCCTCTACCCTGCACCTCCCTCACTGCATGTTAGCTTCCAGGACTCCCCATGCTCCCCTGCATCTAACCCTACCCTCTGTTTTGCCCAAGACCGCCTCTACTGACTCCGCCGTCAAGCTCCGACGCGTTCGTCTAGGTAGCCGTCATGCGAGACCTCTCCCGACACCAAGATCCCCCGTACCGCCCCTCCCCGGAGTCATTGTCGTTCACCGCGTCGCTCTGCACCCTCCCCAGCTTTTCTCCTCCCGCCGGTGAGCTCCCCCGCATCTCCCTGCCCCTCTGCTAGGGTTTGCTCCGCCGCCGGTGTCGAGAGGAAGGGGATGAGCGGGGGCCGTCGATTCGATTCTAATCGAATGGCCAGCAGCGCCCCATACATGTTCGTCCTAGCCCGGTCGCCGACAGGCAGGCCCTGCCCCGGTGGTTTTGAAATCCGCCTCCCGCGCGCTGGCCTCTCCGGGTGGGCCAATTTTCTCCTCCGCGGCCCAACTCCCTGTCAAATACGGCCCACTGCAGCTGTTTTCTTTTTCTTTTTAGCATATCTATTAATTCTAGAAGATACCTGCTAGGTTTAAATCCAAATAAAAATGGAAATTATAATATTTTGTCCAGATCCAAATTTCTAAGGGTTCCTTCATGTTTTATGCAACTTGTAGAACTAGAACCTAGCTAGAAATATTTTTTATTATTGTTTGGCATATAATCTTCTAAAGAGTATCTTTTAGACTAAATAAATTCCATCAGGGATTTGCACATCTCCAAATGGATTGAACTAAAACCCCTCTGGTAGATAAATTGAATACTCATCTTTTAACCATTACCTCTGGTCAAGGTGAACTGCAGTTTATCTTTGCCAAAAATAGCAAAAACAGCTCTGATCTGACTTTAGAAAATTCCCTAGGCAAAACCATGAGCTGTTTTGACCTCACTCAATTCTCTGTGCTGTGGAACACTCAATACTACCAAAACCCAGGAGCTCACTATTTATTGGGCTTATGATGATTTTTAATGAATTAAATATTTCTGTCCCTAGTGTTTTCACTAGATAATCACTCCAGTAGCTCTGCTAGTCCAAAAATAGTGTTTCCAGTTGGTACTGGGTGGTATTTGCAATACCTATCCATTGCCCTTTACCTCATATCAAAAGCCTCTGTAGATTAAATAGGGTGAAAAAGACAAGTTGTCTACGGAACTGCCTTTGGGAATTTCCTCACGCATTCTGGTAAATAGTTTGGCCTGATTCCAACTCTCACTGAATAAGTACATCAAGCCCTACCTAACCATCCAAGGAAATAATTTTTGGAGCTCCAGAACTTCTCTGGTGAATTAATTTCCTAAAACTAGAGTCTTATTCACTATAAAAATCACTATAAATCTTTAGTAATTGATAAAATAGTGAAACCACTTTTGTTGGTTTCATTTTATCAATACCTACCTATTGATATCATGTTTTTCAATGTTATCATACTTAATATGTCCTTGGTCCAAAACCCCCTCTTAGGTAGTTCCTCGACATTAAACCCTAAGGGGTGTTCATCCCATTCTCCGAGGCCATCTCAACCTCCTAAATCCAATCCTCTCTAAAACTACTGAACCTTAATTGAAGATTATTCAAGTGATTGTTTGCTAAGTGGTATTGGTGATTGTATGCCTTGTATTGATTGTGCCCTTTTTGTTTGTTTGCATGTGTTCCCTATCGACGATAGTTGTGATGGTTTTTATTGGTTATTATGGTTTTCTAAGAAGAAGTCCAGGGACAATTATGCCATTTTGCTGATCTCAGGCAATCCACCTTCTTGCTCTTAAGACTTGTCCTACTGTTTTACTTATGCATGTTTATCTTATGTTTATTGAAAAAACTGCACTATTTTACTATTTGTTGATGTATATATGGTGGTGGTTTGGCTCCTCCGAACTATTACACTTTGGTACTACTAAGTACAACCCTTTCGATGATACCTACTTGTCCGTAGTGGAATAGATGGTGTAATACACCATAACCCTCTAGAGACCCTATTTTAGACAAAGAAAAGTTAGAGGATGGGAAGACCCCCGGAAAACGTTTTACCAAATGTTTTATGATAAAACCTTGGTGAGGTGGGACCTCCCAAGAGATGTTGAGAAATAAAAAGGTTTTGTTTTACAAAATGCTGAAGAAAAGATGGAGGAAAAAGGTTTACGAAAACGCACCTGGTTCTTTGCAGTTTTGCTAGAATAATTAACCCTGTGCAACCACATTACTCTGGAATGGGACAAGGCTAGATTTGATGGTTGTTTATTCTGGTATAAGCTGCCTCGTAACTACTATAGGGCATCGTGATCCCTGGAGGGTGGGCCTTCTCCGATAAAGGTCCATGTAGGATATCGACCTAGAGAAGGAACAGAGGGTTTGCGGTCCTCCACGCGTTACTATGAGCCCCTCATTGAAAGCGCACACTCAATAAGTGGAAAAAGAGCTTTAGTTGGTCCTCGGTACCAGACGTCCCGGTGTTGAGGGGAACAACACTCATAGGGTAGGCACTTATATTGGAGTGGGCATCCAGAGAGTCTTGATCGGTTACTCGACCCACAATCGATGTAGATCAGGGTAGTGTACCCAGATGGTGTGGCTAAAGTGTACAACCTCTGCAGAGTGTAAATCTATTCGAATAGCCGCGTCCGTTGTCATGGACGGTTGGGAAGGTTGCTATAGAGCGGTGCTGGTTTTGTTTTCAAAAAAGGATTTCTGAAAAGCAATGGCTTGGGAAAATGTTTTGACCATGGGATGGTCGAAAAGGATAACTGTTTTGACCATGGGATGGTCAGAAAGGAATGAAAGGAGTTTGGTTGTGGGACGACTGGAAGACGGGAACAAATGGGTGACCCTGTCCTAATGTTTTCCAAAACTCTTCAAAAAGGTTTCCAAATTTTTTTACAAAAGTTTTCAACAAAGATATGTAGATGCTATATCTACAAGAGAAACTATGTGAGAAAAGAACCACTCTTGGAGCCCTCCTACTACCATAGCCATAATGCATATCTTCTTGTTATTATTGTTATCTTAAGGTGGCTTGCGAGTACATTCAAAGTACTCACTGGCTTTGTCCCTGGCTATTAACTTGGTCAGATGTCAAGAAGAGGATGAAGTTGACGGCTATGCGAGCTAGGCCGTTCTCCTAGTCTGTTGCCTTGAGGTTATGGCATGGCTCGGGCTCTACGCTTAATGAAGTTCCACTGTTGTTGCTGATCGATGTAGCCATAATGGAAAATAAGGAATGGCATGTATTCGTTATGTATTGGAGGTCTACTTTGATACTCGTCGGTTATGTGCCACGACTAACTGATCATGGGATCGTGGTTGTATGCATAACTGAGATTCTCGGAGGATTAATCTGGGGGCACCACAGCAGCCTACATGGCAGCGACGACGGTAGTGACATAACAGCAAAGCTGACAGGGGGGGCCCAACTTGACAGCCGTTAGCCTGATTTTTTGTATTGAAACGTAAAGTTGAATTCATGCCGAAAAAGACCATCTGAGTATTTGGCACGCCAACTGTAGTCATCACGGCTGATTTCAGGGAACTAAGGTACCATGTTGCCTGGGCGACCCAACTTTCAGGCTACAAAAAGATATTCTCCACAATTTGATAGAAGGGATGCCATCAAGTCTCAAGCAGTGCCGTATTTTTTCATAGATTGGGCTGAGATGCAATACAAACCACCTTTGCCGGACTCAAATTACTGGAGGATGCACTTCGATGGATCAAAGCTGAAGGAAGGATTAGGGGCTGGGGTAGTACTTACCTCGCCCAAGAAAGATCAACTACAATATGTGCTTCAGATCCATTTTCGAGCATCAAACAATGTGGTCGAGTATGAGGCACTCGTGCATGGACTAAAAGTAGCAAAAGAGGTTGGTATGCGTCGGATACAGTGCTTCGGTGATTCGGATCTAGTGGTGTAGCAAGTGTTTGGTCATTAGGACACACTAGATGCAAACATGGCTCTTTATAGATTTCATTTCCAAAAGATATGTCGGTATTTTGAGGGATACGAATTCCATCATGTACATCGGGTTGAAATGAAGCAATCGACGTACTGTCTAAGTTGGGCTCATCTCGGCAGGCCATCTCGCTAGGAGTTGCTTTGGAACATCTGAGAAAACCATTTATTTCCCCTTCACCAGAATCTGAAACAATCTATATCCCGACAAACCCCGGATCAGAAGCTACACCTATGGACATTGACTGGGCTAATACCTCGGCAAACCTGGGGACTACCTCGGTAAACCCGAGTACTACCTCGGCAAACCCGAGGACTGCCTTGCAGAACCGGGGACTGTTCAGCTTGATTCAGTGGAGGTTATGTTAGTTGATGCAATGGAGGTTGACGAATTGCTTTTCCCAGCTCGCATAGTACCAGTGTGGGCACAACCAATATTTTAGTTCTTGAAAGATGGAACTTTGCCAAGTGATGAGATACTCTCAAGGCAAGTGTAGAGGAAAGCAAAGGCATACACTATAATCAATGCCGAGCTATATAAGGGAAGTGTCACAAGTGTTCTGCAGCGGTGCATTGACCCTGCAAAAGGGCTAGACATCCTCCGAGATATTCACCAGGAGGAATGTGGGCATCATGCCTCATCCAGAGCCTTGGTGGAAAAAGCCTTTCGGCATGGGTTTTACTGGCCAAGTGGCTTGGAGCAAGCCAAAGAACTAGTGAGGAAATGTAATGGCTGTGAGAGGTACGCTACAAAGACACATCTGCCAATATCGGAACTCAAAACTATCCCGATCACTTGGCCATTTATTGTGTGGTGCTTAGAGATGGTTGGACCGTTTAAGCTGGCTAAGGGAAACATGACCCATATCTTAGTCATGGTGGACATGTTTACCAAGTGGATCGAAGTAAAGCCAATAAGAAAATGTGATGGAGCTACGACTGTGAAATTCCTCAAATTTATCATTCTGAGATACGTCTATCCACACAGTATCATCACTGACAATGGCACCAATTTCACCGAAGGAGAATTTTCAAGATTTTGCCGAGATAAGAAGATTTGGCTAGATGTCGCATCAGTGACCTATGCCGCATCGAACGGACAAGTGGAAATATCCAATGGACTCATTGAGCCACTGCAAATATCAGTGGGGTGCTCGATAGAAGAACTAGCAGTGGTATTATGGAGCTTAAGAACAACTCTGTATCGATCAATAGGCTATACGCCATTCTTTCAGGTATATGGGACATAAGCTGTATTGCCAGCTGACATAGAGCATGATTCACCTAGAGTCACCTAATACACAGAGGCCGAAGTGCAAGAAGCCCGGGAAAATGTTATTGATCTGCTGGAAGAAGTGAGAGAACTGGCCTCGTCTAGATCTGCCATATACCAACAAACTCTCTAACGCTACCATAGTCAAAAAGTGAACCCCCGAGTCTTCCGGGAAGAAGATCTAGTACTTCGGCTGGTGCAGCGCACTGCCGGCAAGCATAAGTTGTCCCCCCGTGGGAAGGGCCATTCATTGTAAGCTAGGCACTACACAGTGATGCCTATTACCTCATTGATGCACAACCACATGAGAAGAACAAGGCGGATAGGTATGACGAGGAATCAAAGCGACCATGGAATGTAGCTCTACTTCGTCCATTTTACACTTAGCAACAGTGTATGTATCTCGAACTTTCATATGTTAGCCTATATGTCGGCAATGAACTTATCAATGAAACTTTGGCACCCCTTGGAGAAACTCGGGGACTGCCCTAATGATAATTGTCTTTGACAAGGGGTGAACTCATCAATGCCCATCATTGATGGACTTAGGTTCGAGGAAGTAGGGAGCACTAGAGGCATCAATCGGCTAGCAAGCAAGCACACATGTGACACGAGGTTCAACCAAGTTCTGGCCTCATAGAGGACCCTACTCCTGCTTGTCTGCTCTTGGAGATATCAAGGAGTCAAAAGTTACAAGGGTTGCGCAGATGCAATCTAGCGATGGTGTGGAAACTAGGGTTGCGGATATCCTCCTCTCTGCCCCCTCCCAGCCTTTATATACATAGGCTGGGTCTCAGGGTAGCAGACCGAGTCGGTCACATATTAGGGTTTCCCCTTTAAACTTATATATTGTACTTTGCCATGTTCTGCATGGAGTCGAAGTCTCCCAGGCCACTCGAAACTCGACTGGGCCTTAGCAACATCACGGGATTTTTCTGGGCTGGACCGTATATGCTGATCATGAGTACCTATAGGGTATGCCCATGTTAGTATCCCCCGAGTGTCCGGTCGAATCGCAGATTCGAGCGGAGACTATGAAGCCTTCGAGTGCATATCTGAATATGTTTTTGGGTGTTCTAGTTTATGTTGTAGGGATTATTGATATACGTGCCTGATTTATCCAATGTATCAGGATCAGTTATCTGCCTTAGGTCAAAACAATGCAATCTACTCAAACTCGAGACCCCAGACTCGAATTCGGAAAAGTGCTGGCGTAATTCGACTCATGCCACAGAGGTATTACAGTATGAAATTCCAGTATATAAGTGTGAGCACTCGACCGTCCGTCAAGGCTTATTTCATTGTACCTGTAGGCATAGATTATTTCTGGTAGAGCGCAGCAGGTGCGTTTCCTAGCCTTTGCAGATCTTATCTTCATGCTCTGAGCATGGCATCCGAATTTTTGTCATCGCATAGGAGACGCAGTCTCCTTTTAGGGAAAATATGAGGCAAAATTGCCAATGTTTTCGAGTGTGGACATAGTCAACACATATTTAGTAAAAGAAAAATCATAGGGTGCATGGCCAGCGCTCCCTGTGGGAGTAGCCCCCAAGAGCCTATTCGAGTCGTAGACTCGAGTGGGGACTTTGAACTTTTTCGACTGTTGTCATCTTTTGCTTGTTTCAACCAAATATGCTTTCAGTGCTCCCTATGGGAGTAGCCTTTGAGTCCATAATCGAATTGTTGATTTGAAGGAGGGCTTAAGTGTAATTACTTTGTCGAAATATTTGTGTGTGCATAAAGTTTTGGGTGTGCGGCCAGGGCTCCTGTTAGGAGTAGCCCCCGAGTGCTTACTCGAGTCCTAGAGTCGAGTGAGGACTGGATTAGTCAGAAGATGCTCCTGCTGGAGTGGATGACGTCAGTGCTGACGATGAGATGACCTCATTTGCCCACGTGAGCGGTTTTGACGGGATGTGGCAAAGGTGGGACCCCACTTCTGACTTGGATTTGACCAGGCATCCATAATCTTTGGTGTTAACTGCGTCTCCTTGATTCTCGCGCGTAATGGGAAAAGTGTGACGATGGTTCACCGCCTTCATCACCACGCGTCCCCCTTGATTTGCGCCACGCGTCTAGTTGATGTGCCTCTGGATGTTGGATTGCATCTGCACTAGGGTTAAGTAGGGGTCTCTGTGTGGTAAATTTTCCCCACAACTCATCTTCCACCTTGAGCTCTGCCTCCATTGCTGCCCACTGCTATTCCCCACAACTCATCTTCCACCTAGATCTGCAGCAGCCACTTTTGCGGCTAAGAAGAAGGGCACCGCCGCTACGGGCTCTGGTGTTGCTGCTACAACTGGCAAGAAGAAGGGCGTGGGCATGCCCGTCACCAATGGATCGTGGCGGTGGTCCTCCATAAAGGACTCAGAGCTCTTCAACTAGCGCCAGGATGGAAGTCTTCTGGATAATGAAGCTGACTGCCAAATGCCTCGCGACGAGGTAATCCCCGATCACCCTTCTGGATATCAGGTGATGTTTCTCGCTTTTGTCATTCAGGTCCTCTCTCTCCCCTCATGTTTGTGCGAGGGTTACTCTGCTTCTATGGGATCTAGCTCCATCAGCTGACTCCCAATTCCATTCTCCACATTGCCTGCTACATCACACTTTGCGAGTGCTGGCTCGGAATCGAGCCACACTTTGGTCTTTTCAAAAAGCTCTTCAAATTGAAGCGGCAGTCGGGCTCTAGATCGGTAGTCTATGATATAGGAGGCTACGGGATTTATTTGGACCCCAATGTCCAATATTTATCTAACAAAATTGCTGATTCCATCCAAGGATGGAGGGAGAAATGGTTCTACATCCGTTACCTGAAGGCCGACGGTGAACTCTATGGACTCCCACCATTTGATCCAAATGTGGAGTGCAGAAGGAGGAGGTCGTGGAAGAACACGGTGATACCCCATGAAGCCAAAGAAACCAAGGGTTTATACAAACGGGTCTGCGACCTTCAACTCATCCGACAAAAGGAAGTGGTCGACACAGACCTCATTCGCACCTGGATGCGTCATCGAGTGCAGCCGCTCCAAGCTAGGGCGCGCAAGCTTTGGCTCTTCTACAACGACCCAAGCCTGGCAGCAAGAGCAAGAAGGTGGCCGAGGTTGCCAAGGGTCCAACCTCCAAAAGCACACATATGGAGTCCAAACAGCACACCCTCGTGTCTATGACCAAGAGGGATGGTGCCGCCTCCGGGTCATCTGCTACCGTATCAAAGGGTAGCAAGCAACTGACTTTGCATACCAGCCCCGCTTCTGCCCAGATCGCGAGGCGAGAGGCCCATGCCAAGGGTCTGGTGACGAGCCTAGCGCTCAGCAGGGATAATTGCAGTCCGGCGCTCAACGAATATGTGAATAATTGGAATGACGCTGAGTTCATAAACCCCCAGGACGATCTCCTAGAGAAATTTGGTCCGACGGAGTTTAGTTCTCAAATGAACACTGCCACCAAGGTCATTTCCTTCGCTGGCCGGATCATGGAGGTAAACCCTTTTCCATTATGCCTTTTATATGCGCAAATACTTAGTGATACACCCACTAGTCCCCGAGCCTCTGGGGGAGTAATTTATTACTCGGCCGGATGCTCTTAGAAAACTAGCACAAGTCCTTAGTAACTTCAAATATCCACACACCCATAGCCGGCTTAAGTTCCACTTGGCTCAGATCTTGTAGAATTCGAATATACACACACCTAAAGACGGCTTAAGTTCCACTTGGCCCGGATCTTGTAGACTTCGAATATCCACACACCTAGAACCAGGTTAAGTCCCACTTGGCCCGGATTCTATAGACTTAGAATATCCACACACCTAGAGCCAGGTTAAGTTTCACTTGGCCTGGATTCTGTAGACTTTGAATATCTCTTCTTATTCTCGAACTAACATTTTCTTCTTTCAGATCACTACTAACTGCCGAACTGCTGAGTTCTAGCGTTTGTTGGACACATACAAGGACCTTCGCTCCAAGCATATCAAGTTGATTGCCGAGCACAAAAGGAAGGGTAAGTTACTTTTCTAAGGATCTTTCACTTTCATTTCTCTGTGTTATTTTCTATCTTTATTAACCTATCATTCGGATTGCGTAGCCGAGGTTGAAGCTGAGAATATCCTCATGTGAAAGAATTTGGCCAAGATTGCTAGTAACTCATCTTGGTAACATATCTTTTGCATACACTCACCTTGACTCGGCAGATAATTATACCTCGGCTCTATCGGGTCAACCCACTATTGCAGCGACACTTTAGGATAGCATGCCTATTCCTGACATGATGCTTCACTTTCTCGAACAAGTAGGAAAGCACTAGGCCGAGCTGAAAAAGAAGGATGATGAAATCGCCAAGCTTCACCTCAAGGACAATGAGATAAGTCGGTTGAATGCCGCAATACAAAAGTTCAAAGATCTTCACAAAACTAAGCTTGATAAGGCCGACCAGGACTTTTGTAAGGAGAGAGAATGCTTGAAGACTCAACTTGATAAGGATCAAGGCATGTTGAAGGAAGCCGGCATCAAACTTGAGTTGGTGAGCATCGAATGTGAGAAACTCAAGATGAGGACTCCTGATGGCCAAAAGGAGCTAACCTGGATCCTCATCCATATCACTTGTCAGTTTTCTTCCTTCGGTCGACATTTGTCTCTCCGGGTCAAGCGCCTTTACTTATTGATGCTACTTGTTTTGTTCACATATAAGTTCCCAGACAGAGATGCCCTTGCTACTGCCACTATCGCCAAGTTCCGCATGTAGGAAGGTACGCCAGTTGGTCCTGCCTCCGAGTCTATTCCTTATGACACGGAGGACATGCTGGTGAGCCTTGATGCTCGCATTAAAGTGATGAAGAATTCCGGGGCTGACATCATGCCAGCAGCTGTCCGAATGGTCAACGCTCTCTGGCCCACTGGCCCCACTCCCAAAGGCAGTACAACTTTCATATCAAAACTGATGGAGTGTGAGACCCAGCTGAACCTTTGGTGAGAATTTGCTGCACGTGCAGGGGCTGATACAGCATTGAGCTTCGTCCTCTCGTGGTACGAGACGTTGGATCTGAATATTCTGGATCGCATGCGTACCAGATCCAAGTGGACGAATGAACTAGAGTGGATCGCCTGGCACCAAACATGTGCTTATAATCTTATTCAGTATGCCTTCGTGCATCCCTGGAACGAAGGGCCAAGCTTCCTCGATGCTGTCGATGATGCCTACATCTTGGATGAAGCAAATAGCAAAGAAGAAGAAGCTTCAGAAGCTGCCGAGGATGCTGAAGATCTTGAGGGTGCCAGGGCTGATCCAGAAAATGAGGCGGAGACCAGTGCTCCCCCCACAGATGCCGAATTACCCCCTCTTGCAATCGAAAATCTGTCTCGTGCCTCTGCTCCTTGAGCCAAAAAACACTTTACCACTTCTCTGATCCCCGGATGCCGGGTGCAAATGTATTATGCATAATGGTTTGTGTTCTGCTACAATTGTCTGTGTTTTGCTACTAAGTTAAAAAGTTCAGATTAACTTGGGCGGACTCCCTGATTTTCCTTTTCTTGTTCCTCCAATTGTATGATTCAGCTTGCATCTACCTTGATTTGGTTTTCGACTTACGAGTCCGAGGTTCAAAAATTTGACTTAACGGTACTTGAAACTTTCGGATTAGCTCAAAATAATTCAACATGGTATAGATAAAATAAGTACAAGGTTAGTTCAAATAACAAATTTCGGCTCGATTAAGTTCCTTTCCTTAGTCGTTTTTCATGTGCCTTGCAATTCCAAACGTATTCTCTTACTTGCCATGAAGCCAATTCTTGTTGGACAACACCAAGTCAAAGAGTTAGATTTTTGGTGCCCACACACTACCAATCCAACTAAGGTATAAGTAATTTAAGCTAGCCAACATATATAAAGTAAATACAGAAAAAACAATTATTAAGGCAGTCCCCGAGTTTCTGCTTGGGGTGCCGAGGTTTCATTGATATGCACATTGCCGACATACATACCGACATATGAGAGACTCGGATAAAAACACTTCTGCTAAGTGTAAAACGGATGAAGTAGAGCTACATTCCATGGACGCTTAGATTCCTCGCCGAACCTGTCCACCTTGTTCTTCTCATGTGGCTGCGCATCGATAAGATAATAGGAATCATTGTGCAATGCTTTGCTTACAATGAAAGGTCCTTCCCATGGGGAGATAACATATGCATGCTAGCAGTGTGCTGCACCAGCCGAAATACGAGATCACCTTCCCGGAAGACTCGGGGGTTTACTTTCCGACTATGGTAGCGTCGAAGATTTTGCTGATATATGGCGGATCTAGACAAGGCCAGTTCTCTCACTTCTTCCAGGAGATCAACATCATTTTCCGGGATTCCCGCACTTCTTCTTCTATGTATTGGGTGATATTGGGCGAATCATGCTCTATGTCGGCTGGTAGCACAACTTCTGGCCCATATACCAGAAAAAATCGTGTATAGCCTGTTGATCGATTCAGAGTCATTCTTAAACTCCATAGTACTACTGGTAGCTCTTCTATCTAGCACCCTGGTGATCTTTGCAGCGGCTCGATGGGCTGGGGTTTTATCCCGGACAAAACTAGTCCATTGGATCTTTCCACTTGCCCATTCGACGCGGGGTGGGCTACTGACGCAATATCTAGCCGAATCTTCTTCTCTCAACAAAATCTTGCAAATGCTCCTTCAGCAAAATTTGTGCCATTATCAGTCATGATACTACGGGGATAGCCATATCTCAAGATTATATCTTTGAGGAATGTCACAGCTATTGCCCCATCACATTTCCTGACCGACTTTACCTCAATCCATTTAATAAACTTGTCCACCATGACCAAAATATGAGTCATGTTTCCTTTTGCCAGCTTAAATGGGCCAACCATATCCACGCACCATACGGCAAACGACCAAGTGATGGGTATAGTCTTTAGTTCCGACATAGGCATGTGTGTCTCTGTAGCGTACCTTTGACAACCATTGCATTTTCTCACAAGATACTCGTCTTGCTCCAAGGAACTTGGCCAGTAAAATCATGTCGAAAGCTTTTGCCACTAATGCTCTGTAATATGCATGATGCCCACATTCCCCCTGATGGATATCTCGGAGGGTGTCAAGCCCTTCTTCCGGGTCTACACATCACTGCAGAACACTTGTAACACTCCTTTTATTTAGTTAGGTGTTGATGATCGTGTATGCCTTTGCTCTTATCTGGACCTGCCTCGAGAGTATCACATCATTCGGCAAGGTCCATTCTTTTAGGAATTCAAATATTGGCCTTCCCCATGTAGGTATAACTCGAACGAGGAAAAGCTCTTCGTCTACTTCCATTGCATCTACCGACATAACTCTAGTTGGGTCTAGCTGAATAGTACCCTGGTTCTGTGAGACAGTTGCGGGGTCTACGGAAGTAGTCCTTGTGTTTGATGTGGTGCTTCCCTAGTCTATATCCATATGAGTAGCTTCTGATCCAGAGAGGGCCGGGACATAGATTGATTCGGATTCCGGTGATAGTGTGATGGATGGCTTTCTCAAGTGTTCCAATGCAATGCCTAGAAGGATTGGCTGCCGAGATGACCCCAACTTAGATAATACATCAGATTCCTCATTTTCAATATGAGGCACGTGATGGAATTCACATCCTTCAAATAACCCACTTATCTTTTGGACGTGAAATCTATCAAGGGCCATGTTTGCATCCAGAGCATCCCAATTGCCAGACACTTGCTGCACCACCAAATGCGAGTCTCCAAAACAATGTATCCGATGTATTCCTACCTCGTTTGCTACCTTAAGTACATGCACGAGCGCTTCATACTCGTCCATTGTTCGATGCGCTAAAATGGATCTAGAGAACGTATTTCAATTGATCCTTCTTCGGTGAGGTAAGCACTACCCCGACCCCCAGTCCTTCCATTAGCTTTGATCCATCAAAGTGCATTCTCTAGTAATTTGAGTCCGACAAAGGTGGTTCGTATTGCATCTCAGCCCAATCCACAAAGAAATTCCCCAAAACTTGTGATTTAATCGCATCTCTTCTATCAAACTGCGGTGTGTATGGGGCTAACTCAATTGCCCATTTTGCAATTCAGCCGCTGGCATCTTTGTTGCCCATAATCTCGGATATGGATGCTTCATATACCACCTTGATGGGATGTTCCTCAAAGTAATGCTTGAGTTTCTTGGCTGCCATGTACACACCATATGCCATCTTTTGGTAGTGAGGGTAATTCTGCTTCGACGTTGATAATACCTTGCTCAGGTAATACACTTGTCTTTGCACGGACTTACCTTTCTCATCGCGTTCCACCACTATTACTACACTTAAAACTCTATTGGTCGCAGCTATATAGAGTAACATTGGCTCCTTAGGTAGTGGCGCGGCTAATACTGGTGCAGAAGACATCATCTTTTTTAACTCTCGAAACACGCTATCAGCTTGTGGTGTCCATATAAATTTGTCTGCCTTTTTCATTAACTAGTAGAGGGGCAATGCCTTCTCTCCTAGCCGACTTACAAACCGACTTAATGATGCCAGGCAACCTGTAAACTTCTGCACATCGTTAAGACACTTTGGCGGTTCCATTTTCTCTATGGCTCGAATTTTCGTGGGGCTGGCCTCAATACCTCGGCTGGATACAAGGAAACCGAGTAACTTCCCTGCTGACACACCAAAGGTACATTTTTCCGGGTTAAGCTTCATCAGAACCTCCTTAGGTTCGCAAATGTTTGCCGGATATCAAGGAGCGTTTTACTTTCCTTAGTTTTTATTACAACATCATCCACATACACTTGCACAAACCTATTTGGTCATACAAACATTTTTGCATGCATCGTTGATACGTTGCTCCAGCATTACGTAAACCAAACGGCATAGTGTGATAGCAACAAGCCTCGTACGGGGTGATAAACACAATCTTTATTTGATCATCCGGGTCCAAAGGTATCTGGTGAAAGCCAAAATAAGAATCTATGAATGATAAAAACTCACACCTAGCAGTTAAATCTATGACTTGGTCTATCCTTGGTAGTGGAAATGGATCTTTTGGACAGACCTTATTTAGGTTCGTGTAGTTGATACACATGCGCCATACCACTGCCACATTTAGATCATCCTTCTTATTTTCCACCAGCACCGGATTAGAGAGCCAATCCGGGTAAAGAACTTCCATAATAAATCCGGCTACAAGGAGCCGACCTATCTCATCTCCAATGACTTTTCTCATGTCTTTGACGAAGCAGCGGAGAGGTTGCTTCACCGACTTTGCTCTGGGTCTCACATTCAAAGAGTGCTCGGGCAACTCCCTCAGCACACCTTGCAGGTCCTATGTAGACCAAGGAAAGATATCCCGATTCTCACAGAGGAAGTTGACAAGCTCGCTTTCCTATTTTTCACTTAACCCGACACCAATTGTTACGGTGTGCTCTGGGAACTGGTCATCAACATGCACCTTCTTCATATCTTTTGTCGCTTGAAATGAGACACTCCCATGCGGGTTGGTCAGAGCTGACGTATGCTGCTACGCGGACTGAGCCAATGCAGCCACTTCTAGAATTTTCCTCTTCTCTTGAGCAATCACAAGTGACTCGGCTAGGTTAGATCCGGCGGAGGCACATTCAATAGAACGCCTGAAGTCCCCAACGATGGTAATCACTCCCCTTGGCCTGGGAAATTTCATCTTCAAGTAACTGACGTGAGTACTTGCCATAAACTTGTTGAAAGCTGGCCTACCGACTAACGCATGGTATGCGCTTTCCAAGTTCACGACTTCAAACTCCAAGTTTTTAGTTCGGCAATTGTCCCTTGTGCTGAAGAGCACGTCAACTCGGACCTTAACAATAGGCTCACAAGAGATACCCGACACAATGCCATCCAAAGTGGTCCTCGTTGCTTGGAGCATGTTCTTCGATATTCCCAGCTTGTGCATGGTATCCTTGTACATGATGTTAATGCTACTACCATTGTCTATCAGTACTTTGGAGAACCTCACGTTGATATTCGGCCCAATGAACGTTGGATCTAGCACCAGCGCGTAGGTCCTAGGACTCGGCATAAGCTTTGGGTGGTCCTTGATGCTCCAGGTAATCTCTTGCTCTGCCAAAGGCATATACCTCGTCACAGCCGGCATTACTGCGTTCACCTCCATATGTCGGGGCTGCAAGCTCTTTCTAACTGTTCCCGGTGAACACACAGTAACTTTGGTGATGCTCCTTGTATTCATTTCTACCGTCCTGAGCATGATACCTTTGATCTTGCTATTGCTGATCATTCACCTGATGCACTGCATCTCTTCTCTCTTGGTTTTCATACCTCGGTGGAGGCGGAGGCAACATTAGTTGCTGTCCGCTCCTCCCAGTGAGCTATTGCTGGCGAGGTGCATCATTTCGAGGTGCTTCATGCCGAGGTCCATCGTGCCAAGGTGCCTGAGCATTCCTCGAGCCGCTTTCCTCTAGCTTCCTCATCCATTCACATTGTCGGGTCGTATGATTCACCGGGTTATTCAGACTTGGCATGTGGAACTTACACGGTTGATCCCACATAGACTCGAATGTGTATCTCGGGTTATCCTTTCTTTATTGCCATTGTTTCTTCTATTCCGGCGTCCAAGGTTTCTTGCCTTCACCCTTTTGTTACCACTATTGCCCTCCAGTTTTCTGACGCTGGCTAGCTCCGGCATTGGGCTGATCTTGGTCTACAACTGCCACCTTCTGCGAGTTGTACCTATAATCCTGACGATCATCTCTCCTCTTACCCCACAAGGCATTTCTTCGTGATGACCCGGAACAATCTCTATTGTAGTACTCCTCATTTTATTCGCTTGACATGAGCCAAGGTCCGATTGGATCTCCCAAAGCATACGAATCCGCGATCCGTATCGTCTCAGCCAAGGTAGTTGGCATATCTCGCTACAGCCTCTGCCACAACATACTCCCATACCTATAGCGTTGGGCAAATCACGCAATTTCTTGTGATTCAATCATCCCTCACAGGAATTGCGCACATTACAACATCGAGTCAAGAACTCTCGGTCCGGCTCATTCGGTCTTTGTTTGCATAGTGCTAGGGTTTATGGCCTATTCGACCTCTTGTATGTGCTCGAGAAATTGCTGATGAACAACTCCTAGAAATCTAGCCAACAGTTAATGCTTCCTGCCGGCAAATTGTTCAATCAAACTCTTGCTAGTCCTTCCAACATCTAGGGCACATATCTCACAACCCATCTCAAGTTACCCGTGGAAATGTTTAGTGCAGTTGCATAATTAATGAGCCAATCATCCTGCTTAGTACTACCGTCATATGTCTTCATCCCTCTGGCTAACTGAAAGTTCGCCATAGGTGGCTCTCTCATGATCCGAGGTCCAAAACATACGGGACCCGTAGGACCCTGTACCTCAATCATCTTCGACCTATAAATTTGGTCCAGCTTCAGCCTTGCATCATCCAGCTGCAAATTCCTATTTCTCAATCTCGATCCAATCACATGGTGCTCCGGTCTTGGAAATCCAGCATCAGCCATCACCAAGTAACCATCATTGTACCTATCCTGACCCAAACGAGCATTTTGCTGTTGCATTGTTGGCCTGACACTTCTCTCCTGCCAAGGTGCATATTGTTGTTGCTGTTGCCGAGGTTCATTTTGTCCTATTCCCACTGGATTATGATATCAGGCATTGCCGTTGGTAGCATTCCTGTGGGCCCCCCGAATTAATCCTCCGAGAATCCCTATTATGCATACAACCACGATCCCATGATCAGTTAGTCGTGGCACATAACCGACAAGTATCATTACAACATCTGAAACATACCGAATTACAAGACATACATAGGTGCCATTATGGCTACATTAATAATCCTCAGCAGAACTTCATCAAGCGTAGAGCCCGATCCATGTCTTAAACTATAGGAAACTGACTGGGAGAACGTCCTAGCTCGCAAAGTCGCCCACATCATCTTCTTCTTGATCTCTGACCAAGTTAATAGCTA
Organism: Avena eriantha; assembly: GCA_910589775.1. Taxonomy (NCBI): domain Eukaryota; kingdom Viridiplantae; phylum Streptophyta; class Magnoliopsida; order Poales; family Poaceae; genus Avena; species Avena eriantha. The sequence continues at coordinate 224,430,969 of OU342741.1, forward strand.
GGGACAATGCCAGTGAGTACATTGAATGTACTCGCAAACCACCTTAAGGTAACAATGATAACAAGAGGATATGCATTATGGTTGTGTTAGTAGGAGGGATCCAAGAGAGGTTATTTTCTCCAATAGTTTCTCTTGTAGATATAGCATCTACATATCTTTGTTGAAAACTTTTGTAAAACATTTTGGAAACCATTTTGAACCTTAGGAAAGGGTCACCCATTTGTTCCTCCTTCCTGTCATCCCATGACCAAACTCCTTCCATACATTTCTGACCATCCCATGGTCAAAACAGGTATCCTCTTCGACCATCCCATGGTCAAAACATTTCCAAAGGCATTTCTTTTCTGATATCCTTTTTGAATACAAAACCAGCACCGCTCTACAGCAACCTTCACAACCGTCCATGACCGCGGACGTGGCTATTTGAATAGATTTACACTCTGAAGAGGTTGCGCACTTTACCCACACCATCTGGGTACACTACCCTGATCTTCACCGATCGTGGGTCGAGTAACCGATCAAGACTCTCTGGATGTCCACTCCAATATAAGTGCCTACCCTATGAGTGTTGTTCCCCTCAACACCGGGACGTCGGGTACCGAGGACCAACCGGAGCGCATATTGCACGTCCCACGTGCGCGCTTTCAATGAGGGGCTCATAGTAACGCGTGGAGGTCTGTAGACCCTTCATTCCTTCTGCTGGTCGATGTCTCACATGGACCATTGTCCAGAGAAGGCCCACCCTCCAGGGAGTTTCATCCCCTATAGTAGTTTCGAGGCAACTTATACCAGAATAGACAAACATCCAATCCAGCCCTGTCCCATACAAGGGTAATGTGGTTGCACAGGATTAATTGTTCTAGCAAAACTGCAAAGAACCGACTGAATTTTTGTAAACATTTTTCCTCCATCTTTCCTTCAGCATTTTGTAAAACAAAACATTTTTCTTTCTCAACATCTCTTGGGAGGTCCCACCTCACCAAGGTTTTATCATAAAACATTTGGTAAAACTTTTTCCGGGGTCTTCCCATCCTCTAGCTTGGCTTCGGCAAAAATCGGGGTCTCCAAAGGGGTATGGTGTAGTACACCATCTTTTCTACTAGGGACAAGTAGGTGTCACCAAAGGGGTTGTACTTAATAGTACAAAAGTGTAATAGTTCGGAGGAGCCAAACCACTACCATAAATACATCAACATACAATAAAACAATGCAGTTTCACAAATAGTAGACAAAACATGCATAAGTAAAATAGTAGGACAAGGATTATGATCAAGAAGGTGGATTGCCTGAGATGGCATAATCGTCCATGGACTTCTTTAGATAACCCAGAATACCAATAGCAATATTATATACCACTTCTTCTGCTCTCCGATTTCATCGCAACTATCGTCAAAGGGGAACACATGCAAAAAAACAAAATAGGACAATCAATATAGGGCATACAATCACCAATACCACTCAGAAAACAAGAAACGGAATAATCTCCAATTAAGGTTCAGTAGTTTTAGAGAGGATTGGATTTAGGAGGTTGAGATGACCTTGGAGAAGGGGATGAACACCCCTTAGGGTTTATTGTCGAGGAACTACCCAAGAGGGGGTTTTGGACCAAGGGTATATCATGTATGATACCATTGTAAAAACATGATACCAACAGATATGTATTGATAAAATGAAACCAACAAAACTAGTTTTACTATTTTATCAATTACCAAAGATTTATAGTGATTTTTATAGTGAATAAGACTCTAGTTTTAGGAAATAATTCACCAGAGAAGTTCTGGAGCTCCAAAGATTATTTCCTTGGATGGTTAGGTAGGGATTTATGTACTTGTTCACTGAGAGTTGGAATCATGTCAAGACAATTACCAGAATGCCCTCAGGAAATTCCCAAAGGAAGTTATGTACCCAATTTGTCTTTTTCACCAGATTAAATCTACAGCAGCTATTGATCGGAAACCAAGGAAATCTGTTAGGTATTACTAATACCTTTCTGCGGAAATTGGAATCATCCTTTTTGGCGTTGCAGAGCTACTTTGGTGATTTATCTAGTGAATTAACTAAGCCTAGAACAGATTAATTCATGATAAATCCACAGGGGCTTCGAAAATTTTGGGCTCCTGGGTTTTGATAGATATTGATATGGAGTTTTACTGGGAGGTGTAATTGGGCCAATACCTCTGTTGGTTTGACCTAGAGAAACTCCTAAAGGCAGATTTGATTTGTTATTGTTATTTTTGTTAAAGGAATACTAGAGCCCCACTTGGAAGGGGACCAATGCAGAAATATAGGTACTAACAAAACCTTATAGAGGATGCTGGCTTAACCCTATTTGGATAAAGGAAACTCCCTAAGGAAATTAGTCCTAGGAAAAGATACTTTCTAGATATTTAATTTCCATAAGATAATATACACTAAAATGGGCCTAGGGTTTGGTCTAGAGGTCAGACAAAACATCATGGAGTATACTGAAAATTATATTTGGTAAATTCCTTGTATTTTCCATTTTTGTTTCGAATTAATCCAGTTAGTGGCTTAGCAGGTCTGGAAAAAAAGATTAAAAACTAGGGCAACTCGGGCCGGCTATAGCAACAGGAGTGGGCCGTGATGGGGCCGACCGACCCAACTTGCCATAGAGGCGCGCAAGGGGAGGGAGCTCAAATCGCTAATGATCGGGGCCCGGTCGTCAGCAGATCAGAGCCGGCAAAGGGGTACAGGGCGATGACAGCCATTGGATTAGAAGGGCCATCGAAGGCTCTCACTTGTCGCCTTCCTCATGACGGCGTGAGAGAGAAAACCCTAGCGCGGCTCAGGGAAGCTCGGGGCTGCTCACCTAGGGGCGGGGAGGAGCCGATGCAAGCGCAGGGCAAAGAGGTAGACGCCGGGGAGCTCGGGGATGGGCAGCTTCTCGGGTTTCAGCGTCTGGAGACGCCTCGCATGGCCACGACTAGAGAGCCTCGTCGGAGCTCGGCGGCGCTGCGTGGGGGAGCAGTTCCTGGGCAGATGAAGAGTAGGATTAGAAGTAGTATGTACTAGAGATCTCAGACAACTTGCATGCAGACATAGAGAAGGAAGGAGGAGACCTCACGGGTAGATTTCTGAAAATAGCTGAAAAAGAGGTTCTTCCTTCTCCGGCGAGCTATGGAGCTTTAGGAGGGGCTGGGGCTCGTGGGGAGGCTCTCTGAGGTCCAGGGAGGGAAGTGAGGGAGCTGGGGGTGGTCGGTACGACTATAGGCCTGCAAATGAGGTTGAGCCCGAGAGGACTTCCTCTCCTTCTCCATGGCGATGGGGAGTTCAGGATCTGGATCCAGGGCTTGAGAGAGGTAAGAGGATAGGGGAGGAGTGGTCTGAGAGTGAAAGGAAGGGCTGGGCCAGGTTGTGCTGTTTTTATTTCGAGGGTGAGGGTCTATGGTGGATGTGGCTCATGGGAGAGCTAGAGCTGGTCCATGGCCTCCTCATTGGTTGCTGAGGGCGATGGAGAGGGGGTGTGGGGTGTGCTGTGTCATGGAAAGGATCCAGGAGGGAGGGGTGGGGCTGCTACCCAATCACTTTACAAGATTTGCAATAAATGGATTCTCTCTCTCTCTAGTCTCTCTCTCAAAGAGGTAAGGGCAAGGATGCTGTAGGGTGGACCACGACCAGGGGTGAGGTGGGTGCTATACAAAGTTAGTCAAAGACTAAGGATGGGTTTTGGTGAGGCTTTTCCTAGATGGTTTGGTTAGTTTGCATCTTTGATCATATAGGTTATTAGGAAGAAATTCTAGATACTTGCACTGAACATGATGGACAAATGGTACTGGAAGATAGAGGATGTGGGGAAGTTTATCTATGATTTATTTTGGATTTTTCTAAGGATTTAATGTCTACTAAAAACCATTTACTCAAATAGAGCAAAAGGGGTTTCTAGAAGCTCATTTGGTATTTTTGAATTGGACAAGTGTGGTTTTTGGTTTGAGATGGTACTAGATACCAATACACAACTTGGGGAAATTTCTTGGAATTTATTGGGAAAGGAAGAGTATTTTTAAACAATTATATCTTGTTTCTTCCATTTAAGATGGACAAAAAGAAATATATAAACTCTTCAAAAATATTTGTTTTGGAAGTGGGATGATAGGGTATGATATATGGGCCTCAAAGGTGCTTAGTTTTGGGGAAGTGTTTTGGCAAAAAACCAAACTTTCCTTTGGGAAAGGAGTTTCGGAGATTTTGGCTATTAACGTGATTAATTCGCTTTGGAGCCATAATAATTATGGAGAATTATTGATAAATCTTGACTATCAAGGTAGATGATGTATAAAAGGTGTATCAAGAATTTGCAACCTTGGGAGTTTGAAATCCAACTTGATTTTGGTGAAAACTAGAGATTTAAGGATCTTGGGTAAGATTGTTTTCATGCCACCAAAACCTTGCTGGATCATGGAGCTCAGGGCTCCCCTTGGGGCATGGGATATATGGATGGATAGACCAAGTGCTGTATATTGGAATGGTGTAGAGGTTTGAGCTTGATCCTGCTTGATCTCAGTAAGACATGCTTTCAAACTTTGAATAAAATAAGCCTGCCAAAGCAGATTATCAACTAGCCTTCAAAACCTTGTGGGTTTAAGAAGCACAAAGATCCACTTGGAACAAGTGAAGTGGATATTGATAGACTTATATGATTAGAACACAACCATGCAAAGATTTGGTCCATAGAAGGTTGGATGATGGTGTGAGCTTCTATCAAAATAGGCATGATGACTAGATTTGCATGAATATTTATTTTCTTGCCTGCAAAACCATCAAGAACAAGTGGGTTGGAAGATGATCTAACCAAGTGCAAGAGTTGGCCTTGGTAGTCATTAGGATTGTTAACAATATGGTTCAAGTGCATTACGAAAAATGCACAAGGGTTGAGAAAGGGAGTCATTCAAAAAGGTGATGTTGGAAATAGATTTCCAGACTTAAGCCAAATTTGGCAGATTTAGGGTTCTTGACTAGAATGTGGGTGGTGATGATTTTGATGGGTTGGAAGGTACTAAAGCATCATCAAGTGGGTGATGTGGGAGTGTAGATTGAGTAGGACGGATCCTTGCTTGATACGGGTCTTTATTGGCTTGGATGCTTCTAGAATCAGATCACTTCAGGGCTGATCTGGTTAAGGGTTTTACCTAGTATCTAAAGATTAGATCCTGATTGTATTCTTGCTTATGGTTTGGTGATTTTGGAGTCTCTTGATCCTTGAGGATGAGATCCTAGGGTAGCTCATGCTACTCCTAAGCAGACAAATCAAGCAGTAGATCAAGGCAATTCATCAGACAGCAGATCAAGGCAACTCATCTTTACAAACAAATCAACTACTACTAGGGTTACCATCAAGCCTAGCTTGAGGTAAGGTTGAGGCATTTTGAAGAGGTTGGATTTTCAATAAGATGAGAGTCCTTGGTATCTCTACCAAGAATAGAATTCAAAAGCTTAGAAAAAGGCTTTTAGAGATTCTAAAGGTAAGAGTAGTTGAAGGTTCTATCTTGAAAACATAAGGAGATTATCTTATATATATCTCCATAGTTTTGTCAATAGAAGCTACTGAGATAGATTTGGTTACATAAGCATCTTGGCTCATGTTTTGAAATGCCAGAACATTTGAGAATATGTAAAATGAGCTAGGATAGTTTTGTTAAATAGCTTTTGTCAACTGATGGTGAGGTAAGGAGTATCATATGGTATACAAACACATGCACAAGCACAAACGAACAACAAGCAAACACTGCACCAATGAACAAGAAAAAGTTTTTGTTCCCCTGATTTTTGCATTGTGAACACCTAATCAGGGTTGCTAAAATTGGGATGTCACAGACCTTTCCCCCTTAAAAGAATCTCGTCCCGAGATTCCGGAGAAGTTAGGTTAGGGGATTTTGAGTCGGGTTGATACTAGGTGTCTTATGCGTACTATCTCACGGACTCCGTCTTTGGAAATAACTACTCTGTCACTAAAGTTGAGCTTCAGTCTTCCGGGATGCACGGAGAGTTGAGCAGAGTCCATCCTTGATTATGAGGGATGATCTTATATTCCTTCGGGGCTCTAAATCTCGAGGTCTTAGACTGGGCAGATTCTCTTGATGCTGAACTTCACGGGGTACTCGTCGGAGGATAGAATCTATGGCCTGGTGTACCTTTCTCTGAGGGTCCACGGCTCTTCTTTAGGGGCGTAGCATATCCTAATTAAAAATTTTAGGGTTGATACTCATGGGTTTGCTTCTAGTGAAGGGTTACCCTATTTTTGTGGGAAAGACGCAGTCTTTTGCCCTTAGGATTAAACTGTGGTATATCAGAGAGTTGACATAGTTTATGGGGATTGTCATCCATCTTTCTTCTAGAGTTGGAATCTTCCGATGGCGTCCGTGAAGCTATGTTTTATGGGGCTTATCTACTATTAAATTGAACTCAGCCTAATGGATCTATTGTAGTCTCACGTCCTATAAGCGAATGGAACTGAGCAGTTAGCAATTCGGCGGTCATTCTTGTGGCTCTTCAGCTAAGGTAGCGGAGGGACCTTGTAGAATGTTCGGTTGTTTCTCCTATGATGAACCGCGAGTTGCTACTTGGTGAAAGGACGTAGAATCTGGGGATCCTTTCTGAAGTATCTTCCGGTAGACAGTCTCCTAGAGATTGAGTTGGAAAGACGCGGTCTTTCCACCTCAGAGCTTTACTAAGGTTCATCGGGAAAGGTTTGGATCTTCAGTCTTAGAAGGCTGACTTGCTGTTAGCAGAAGGATATAGCTTTCCTGAAACTTGAGCTGAGGTCTTCCAGTGACGCCCTACTGTATCAGCCTTGGTGGGGTGGTTTCCTATCGCAGCCTTTCAGCTGGTTAGCTCAAGGTAAGTTAGTGGTGTACAACTCTTCTTGCTAGTCGTTAGACAGGGTTGAAGAAGTCCGCGTCAGGTAAGCGGTCTCCACTTGAATTTCTTGTTTTGCTTCTGCTTGATGGCGGAGTGGACTCGTTGCCTTCAAGCTTCCTAGTCATCTGACCTCAGGGGGGTGGTTCTGACCTTCTAGGGAGGATCACTCTGTTAGTTTGGGTAGGGTCGACTAGATTAGTTAGTCTCCTGAGGCGGTCAAAAGCTCTAATACACTAAAGGTTAGTGTGGTTAGGTCTTTACATCTTGTCTTGGTTGACTTATCGAGGGGTTTCTTGTGGGTATTGAGGATCCTTCGGTGGTTGACTTCCAGCTTCAACGGGATTCTTGTTGTAGTAGACTGAGGAACAAGGGAGGTGTGCTGCCATATACGAGTCTTGCGAGGTGAGTTTGACGAGGTATGCCGTCCTGCTGAGGTGAAATCTTAGAGTTGATTCTGACTTGACGATGTCGAACTCCTAGTTCTTGCGATGCTTTTCCTCTCATATACTCTCGAGGTTAGTCTAGGCCTCATTACCAACAGCTAACACAGGGGTTTCCTGAGTTACTAGGTGGGTTATCGCTCCTCGAGTCACACTGTTACAGAGGTCACAGCAAACCATTACATACAAACAAGGCGAACAGAGCGAGAGAATCGCAGTGTCCTCGGCAAACAACACACCTCAAGCAACACAGGATGCACTTAGGCAAGCAAACATGGTCAACGCTAGGGACCAAGGAGTTAACTACTCGTGAGGTAGGGGAATCCTATTCTTAGGACTATTGACCCTAGATATCATCTTTCTTCAGGTCGGAGTCACTATCTTGCAGATGAAGCCTTCATCGTATCTTGGACACTTCTTAATAGTGCAACACTTGATGTCTTCTAAATATGGGGATTCCGCTGGTAGAGTGATATTGTAATCCCCTTGTGTTTGCTGGTAGTTGCTTGTCTTCATCTTGTTCTCATTGTCTTCACCGGGTTCTAGATCCTAGTTATTTAAAATCCGTAGGTTTGAAGTTTGGGTGAGAGTTAGAGGAAACCATTTTCAAAATCATTTACTTAGAGTAAGAGAAGAAGTGGGGCTTTTTGAAACTCATTGGGAAACTAGTTTTCGAAAGTCGGGGTTTTCAAAATAAGGTTCCTGTCTAGCGACCATGCTAACTAAGGTTCTCCTACAGTCAGGATGGCTCTGATACCAAGTCTGTGGGGCCCCCGAATTAATCCTCCGAGAATCCCTGTTATGCATATGACCACGATCCCATGATAAGTTAGTCGTGGCACATAACCGACAAGTATCATTACAACATACGAAACATACTGAATTACAAGACTTACATAGGTGCCATTATGGCTACATCAATAATCATCAGCGGAACTTCATCAAGCGTAGAGCCCGATCCATGCCTTAACCTACATGCAACTGACTAGGAGAACGTCCTAGCTCGCAAAGTCGCCCACATCATCTTCTTCTTGACATCTGACCAAGTTAATAACCAGGGAGAATGCTAGTGAGTACATTGAATGTACTCGCAAACCACCTTAAGGTAACAATGATAACAAGAGGATATGCATTATGGCTGTGGTAGTAGGAGGGCTCCAAGAGAGGTTCTTTTCTCAAATAGTTTCTCTTGTAGATATAGCATCTACATATCTTTGTTGAAAACTTTTGTAAAACATTTTGGAAACCATTTTGAACCTTAGGACTGGTTCACCCATTTGTTCCTCCTTCCTGTCATCCCATGACCAAACTCCTTCCATAACTTTCTGACCATCCCATGGTCAAAACAGGTATCCTCTTCGACCATCCCATGGTCAAAAAATTTCCAAAGCCATTTATTTTTTGAAATCCTTTTTGAAAACAATACCAGCACCACTCTACAGCAACCTTCCCAACCGTCCATGACCGCGGACGCGGCTATTCGAATAGATTTACACTCTGCAGAGGTTGTGCACTTTACCCACACCATCCGGGTACACTACCCTGATCTTCATCGATCGTGGGTTGAGTAATCGATCAAGACTCTCCGGATGCCCACTCCAATATAAGTGCCTACCCTATGAGTGTTGTTCCCCTCAACACTGGGACGTCGGGTACCGAGGACCAACCAGAGCGCATATTGCACGTCCCACGTGCGCGCTTTCAATGAGGGGCTCATAGTAACGCGTGGAGGTCTGTAGACCCTTCGTTCCTTCTTCCGGTCGATGTCTCACATGGACAGTTGTCCAGAGAAGGCCCACCCTCTAGGGAGTTTCATCCCCTGTAGCAGGTGCGAGGCAGCTTATACCAGAATAGACAAACATCAAATCCAGCCCTGTCCCATACGAGTGTAATGTGGTTGCAGAGGGTTAATTGTTCTAGCAAAACTGCAAAGAATCGGGTGCGTTTTCGTAAACCTTTTTCCTCCATCTTTCTTCAGCATTTTGTAAAAGAAAACGTTTTTCTTTCTCAACATCTCTTGGGAGGTCACACCTCACCAAGGTTTTATCATAAAACATTTGGTAAAACTTTTTTCGGGGTCTTCCCATCCTCTAGCTTGGCTTCGGCAAAAATCAGGGTCTCCAAAGGGGTATGGTGTAGTACACCATCTATTCTACTAGGGATAAGTAGGTGTAACCAAGGGGGTTGTACTTAATAGTACAGAAGTGTAATAGTTCGGAGGAGCCAAACCACTACCATAAATACATCAACATACAATAAAACAATGCAGTTTCACAAATAGTAGACAAAACATGCATAAGTAACATAGTAGGACAAGGCTTATGAGCAAGAAGGTGGCTTGCCTGAGATCAACAATATGGCATAATCGTCCCTGGACTTCTTCTTTAGATGACCCAGAATACCAATAGCAATATTAAATACCACTTCTTCTGCTCTCCGATTTCATCGCAACTATCGTCAAAGGGGAACACATGCAAACATACAAAAGGGGACAATCAGTACAGGGCATACAATCACCAATACCACTCAGCAAACAAGAAATGGAATAATCTCCAATTAAGGTTCAGTACTTTTAGAGAGGATTTGATTTAGGAGGTTGAGATGACCTTGGAGAAGGGAATGAACACCCCTTAGGGTTTATTGTCGAGGAACTACCCAAGAGGGGGTTTTGGACCAAGGGCATATCCTGTATGATACCATTGTAAAAACATGATACCAACAGATAGGTATTGATAAAATTAAACCAACAAAAGTGGTTTCACTATTTTATCAATTACCAATGATTTATAGTGATTTTTATAGTTTTAGGAAATAATTCACCAGAGAAGTTCTGGAGCTCCAAAGATTATTTCCTTGGATGGTTAGGTAGGGATTTATGTACTTGTTCACTGAGAGTTGGAATCATGTCAAGATAATTACCAGAATGCCCTCAGGAAATTCCCAAAGGAAGTTTTGTACCCAAATTGTATTTTTCACCAGATTAAATCTACATGAGCTATTGATCTGAAACCAAAGACACCTGTCAGGTATTTCAAATACCTTTCTGTAGAAATTGGAATCATCTTTTTTGGTGTTGCATAGCTACTGTGGTGATTTATCTAGTGAATTAACTAAGACTAGAATAAATTAATTCATGATAAATCCACAGGGGCTTAGAAAATCTTGGGCTCCTGGGTTTTGATAGATATTGATATGGAGTTATACTGGGAGTTGCAATTGGGCCAATACCTCTATTGGTTTGACCTAGAGAAATTCCTAAAGGCAGATTTGATTTGTTTTTGTTATTTCTATTAAAGGAATACCAGAGCTCCACTTGGAAGGGGACCAATGTATAAATATAGGTACTTTCAAAACCTTCCAGAGGATGCTGGATTGACCCTATTGGATAAAGGAAACTCCCTAAGAAAATTAGTCCTTGGAAAAGATACGTTCTATATATTTAATTTCCAAAAAATAATAGAAACTAAAATGGGCCTAGGGTTTGGTCTGGAGGTTAGACAAAATATCATGGAGTAGACTGAAAATTAGATTTGGTAAATTCCCTATATTTTCCATTTTTGTTTCGAATTAATCCAGTTACTGGCTTAGCAGGTCTGGAAAAAAAGATTAAAAGCTAGGGCAACTCGGGCTGGCTCTAGCAACGGGAGTGGGCCGTGACGGGGCCGACCGGCCCAACTTGCCACAGAGGCGCGCGCAGGGAGGGAGCTCAAATCGCTGACGGGCGGGGCCCGGTCGTCAGCCGAACATAGCCGGCAAAGGGGTACGGGGCGATGACAGCCGTTGGATTAGAAGGGCCATCGACGGCTCTCACTTGTCGCCTTCCTCACGACAGCGTGAGAGAGAGCAAACTCTACCGCGGCTCTGGGGAGCTCGGGGCTGCTCACCTGGGGGCCGTGAGGAGCCGATACGAGCGCAGGGCGAAGCGGTGGAAGCCGGGGAGCTCGAGGATGGGCGGCTTCTCGGGTTTCAGCGTCTAGAGACGCCTCGCGCGGCCGCGACTAGAGAGCCTCGTCGGACCTCGGCGGCGCTGCGTGGGGGAGTAGTTCCTGAGCAGATGAAGAGTGCGATTAGAAGTAGTATGTACAGGAGATCTCAGACAAATTGCATGCAGACAAAGAGAAGGAAGGAGGAGACCTCACGGGTAGATTTCTGAAAACAGCCGAAAAGAGGTTTTCCTTCTCCGGCGAGCTATGGACCTTAAGGAGGGGCTAGGGCTCGTGGGGAGGCTCTCTGAGGTCAAGGGAGGGAAGTGAGGGAGCTGGGGGTGGTCGGGTACGACTATAGGCCTGCAATCGAGGTTGAGCCCGAGAGGACTTCCTCTTCTTCTTCATGGTGATGGGGAGCTCGGGATCTAGATCTGGGGCTTGAGAGAGGTAAGAGGATAGGGGAGGAGTGGTCTGAGAGTGAATGGAAGGGCTAGGCCAGGTTGTGCTGTTTTTATTTCGAGGGTGAGGGTCTATGGTGGATGTGGCTCATGGGAGAGCTAGAGTTGGTCCATCGCCTCTTCATTGGTTGTTGAGGGCGGTGGAGAGGGGGTGTGGGGTGTGCTGTGTCGTGGAAAGGATCCAGGAGGGAGGGGTGGGGCTGCTGCCCAATCACTTTACAAGATTTGCAATAAATGGCTTCTCTCTCTCTAGTGTCTCTCTCAAAGAGGTAAGGGCAAGGATGCTACAGGGTGGACCACGACCAGGGGTGAGGTGGGTGTTGTACAAAGGCAGTCAAAGACTAAGGATGGGTTTCGTGAGGCTTTTTCTAGATGGTTTGGTTAGTTTGCATCTTTGATCATATAGGTTATTAGGAAGGAAGTCTAGATACTTGCACTGAACATGATGGACAAATGGTACTGGAAGATAGAGGATGTGGGGAAGTTTATCTATGATTTATTTTGGATTTTTCTAAGGATTTAATGTCTACTAAAAACCATTTACTCAAATAGAGGAGAAAGGGTTTCTAGAAGCTCATTTGGTATTTTTGAATTGTACAAGTGTGGTTTTTGGTTTGAGATGGTACTAGATACCAAGACACAACTTGCGGAAATTTCTTGGAATTTATTTGGAAGGAAGAGTATTTTTAAACAATTATTTCTTGTTTCTGCCATTTAAGAAAATAGACAAAAAGAAATATTGAAACTCTACAATTTATTTTTGAAGTGGGATGATAGGGTATGATATTTGGGCCTCAAAGGTGCTTAGAGTTGGGGAAGTGTTTTGGCAAAAACCAAACTTTCCTTTGGGAAAGGAGTTTTGGAGTTTTTGGCTATTAACGGGATTAAATAGATTTGGAGCCATAATAATTATGGAGAATCATTGATAAATCTTGATTATCAAGGAAGATGATGTAGACAAGGTGTAGGAAGCATTTTCAACCTTGGGATTTGGAAATCCAACTTGATTTTGGTGAAAACTAGAGATTTAAGGATCTTGGGTAAGATTGTTTTCATGCCACCAAAACCTTGCTGGATCTTGGAGCTCAGGGCTCCCCTTGGGGCATGGGATATATGGATGGATATAAAAAGTGATGTAGATTGCAATGGTGTAGAGGTTTGATCTTGATCCTGCTTGAGCTCACCAAGACAGGCTTTCAAACTTTGAATAAAATAAGCCTACAAAGCAGATTATCAACTAGCCTTCAAAACCTTGTGGATTTAAGCAGCACAAAGATCCACTTGGAACAAGTGAAGTGGATATTGATATAATTATATGAGTAGAACACAACCATGCAAATATTTGGTCCATAGAAGGTTGGATGATGGTGTGAGCTTCTATCAAAATAGGCATGATGACTAGATTTGTAGGAATATTTATTTTCTTGCCTGCAAAACCATCAAGAACAAGTGGGTTGGAGGATGATATAACCAAGGGAAAGAGTGGTCCTTGGTAGTCCTTAGGATGGTTAACAATATGGTGCAAGTGCATTACCAAAAATGCACAAGGTTGGAGAAAGTGAGTCATTCAAAAAGGTGATGTTGGAAGCAGATTTCCAGACTTAGCCAAATTTGGCAGATTTAGGGTTTTTGACTAGAATGTGGGTGGTGATGATTTTGATGGGTTGCAAGGTACCAAAGCATCATCAAGTGGGTGATGTGGGAGTGTAGATTGAGTAGGACAGATCCTTTCTTGATACGGGTCTTCATTGGCTTGGATGCTTCTAGAATGAGATCACTTCAGAGCTGATCTGGTTAAGGGTTTTACCTAGTATCTAGAGATTAGATCCTGATTGTATTCTTGCTTAGGGTTTGGTGATTTTGGAGTCTCTTGATCCTAGAGTATGAGCTCCTAGGGTAGCTCATGCTACTCCTAAGCAGACAAATCAAGCAGCAGATCAAGGCAATTCATTAGACAGCAGATTAAGGTAACTCATCTTTACAAACAAATCAACTACTGCTAGGGTTACCATCAAGCCTAGGTTGAGGTAAGGTTGAGGCATTTTGAAGAGGTTGGATTTTGAATAAGATGAGAGTCCTTGGTATCTCTACCAAGAATAGAATTCAAAAGCTTAGAAAAAGGCTTTTAGAGATCCTAAAGGTAAGAGTAGTTGAAGGTTCTATCTTGAAAACATAAGGAGATTATCTTATATATCTCTCCATAGTTTTGTCAATAGAAGCTACTGAAATAGCTTTGGTTACAGAAGCATTTTGGCTCATGTTTTGAAATGATAGAACATTTGAGAATATGTAAAATGAGCCAGGATAGTTTTGTTAAATAGCTTTTGTCAACTGATGGTGAGGTAAGGAGTATCATATGGTATACAAACACATGCACATGCACAAGCACAAACAAACAACAAGCAAACACGGCACCAATGAACAAGAAAAAGTTTTTGTTCCCCCTGATTTTTGAATTCTGGACAACTAATCAAGGTTGCTGAAATTGGGATGTTACAATTCCTCTGACCGGCGTTTCCTTGGTCACGGCTACCTCGGCCAGCTTCACCCCGACTGGCACTATGATGGTCCTCATCAACTTGCACTACATTTCCTTTTCCTGCCCTCACCGGGTCATATGGAACCATTTGCTTGTCTCTTCTCGCCGAGGCTACCACTTCCTCTCTCCTAGGTTCGTCATGGGGTGATGAGGCAGCTCAGGTGGACTTTGTCGGGTTATATCTTGCCGAATAAACTACGCGCGTTGCTTCGGGTTACGCCGGGTTTGCCTTGTTTATTTCCTCATTTTGCTAACATGCCACTCTCAGCAAGTGGTTAACTCTCTCATGCTGCCTTTCCCGGGCCTCTCCGATTAATCCATCTAACTCGGATGAAGCCACATTTTCATCCCTGAGGTTCTTAGCTAGGGTGCTATACCTCTCCAGTCATGCTATCGCTATAGTAGCTGTCTGCCCTGGCTTAGGCATATATTCCTTGTCTATCTTAGTAATCAGGTTTCTACCTCAGATTTTTACTCCATTTATGCGGTTTGCCTTTGCGACCGCTGTAACTCGTCTACCTTTTTCGCACCAGCTAGCATTTTCTGCCTAGTTTCCTCTAACTAGGCCTATGCCTGAGCCGGATCTACCACTGGTCCTATGGGCATTGCTAAGCTATCTATTGCCTGATGCAGTACATTCTCTGGCCTCTCTAGTGGAGGGAATCTAGACCTTGCCTACTTCAGTGTGGCGTCTGGATCTGGCACTAGGTCCTTGCTTGCTCCTGCATCAGGCGACATCATCATGACCTCAATGCAGCTAGCGGGGCGAGTGATACACGTACCGCGAGAAGCTCTAAGATGTGGTTTGGCTCCCTTGAAGACGTGCCGCAGGTGAACGCAAGACTCGTCGACGCCGACGTAGATCTTGTGGGTGCCAAGCTTGATGAAGAGGCCGTTGTGCGGAGGAGGATGCCTGCCGAAGCTCCCAATGTTGTCGCTGATGTAGTCCAGCGCTCCAAAGCGCTGAACAAGCCCAGAGACGATGCGCTCGCCAGTGCCGAAGATGTTTCCCGTCCGGATTTTTACTGCTGCTAGCGCCGCTAGCCCCATGGTTAGCGCCAACTGTCATGGTGGTGGCACAGCAGATGCCATGTATAATCTAAAGATGGGGCCAATATGCACTGGAGGAATCTAGAGAGGGATAATATGGTGATTCCGCACACATGAATTTGTATTTCACTCTTGTTGTTGAAGGATTACAAGGGCTCCTCAAGCTGTTCTTGGGAAGGAGACTAGTTCTCTTACTGCCCACACTACAAGAAAACTTGGCTTTTACAACGGACAATTTTCGTGGTTGAAGGCCCATTTTTCGTGGCTAAAAAGTCTTCTACGACGAATGCCCATCGTGGTAAAAGCCACGTCACAAAAGAATCTACCACATTTTTTCCTGACCATGGCGGATCGCACCCTTTAGCCACGAAAACTTGTCCCGTCGTAGATCTATTCGCCAGCTGCGTTGACTGCTGACGTCATGCAAAATGCCACGTGGCACATGCCGTTAACGTCTAGTTACCGCTGTTAACGGCCACGGAAACCGTGGTAGAAGCCAGGCCCAGCCAAGGCCTGCTCATAATTAAGTGGGTTGACCCATCAATAAAGCCCAATAAGATTACGGCCTGTTACTGTTTTGCCCGACAATGTTTGAAATGGGCCCAAAGATGTGGCCAGCAGCGGCCCGCGAATGTCAGGCCCGTTACTGTTTCGGCCTACAAAATCCCACACTTTTCGAATACTGTGTGGCCCGTTAACAGGTTGCGTCAAGTAGGCACGATACTATTAAAGCCCACAGTCAGCCCGTCACTGTTCTCCCAGCTCATCATGGGCCGCCTACGAACGGCCCACTTTTGAGAAGGTCCGACACTGTTCTGGCCATTTACTATTCTAGCTCGTTACTATTCTGGCCGTTTACTATTCATGTCCTTTAATATTGTGGCCCTTTACTGTTCTGGCCAGTTACTGTGCTGGTTACCCCTGCTCTGGCCTGTTACTATTCATGCCTGTTACTGTTCTGGCCTGTTAGTATTTATGCATGCTACTGTTCTGGTCTGCTGGTGTTTTAGCCTGCTACTGTTTCGCCTGTTACTGTTTAGGCCTATTACTGTTTTGGCATGTTACTGTTTTGGCCTGTTACTGTTTCTACCTGGTAATCTTTCGGCCTTTTACTGTTTTGGCCTGTTATTGTTTCGGCCTGTTACTGTTCTGGTCTATTACTGTTTTGTCACGTTGTTGTTTTAGCTAGTTACCATTGCTGTTTTGGTCTGTCATTGTTTTGTCATGTTACTATTTTCGCCAGTTACCATTACTGTTTCGGTAACTCTGAAACCTGATCGACCTGGTTGGCGCAGTTATGGTACAGCCATGCGTGGACGGTGTAAACTAAATTCCTACATGGCCTATTCAAGTTATCTAGATTTTACATCACCTGCAAACTTCTTAAAAATATTACAAAATATGAACAAAAGGGAAAGAAAATTTAGCACTTCAGTTGCAAATCAAGTTAATAGCAGAGTGCTCAATTTGCTTTCTCAATCCATCAACTGCATCTCCCTTTGAGTGTGATAGCTACATTGGAAAACCACCTTGAGATATGATCTTGCAGTCCCCTCTTTGGTGGTGATAGCAATAATTGCAGTCTGAAACTAACTAATAACAAGTTAATACAGTAAAGAAGACAAACTACTCATAGCTAAGAATGAGTAAGATAGGAATTATAACTACATAATACAAACTTGTAGAGAAGGAATGCAAACCATGAATGAACTATATAGTAGAGATAGTTATGTCATTGCCTAGGACAAATCAGATCCAGATACGAGATATAATGGTGTGGCTTGTGAACCTGTAGAACAGGACAAACAAGAATTAGACAAGTATGCCAACAATGAAATGAGCAATCAAACAATGTGTTTCTTATAATTTGAGTATAAACTAGCTAGGTCATTTCAACAAATATATATGGAAGCAGTGGTATGTCCTGGAATGCAAGAGACACTGGGTGACTCAGAATTTGCGGTGAGCTACACAATGGCATGCAGTTACTGTCATAGCTAAGAATGAACCACATAAAAATTATGACCGCATCATACCAGAACTTGTTGAGCAGGAATGGAAAACACGAATTAACTATACAGTAAAGAATAATTATGTTGTTGATTAGGACGAACCAGCACCACATACAGAAAATATATAATGGCATCGCTAGTGGACCTATAGGCTGTGCAAACCAACATGTTCAGTGTTGCCTTTTTGAGCTCTACACAAAGAAAATTAAAATAGTCAGTGTTGTAGCTTTTCAAGAACCAGATGGCTACAACAAAATTATAATTGAACTAGTACGAAGAGTTTGAACGGGTACCAAGAGCAGAACGATGCCAGGAAGGAAATAATAGCAGGAACTTAGCTCAGGAATAACCAGATAGAGTAGTAACTATGTAGCAGGGAATCCACACTAATATTTTCCACTGACATTACATTTTGCAAGAACTACACAATAGCAGGCATTTACTGGTGTACGGAGCAGCTAAGATAAGAACATGTGCATGACAAAATAACAGACATGTGCATGACTTGATATTTGTAGAGCAGCGAATGCAAACCAACATGCCTAATGACATTGTATGTACTAGCACAAAGAACAGGCGTGCCTAGTGACTTGTATGTACTACCATGATTACAAAAATGTAGTTCACTATGACAGGCTTGAACCTGCTATACCGATGACAAAACAAAAACGGGTTGGAGATTTGGTTAACCTTGGTCGGAGAGGCGTCTAAGCATCATCGGTACCGTGCGAGTGACGTCTAGGTCACCGAGGGTTTTGCGGTTGCGGTGGCTGTTGGCGTCGGGGAAGCAGATATTGGGCGATCGATGCCGGCTTGAAAGTGGTGGACGAGAGCATCGCTGAGGCAGATTCGGTGTAGTGAACGGCAACGGCCATGTAGCTGGTCTGGAGTGGTGGACATGGAACTCTTTGAACTAGATAACGCCTGGTAGACACTGGTGAAGTGGATCCGGTACGGTTGGGTAGCTTTCGGCGGCGAGCAAGCAGAGCTTGGGTGGTCGATGACGCCATCGGCATGGTGAACAACACCACAACTCCTAGATCTGGTGGGTGAGGATTGGTGAAGCGGCTGCACGGTGCTGCACGAGATCGCAGCTCAAGCCGGTGCGCGTGGTGGCCGTGGAGGGAACATATGAGCTTGGGATTTTTGCGAGGGCCGGCGGGAAAAACTGGGGGAATCAGGACCGTAGAGGTGAGTAGAAAAATAATTACGATCGTGTCCCCGAGCTACCGACTTTAGCATGCCCATTTGTCGTCTAAACAATGGGTAGTTTTGGAATTTTAAATTCTAAAGTTTTGGAAACGGAAGGGCACAAAATTCTTCAAGGTCGCTGTGTGGTTTTGCCGCTCGATTGTGAATTTGAATTTGGCTTGCACCCATCTAATAATAATAATAGAAAAAGGTACTCCCCCGGTCGGTAGGGTATTTTGGCTCAAAGTTTTTGAAACGATGGGGCGGGAAATGCTTGGTAGGTGTGTGATTTTGCCGCTCAATTGAGATTTTGAATTTGGCTAGCCTCCATCTACTAATCGAAAAAGGCAGTAGACCGTACGCTATCTGTCCAGGAATTCAAGGCCAAGAGTCACATCAACTGATCATCCATAAACATTTTTTTGCACATAAACTTGGATACCTTTCATTCACACAGCATAGGCGGTAAATTTTGCCGCTTGACTTAGATTTTAAATTTGTCTAGGGTCCATGTAATAATATAAATATGGTACTACCTCAATGGGTGATTTTCCCTGAAAATGTTTGAAACAGAGGGGCTGCGAAATGCTTCGAGGTCGGTGGGTTATTTTCCCGCTCGATTACGATTTTGAATTTGGCTACCGGCCAAGTTTTTATTACTAGAAAAAAGGTTCTGTAGTTCGAACGACATCTGGTCAGGAAATTAAGGTAAGACTCACATCAACTCATGCCTCCGATTCAAACGGGAAGGCTGTAGGTTTTGGCGGTTGACAGTGATTTTGAATTTAGAGATTGTCCAAAGAATAATTAAAAAAATAGGTCGTTCTCCCTCTATTTCCGGGATCCAAGTCAGGGAGAATGATTATCTACCATGCGTATGAAAATGCAGGTATCCAATACAAGAATGTTTGTTTAACATAACAACAAACAAATGTCTGAATTAGCTCTCATTCAAGCATGTGAAAATGGTGTGCAACAAGGGTCTAGTAATTATTTACATGTCGACATAGACTCTTCTACAGGAAGCACTAACTAAATGGTAGTACTAATTCAGATAAAATAAAAAAGCCTGTTGCGAAAGAAATACTCCTACTATAACATACTATCAAAACACAAAGACCAGCTAAAGTATATGTAGAACAAATAAAACAAGATTTCATCATGCATACACTACTATATAGAGAGCAACATTTCATCATATAAAACAATGTTTTATCAGAAACACATAGGCCCCCAAAACGAACAAACAACTCTAATATTCTAGCCCCTGCCGCTGTGACTGCATCACAAACAAAGGTGCCACCACAGTTCCATCAGCTACCAAAACAAACAAATATCAGACTGCGGCTCCAAATAACACAACATGGGCAAACACATGCTTGCCCAAAAAAGCCTTGGTTGTTCATCCGAGTGTTATTTTCATCTCCTTGGTGTTGCAGTCTGAATCAGCTGTGTTGCTAACATGACTTCCTTTTTGTTTGATTTGGCACTTCGAATCACGTCGGTTGCTGAAGGAAATGAACAAAATGATCAGCAAAATCATAGGTGTTCAAAAATGCAAGGGTTGCACATGAATGACTGTACTAACCAGGTGTCATAATGTAGGGATGAAAAGTACACCAACATTTACGAGATCTGAACTTCTTAGACTTCATGCTGTTGAGATCTAATTTGAATACTCCCTAATTCGCCCATATAACCACCATTTCTCTATCCTCAAATGCGTAGAGTAACCTTACTACATCTTTCCCACCATATTCCCTTGATTTATCAAGGCCAAGGAGAGTATCCAACTCAACCTTTATATGAGGCACCCAAGCTTCCCATTTGCATGTTGATGATCTTGCACTGTACCACGTGTTTAGACTGAAGTCTCTTATAATCATGGTGACTCGTGGTTGATATCGAGATCGTTGGGGAATCCCAAGAGGAAGGTATGATGAGCACAGCAGTAAGTTTCCCTCGGTTATGAAACCAAGGTTATTGAACTAGTAGGAGCAAGGAAACACCTCCAAGGTGTTGTTTCCATCTTGGAATCCTGCACAACAGAACCACATAACTTTGCCCCCAACTTACAGTGAGGTTGTCAATCTCACCAGTTTTGCTGAAAATAAAGGATTAAACATATTGTGTGGAAGAAAGTAAAAGCTTATAGAAAGTAAACAAAAAGTAGTAAATAGTTGTAGATTGATGTTTAAAGAAAGGGTCGGGGTCCATAGTTCACTAGTGGTGCTTCCCCTTAAGATAGATGACATGTTGGGTGAACAAATTACATCAGGGCAATTGACAAACATCGAGAAAGCATACATGCA
The DNA here is from genome assembly GCA_910589775.1 of Avena eriantha. NCBI lineage: Eukaryota > Viridiplantae > Streptophyta > Magnoliopsida > Poales > Poaceae > Avena > Avena eriantha. Next base: position 224,451,773 of record OU342741.1, read on the forward strand.
TATACTAATCATGTTGACTCATATGAGATTTGATTGGGCATTACAACATTATACATAGACCATAATCCAACTGCATCTATGACTAATAATCCACCTTCAGGTTATCAATCCGAACCCGCTCCAGTATTAAGTTGCAAGCAATAGATAATTGCATTACGCATTGTGTGTAAAGTAAACAATACGATTGTTCTATGAACAAAGGATTGCTGTTTTCTCCCTGGTAGCTATAACACACCTAGTACCTTAGAGATTTCTGTCACTTCCCAGATTACTAGAGGCATGAACCCACTATCGAGCATAAATACTCCCTCTTGGAGTTGCTAGCATCTACTTGGACAATATATCTACTAACAACGGAGAGCATGCGAGATCACAAATAACAAAGACATGATAAAATCAATAATCAATCTCGAAAAGTGTTGAACTAACAAACGTTAGATAACAACCTGGGGCCGAAGAACAAAAATTCACGCCTGAAACCTATGTACAGAGGTTTTACATGAATTTTTACAGCGAAGCACAAAAATCTGTTTCGGGATAGCAATTTTCCCAAGCATTACTTCTCTCTCATTAGAGATTACTCTTGGCACAAAAAGCAAATAAAAAGGATAAGGAGCGGTTATTACAGAAGTAATAAATTCCAAGACTCATATAATACTTTTGGGTTATCTCCCAATAAGTACTTTTCTTTAATGCCTTTAAGTTAGGCATAACATGCAAGAAATAGAATCAAGTGTTCTCAAATGAAGAAGCATTAAGAGCAAATTTTGTTTTCATAGGAGAGGCAAAAGGGATCTTCTCTCTTTTCTTAGGGAAGTGTTCTATACCTTTCTTGAGTGGGAGTTGATATTTAATGGTGCGTTCTTTCATATCAATAATGGCACCAACAGTTCTGAGAAATGGTCTTCCGAAAGTAATAGGACAAGAAGCATTGCATTCAACATCCAAAACATAGAAATCAACGGGGACATAGGCATTGTTAACCATAATAAGAACATCATTAATACTCCCCATGAGTTTCTTTTTAGCATTATCATCAAGTGGTACATTTAAATAACAATCTTCCAATGGTGGCATATCAAGCATATCATAAATCCTTCTAGGCATAATAGAAACACTACTATCAAGATCACATAAAGCTTTGAAATCAAAATCATTAACTTTCATATTAATGATGGGTTCCCAACCATCTTCTAGTTTCATAGGAATAAAAGCTTTTTGTTTCATCTTTTCTTCTTTAATTTTTACGAGAGCATCAGCAATGTGTTTTGTAAAGGCCATATTCATAGCACTAGTATTACAACTTTTAGCAAGATTTTGTAGGAACTTAATAACTTCAGAGATGTTGCAACCATCAAGATCAAAATCATACTTCTCATCTAAAGTAGTAGAGCTATTGTTTCCCATATTACGAAGAATTTCAGCATTTTTATTAGAAAAGGATCCTTTGGGTTAACTAGCTTCAACATTAGTGGCAGTGATAGTAGAAACACTAATATTTCTAGCAATTTCATCTGCTCTTTCCCACTTAGCATGCAATTCGGCTAATAGTCTAACATTTTCATCAATTCTCACTTGTATGACATTAGTGGCAGCAAAGGGAATCTCAATAGTTTTAGGTTTAGCAGCCATTTTATTAATCAAAGAGGATTGTGCTTCAGACAAAGATGCTATATTTCTTTCAACATTAGAGAGTTTTCCTCAATAGTTTTATTAAAAGCAGTTTTTTTACTAATAAAATCTTTAAGCATAACTTCAAGTTCAGAGGGAGCACTCCTATTATTGTTGTAGGAATTTCCATAAGCATTACGATTATTAGGAGGATATGGCCTATAGTTATTGTTACCAAAATTATTCCTGTAGGCATTGTTGCTAAAATTATTATTTCTTATAAAGTTCACATCAAGTTGCTCTTCTTGAGCAACCAAAGAGGCTAAGGGAACATGATTTGGATCAATACATGCTTTCCCATTAACAAGTATTTACATAATAACATCAATTTTATCACTCAATGAAGAGCTCTCTTCAATAGAATTTACCTTCTTACCTTGTGGATCTCTCTTAGTATGCCATTCAGAATAGTTAACCATCACATTATCCAGAACCTTCGTTGCAGCACCCAAAGTGATGGTCATAAAGGTACCTCCAGTAGCCGAAACTAGTAGATTTCTTGAAGAATAATTCGGTCATGCATAAAAGGTTTGGATGATCATCCAAGTAGTCAGTCCATGAGTGGGACAATTCTTTACCAAAGATTTCATTCTTTCCCAAGCTTGAGCAACATGTTCATTATCAGATTGTTTAAACTTCATTATTTCACTTCTCATAGATATTATCTTAGCAGGAGGATAGTATTTTCCAATGAAAGCATCTTTGCATTTAGTCCAAGAATCAATACTATTTCTAGTTAGGGATTCTTTAGCTTTTCCTCTCAAAGAGAAAGGAGACAATTTAAGCTTAATAATATCTCCATCTATATCCCTATGCTTTTGCATATCACAAAGTTCAACAAAGTTATTTAGATGAGCAGCAGCATCTTCAGTACCAATTCCAGAAAATTGTTCTCTCATTACAAGATTGAGTAAAGCAGGTTTAATTTTGAAGGAAGTAGCTCCAGGAACAGGTGGGGCAATAGGTCTGCACATAAAATGATTAATGTTGGTGCTAGTGAAGTCACATAACTTAGTGTTTTCAAGAGTAGTCATTTTTTGTGTTTTTAATAAAGAAAGAAAACTAGTACAACTAATTTTGTTTGTGTTTTTTGATAAAGAAACAAGCAAACAAAGCAGAAATAAACTAAGAAAAACAAAAATAACAAAGTAAAGAGATTGGTTGTGAGGGACTCCCCTTGTGAAGATGTCCTTGACTCCCCGCCAACAGCGCCAGAAAAATACTTGCTGACTCGTGGTTGATATCGACCTTGTTAAGGAACCCCAAGAGGAAGGTATGATGAGCACAACGGTAAGTTTTCCTCAGTTATGAAACCAAGGTTATCGAACCAGTAGGAGCAAGGAAACACCTCCAAGGTGTTGTTTCCAACTTGGAATCATGCACAACACAACCACAAAACTTTGCCCCCAACTTACAGTGAGGTTGTCAATCTCACCAGTTTTGCTGAAAATAAAGGATTAAACATATTGTGTGGAAGAAAGTAAAAGCTTGTAGAAAGTAAACAAAAAGAAGTAAATAGGTGTAGATTGAAGGTAAAAGAAAGGACTGGGGTCCATAGTTCACTAGTGGTGGTTCTCCTTAAGATAGATGACATGTTGGGTGAACAAATTACAGCGGGGCAATTGACAAACATCGAGAAACCATACATGCATATACTAATCATCTTGACTCCTATGAGATTTGATTGGGAATTACAACATTATACACAGACCGTAATCCAACTTCATCTATGACTAATAATCCACCTTCAGGTTATCAATACGATCCCCCTCCAGTATTAAGTTGCAAGCAACAGATCATTGCATTACGCATTGCGTGTAAAGTAAACAATATGATTGTTCTATGAACAAAGGATTGTTGTTTTCTCCCTAGTAGCAACAACACATCTAGTACCTTAGAGATTTTTGTCAATTCCCTAGATTACTAGAGGCATGAACCCACTATCGAGCATAAATACTCCCTCTTGGAGTTGCTAGCATCTACTCGGCCAAGATAGCTACTAACAACGGAGAGCATGCGAGATCACAAATAACAAAGACATGATAAAATCAATAATCAATATGAAATAGCATCTCAATATCCATCGGATCCCCGCAAACACAACATGTAGGATTACAAATAGATGATCTTGATCATCAACGGAGCTCACAAGATCTAGACATGGTAGCACAAAGGAGAAGAACCAACCATCTAGCTACTACATGGACCCGTAGTCTAAGGATGAACTACTCATGCATCACACCGGAGGCTTGCATGGTGATGAAGAAGGCCTCCATGGTGAATTCTCCCCTCCGGCAGGGTGCTGGGAAGAGCTTCAAATCCCTCCCGATCTAGGGATGGTGATGATGGCGGCTACATACTCTTTCGTGGAATTTTGATCAAGTACTTAGGGTTTCTCTATTGGAGGCATCTTATAGGCGAAAGGGGAGGCCGAGGGGGTGCCCTAGGTGGCCACACTACCCCCTAGCACGGGCCATGCCTGGCCGCGTGGCCAGGTGGTGTGGCCGGCCCCTGGCCCCTCTCCGTATCGTATTCTAGCTCCATGTCCCCCTCGGTGAAATATTGACTTCGGCTTTTGTCCCGTCCAATTCCGAGAATATTCATTTTCTGACTTTTCTGGAACCAAAAACAGAAGAAAACAGGCAGCTGGCACTATGGCGTCTTGTTAATAGGTTAGTCCAAGAATGTGTATAAAAACTACTCCAAAGTGTGGACAAAACATAAGAAAGTGAATATAAACCAAGCATGGAACATCAAAAATTATAGATAAGTTAGCAATGTATCAAACCGCAAGGGCAACATCTCCATTATGCCCCTTAGCGATGATAAAATTGCGCCTGGAAATATCATGTGTCTCATGGGGGCACTCAATATAACACAATTTTGTTGTCATGTTATCGAAGGAAATTATATATCTGGAGTTCATTGTTGGCCAATTCTCTGATGAGTACCTTTGCACCAGTGCTTGGTTACCATTGGTTACTATCCAAACAACCTAGAAATTGCTGCAACGTTGTGAAGACAATTGCCCATGATTTCTCGAACAGAGAATTGTGCCGCTATCATACTCACATGTCCGCCAAATTGGTGGTTCTAGTATCACTGTTTCACTTCCACTAATTGGATCCCAGGCCTTTATCATGTTAGACTATCGCGGATAATGAAGTAGCACCCTACCATTGCGACATTCGAGTACATATGGTTTGTAGGCTTTATGTACTTCCACCAGCCTGTTCAGCTTCTGGAAGATGGATTGGTCAAGATTATGATCTGTTAAGAATTGGGAGTTCTCGGAGCTGTTGGTGAAAAACCCAAGTAACGGCATTCCTCTGTTGTGTGATAGGCTTAGCCTTTTGAAATCGTTGCTTCCCATGAAGTACATCCAACATTTTTGGGTGACCGATGCCGTCAGTATGCAGGATGGGTGCGAAGGAAGCCTGACAAGAATCTGACCAAATACATCGTCTCTAAAGTCGTTGATTGTTGCATATGTTCTTCCACCAAAGCTAGTAGGATGATGCAAATAGCACAAGTGCATCATCAGAATTAAGTAAACAGCACAATGTACAATGCACAACCCTAAAAAACGAATTAAGTAAACACCACAATGCATCATACATTTTGACAGGAAAATTTATCATCGAAATTTTCTAAACTGCACCCATCTGAAAAACTACCTAAAAAGCAGAGTATGTCAACAAAATAACCTAAACATCACAAGAAATCAACAAGATTAGTACAAAAGCACCGCAAAATGCTTCAGCATGTCGGAACTGGGTAAAGGGAATGAAGAACTTTTTTTAGGTCACCGGGGAGGACAGAAAGGCCCCCACCTAAATTTTCTGGTTTTATCATAAAGAAGAGGAGAAAAACGGATGCAACGTTAGTGACCTTGTGAACCCAAGTCTCACGGTGACTTGCCCCGGAATCCACCTTCCATCTTCGATCGAACGTATGACAGTAGTTCAATGAACCAAAAAGTAAAACTATTCGAAAAAATTGACAAAAAATCAGTAAATCATCAGTGCCCAGTTTAGAATCCTGTGAAAGTTTCATCCCATTCGGATCACTAGTATGTGATTAAATAGATTTTTATGTTCCCAGTACTACTAGTTTAAACTAATATCCATTGCATCTAGAAAAAATCCCGGAGCAGAATAGACAAAAGAGGGAGGAAGTCAGGGAGACAAAATCCAATGCAGAACTTACAATAGGGTCGAAGAGTTGTGAGCAGATGGAGTAGGCGCCGCCGATGAATGGCGAGCCATAGCCGTTGATACTGAAGAAGCACGACCACGAGCTGATGCATTCCTAGCATCCCATGCAGCCGTCACTTTGGCAGTGGCAGCCAACATAGCCAAATTTGTTCCTGCAGCAACCGACGAGGATTTCGACCGCGCCTCCACCGCTTTCCAAGCATCTCTCAACACTGCACAAGACTCCGATGCGGTACAAGCATCAGCCTCCGCATCCGCTTCACATGTATCTACTGGTGCTGCTTCAGCACCCACCTCTGCTTTACAAGCATCCGCCGACACAGCAAATGCATCCGCCAACGCCGATTCCATTTCCTATAAATGCCACGAGCTTATTTAGCTTGCAATGCCTAAAAATAAATGCATTATATCCTTCAGAAAGCCCGTAATGGATGGAGGTTGGGGACGTACATACCAGTGAACGATGGTGCGGTGGTGTTCAATGATGGAGCTGCAGGGACGGTCCGATCGAGGGATGGAGGCCAGGGGGAGAAGATGACGATGGGGTCGAGGGGCACACGACTGAGCTACCTCGAACTCAAAACTAAATTTTTCCCACTATTTTTTTTGCGAACCCCGCCTTTTTAGGGGAAACCACGGTTGTATTAATAGTAGCAACCACACGACTGATACAAGTTTATGCACTTGTGTTGCTTAGTTTCCCGCCTATAGACATCAAGTTTGTGCACTTATTCGTGTGAAACAATCAATTGCAGGGTAAAATATTCTAGGTAGTAGAAGCGTGCCCTTTCTATGACATCAAGATCTAGAGTTCAAACATCGACCTGAAATTCCAAAATCTACAACTACAAGTTTTGGTTTACTACCAGAAACATCCTAAAAAATCACTCGCAACTGGGCATTAACATCATCATTAACAGATCTCTTAAGGAAAAAAATTGAAAGATAAAAAACCACTACAAGTTCGAATAAGATGACTATTGTTGCCAAATATAGTCACATAAAGCCAGGTCCAATATATATGTCATACTAATACATCAAATATATAGATTCGTGGACACCACACACCAGCAGAGAAAAAACAGTTAGAGTACCTGACTTAACAAATAGTCATCCTCACAAGAGACCCAAACCCTTCAAAAATGAAACTAGAACGGTCAATATGGTTTATAGAGTTCCTCACCTTTTGCAGGATCAGGAGTGTATGGGCATGGAGAATCTCGAATTTTTGTCAGGGTCTTATCTGCTTCTAGAGCTGAATTGAAAAGATTGTCAGCTTGCATTCCCACCTATTCCAAGATCCGGTCGTACACCTGGCCAATCAGCTCGTCACCATCCACATCAGGCAACTCGGGGACTAAGTTGTCAGCCACGAACTTTTGAAAATCAACAACAGCATCATGAGAAACTGAAATTGATGTATTCCATCCTGCAGTTAAATCAACTATCTGCTTATTGGATGTGGACACTTCTTCCTTTAAGCGCCTAATCTGTTCATCCTGATGTTTCACTTTCTGTTGAAGGCACGTAATCATGTGTCTATGAGCTTTGTATTTCTCTTGGAGACGGGCAATTGTCAAATCCTTGTAGTGACCAGCACCATTACGCCATGACCAATATGAGTAAGGTGGAAACTACAGATAACAAATCCAAAATTAAACTAGATTCTCATTTTAAAAAAAATAAACCAAATTCTCGTTTCACAATCCAAATTCAGCTGCACACATCGTGCAAGCTCCACAATGGTACCGCAAATGGCAAAGAACCACAGAGGCATATTTCCCAAACATGGGAAAAAGAACCGACATGAAAAGGGCCGTACTTCAGGGGTTGCCTTCTTAGCTGGCACATGAGCAGTCCTGGCCTTAGTAATAAGTGGCAACAGATCAGAATGACTTCATTTCTACAAATCATGATGCAACAAAAATGATCAGTATATTTTAGGGGACATTTTAAGTAATAAAGAGCTCTTTATCAAAAAAATATTTTCGGGGACAAAGCATAGGTTACTGAAATTCCAGCAAAGCAACTTGATACATAAAAACACTTGTCACTCGATAATGCCTCCTCCACGGGTGGGACATGCGCATGATGCTAAATGAAATGCACAAAACCAATAAATTTTAGGAAAGAATACATCAACTTCGCAATGCAAAGAAGGATACGTGCATTAATCTGATGCCAAGGATTGGGCGTGTTTCCCTTTAACGAACAATATAATTTAAAGAACTCAGCAATGCAGGACACCGGCAAACAACAATCTGTTTACGAATGATATGCAGCAAATTACATCTGCATTTTTAGCAGAGGACCGTTCTGTGAAATAAAGCCAGGGGGCAAGCTTCCCATCCTCAAAAGACTCTTCTTGGCAACATATACTTACCTATTTTCAGTGGACCTTATAAATAATTCCATGGCTACATCCATGGTGATTCTAGCTTCCTAATGTGGCATATAGACCTACTATTTCAAATAGAAATCACCTAAACAACCATCCAGATGGTTGCAGACTCACCGAAGATTGCACTGATGCGATGGAAAGGTGGACGCTTCTGGGTAAAGAAGGTGCGCGACGGGGGAGGTGCACAAATGTGCAAAAAATGTAGCGATACTCGTATATAGATAGAGATGTCAGTAACACATAAACCAGATCAATTAGTAGTAACCACAAACTCCAGAAGGGCTGTAAGCAGACTGTCAACTACTCCCATATTAATTAACCTAATGTAATTTAATGTGGCAGTACTATGAGATGGTGAGTACTAGTAAACAGAAGGGGATTACTTAATTATTAGTGGAATCTATAGCCAGCCTCCAAAAGCATCATGAGCATGCTAAATATCTAGATTGCAGACCATACTTGGTTAAGAACCTAATGTCCAACTCTAATTACCCAAATCTAAGAGCATTTATCCTATTTATGACTGAGTGCTGTGAGTTGGAGACATCCATTAACTCTGCAGCCATCTCCTCGTCATGCATCTGATGGAGCTCCTACTCCTCCTCTTCGAGGTCATCGTAGATATCGAGCTGTAAACATAGCGACATCATCGCATGCTGCAGCGAAAGTGAGTGCGGTAGATCTATCCAGTGGACAAACATGCAGCGCTCACATTCGTAGTTGGAACCCAAGAACGTGTGGCCGAAGTTCATTCCCTCAAACACGACGCGGCGACGGGGCGCCAGGGCACAGTCGCACCAAAGCCGGAGATCCGCATCGGTAACGATGTCGTACCACTCCGCGACTACCATCCATGCCGGCATCTGAACCCAGGAAACATCGTCGATCGAGACGGGCAGAATAGAGAAAAACCCCAAAAGGAGAGAACCCATAAGTTGAATTCGAGAAAATAAACTGAGACCGTGAACTTTGGCGTACTTACCCTAACCCGTCCACCTTGCACATCAAGATCCCCCGTCGTTCGCTAGACCGGCATGACTGAATCTGCCGACATTGCTCGAAAAAAGAGCGCGCCTTCAAAGTCGAGCGTAGAAGCTTCATGGAGAAGCAAGAGGTATGGGAGCCGGTCCTCACATTAGCTGGCTACTACTCCGTATTGGATTTAACTCGACCACTGATAACTAGGGCCCGTGCTAGAGAGCCCGTGGGCCCCCAAACATCACTCACCTAGTTTAACTTGCATTACATGGAGTACTTTTGGAAAACATATCAAAACTCAATAAGTAAATAAACCAAAGGCCCCCTCTATTTTTGCGAAAACCCAACCCATCACAAATGCGTACACACACTCACCCCTATAAATGCAGGTACGCACACCCTACATCTATGAGCACTTTAGAAAGACTGGATCTTGACAATGATTCAGCGGGGCTTGAGCTTGACGAAGTTACCATAGGAACCTTGCTATATATTGACGGGAACGTCGCCTCTCACTACCCTCATAACCATCCTTCAAAGTCAAGCGCCGGGGCTTCATGGTGAAGGAAGTGCTAGGGGGTTGGAGCTCATATTCATTAGCTGATATGGGATGTAATTGAACCACTAACAATGTGGCCCTCGGTAGTGAGCCCATAGACCCTAGACACCAGTGACCATTATAATTACTTTGGGAAAACCAAGCAAAACTTAATACAAACGGAAGGCCCATCTCTCTCATTTTTGCGAAAATCCACTACAAAATGCACACGCTCACAAATGTATACACACACTCACCCCTATGAATGCATGAACGCACATCCTAACCCTATGAGCACCTACGAAATATTGTGTCTTCAGACTATCTGATGGGGATTTGAGCTTGATGAAGTCACCATAGGCACCTACTGCCCTCGTAATCATCCTTCAAAGCCGAGCGTCGAGGCTTCATCGAGAAGGAAGAGCTAGAGTTGTCAGAGCTAACATTCGTTGGCTTCTATAGGATATAACTAGACCACTAATAACCATGGGGCCCCACGGTAGTGAGCCCATTGGCCCTAGACATCAAAGCAAGCACGGTGTCAAGTCTTAAACATATATCTTAACGGTGGAGTGGGTAGTGCTAACAAAAAGATTTTTCAAGGTGATTCTAGTGCTAGACTTATGTCTAAGAGAATCAATTGGGAGGGCCCACTATTCAGTGGATAACAGTCTATTTTTCTTTTTAGCATGGTTGTGTGGACCCACTTCAGTTCTAAATGCTGGACCCAAAGTATTTTTCATAGCTACTTCCAGATACTACACACGCCCTTACTATACATAGCTTAGAAATTTACTAGACTCGTGTCTAAGAAAATTGTAGATTGCTTTGAAAGTTTTTCGAAAAATCTTTTGGAGGTACACATCGCGGGGTCAATTAATATATCACAAAACACCAAGAGTTTTGACAATAGGTTTAACTTGTTGCTAAGATAGATTTCATCTTGACAATTTAATGAAATTAGGTCAAACTTGAGCTATAAGTAAGCACGATATAGATTGCTCTTGAATTAAATATCTTTTTGGAGGACTATAGGTGCATCTTGTTGTAGTAAACAATTACATCATTATGAGTTTCCAACTATCTCAGGAAAGAACATTCTCAATTTTCCGAGTGTGATGACGAGATTGTTCTTTCTCGTAAAGCAAGTTTAAAGAACATGGATCTGAATGACACACGAGGCAAGTTTTCAGACATATATTATGGACCAACATGTTGTACTTACAATTTTCCATGTTTTATGAGTTCTCAAACTTCCTAGCTAACTTCGCCCACTTGATTGATTTTATGCTGATTTATCGTAATTATTAGGTACAAATTGAACTTCAACAAGTAAATTGAAGGTTGCTTTGAAAGTTTGACGAAAGATCTCTCTTGGAGGTACCCATATCTATCGGGGGAGGGGTCAATTAATATATGGGAAACCACTAATAATTTTGATGATATATAGGGTATGGTTCAACTTCTTGCTAAGATTTTGCATCAATTTAATGAAATTAAGTTAGACTTGAGCTACAAGTAAGCATGATAGACTGCTCTTGAATTAAATGTCTTTTTAGAGGTAGATGTGTGCATCTTCTTGTAGTCATCGGTGTGAGTTTCCCACTACCAGGAAAGGATATTCTCAATTTTCTGAGTCATGTCATGATCCTTCTCTCCCGTAAAGGAAGTTCAAAGAATATTGATCTAAATAACTGCCACAAGCCAAAGTTTTCACACGCGCACACACACGCAGTCACGTGCCACACTCGTATATACTGTATGAAATGTGATTTAACGAACATTATGTTGTTATTAACCAATAGTCTTGTTAGAGAAAAAGGCATACATTAAGTATATTAATAATAACTATCTAGAACATGGTGGAGTTTGCTCTAGATACTGTTCAACACGAATCCAACTACTCTGAACCATTGGATCTAACAGCCCAACGGCCACGATTGGTACTATGGATCCAATTCAAAATTGCCTACCTAACTCCACCCACTTGAATGAATTTATGTCGATTTATCAAAAATAGGTCAGATTTGAACTTGTATAAGTAAATTTTAGGTTACTGTGAAAGTTCTACGAAAAACCGTTTGGAGGTACCCATCGGGGGTCTCAATTAATATATGAGAAACCATCCAACGAGAATTTTAACGACAAGTTGGATCAAGACTCGCAAATCCAAACATTTTGCTAACTGTTGGATCTTCTTTTCCATTCCTAGCATCTAAAAATATTCTACTAATAGTCTTGATGAGAACGATGAATGCTAGTATGCGCAAACCTCAAAACACACACTTCATTTCTCAGTTTTAGGGTCCTTGTGCTAAATGCATGGACTTGGATGCAATTTTCATTTTTTGTGAGGTCCTTGATATGTAACTTGTACTTCCACCGACCATGTTCACTCTCAAGCACATCGCACCTACTAGACCAACCATTAGATCGGCCATTCGTAGTACTTCTTATTATCCTATCTTTCTCTTGTCTTATCTCTTACAATAACGTACCATACCACACACTACATATAGTGTATAGATTAACTTTGCACAGTGACCGTTGGATCTTCTTTTTCATTCTTAGCATCTAGAAATATTCTACTAATAGTCTTTAGCACGATGACCGCTAGTATACGTAAACCTCTAGCTCAAAGCACACACTTCACTGCTTAGTTTCAGGGTTGTCCTTGTGCTAAATGCATGGACTTGGATGCAATATTCATTTTTTTATGAGGTCCTTGATGTAAATTGTAATTCTACCCACCGTGTTAACTCTCAAAGCACCTCACTTCCTACAAGACCTACCATTAGATCGACCATTCGTAGTACTTCTTATCTTACCTTTATTTTTGTCTCTTATCTCTTACAATACCATGCATACCACCACTACATAGTGTAGGGATTAACTTATTTGAACATTGACCGTTGGATAAACACTGGCGAATCCAAACATTGCTAACTGTTGGATCTTCTTTTCCATTCTTAGCATCTAGAAAGATTCTACTAATAGTCTTTAGCACGATTAACACTAGTATGCACAAACCTCAAAACACATAGTACTTCATTACTTGGTTTAAGGGTCCTTGTGCTAAATGCACGAATTTGTTGGATGCAATTTTCATTTTTTGTGAGGTCCTTAATGTAACTTGTACTTCCACCAACCGTGTTAACTCTCAAGCACCTCACTCTTACGAGACCTACCATTAGATTAGCCATTTGCAGTACTTCTATCTTATCTTTATCTTGTCTATTTTCTCTTACAATATATACCATACCACTACATATAGTGTAGAGATTAACTTTGAACATTAACAGTTGGATCAAGACTGGCAATCCAAACATTGCTAACCGTTGGATCTTCTTTTCCATTCTATCATTTAGGTCTATACTCCCTCGCTCCTTCCCAAAATATAAGGCGCCTAAGGATTGGTCACAAGTCAAACCTTACTAACTTTGACCAATTTTAAAAAAAATAGCTACATCTACAATATCGAATGGACATATTAAGAAAGTATACTTTATGTTGAATCTATTGATATTAATTTAGTATTCTAAATTTTTATATTTTTGTGTATAATCATGGTCAAACTTAAAAAATGTTGACTTTTGACTAATCCTTAGGCGCCTTATATTTTGGCGGAGGGAGTACTATTCAACACGAATCCAGTTGCTCTAAACCATTGGATCTAATATCCCAACGTTCATGATTAGTGCTATGGATCCAATTCAAAACCGCGCCACTATAGTAGTATATAAGTAGAGAGAACACAGTCTACTGTGCTATGAAATTTTGGGGGTGGTGACATGATGGTTATAGAACATGCATGGTGGAGTTTGCTCTAGGTACTATTCAACACGAATCCAGCTTCTCTGAACCATTGGATCCAATTCAAAACTGCTCCACTATAGTATTATTGTATAGATGTTGATCAAATTTATATTTTTTTGTGCTTTACCAATTATAATTTTATATAGTGATCATATGTCATACGATTTACTATCTGAGCCTTATTAAGGTGTGCTTTTTTACGCAATGCGGGAGTAGTATATTTCTTTGCTTAGACATATGGTCACCTCTGTCCATGCGCTGTACATGCTGAGAGAACAAAACGTTAGCAGGGGAAGAGGGTAGCAGCGAAGAGAAGTTGAAGGCGGTTCCATGTCAGAGTAAAGTTATGATGGGTTTCTGACATGAGGTACTCCTGTGGCCTTACAGTGTACACTCTACTAGTAGTAAATTTCAGGACCTATGCACGCAAAACAAATCATGTGTTTTCTCTCTCCTTCCCTACGCTCCATCTCTCCTCCCCTTTCCCCTCGCGCACCGGTCCGGCCGATCTCTCTCCTCTCGTCCACAGCGTGGCGCTGCGCATGTGTGCCTTGGTACGACGGCTCTATGTCTCTAGCGTGTTCGGCAGCCGCGCGTTGGTGTGGAGTAGGGACGAGGAGGAGTACATAGGAAGGAAACCACGTCGGTCCTTGGCGGCAAAAAAATTCAAACTTCTCTGGTTTTGGAAATTTTCACTTGCTTCCCAAACACCGGGAGGGAAGGTTATCCAAATGATCAGCCAAACATCGGGAGGGAAGGAAATTTTGAACCAGTTTTGAACATTGACCGTTGGATCAAGACTGGCAAATCCAAACTTTGAACATTGACTGTTGGATTAAGACTGGCAAATCCAAACATTGCCAACTGTTGGATCTTCTTTTCCATTATTAGCATCTAGAAAGATTCTACCAATAGTCTTTAGCACAATGGACGCTAGTATGCGCATACCTCAAAACACACACTTCATTCCTTAGTTTCAGGGTCCTTGTGCTAAATGCATGCATGGACTTGGATGCAATTTGCATTTTTATGAGGTCCTTGATGTAACTTGTACTTCCACTGACCATCTTAAGTCTCAACCACCTGGCCCCTACGAGACCAACCATTAGATCGGCTATTCGCGGTACTTCTTATTTTATCTTCATCTTGTCTTATATCTTATAATACCATACCACCATTGTATAGTGTACGAATTAACTTCGAACATTGACCATTGGATCAAGACTACCAAATCCAAACATTGCTAGCCGTTAGATCTTCTATTTTCCCTTAGCATCGAGAAAGATTCTATTGATAGTCTTTAGCACGATGAACGCTAGTATGCGCAAACCACAAAACACACACACTTCATTATTCAGTTTTAGGGTCATTCTGTTAAATGGATGGATTTGGATGCAATTTTCATTTTTTATGAGGTCCTTGATGTAAGTTGTACTTCCATCAATCATGTTAACTCTCAAGCACCTCTCTCCTACGAGACCTACCATAGTTAAAAGAAAATGCAATCACCCCAATTATCACACAAACTGGACCAATGGTTTCTTATACATAATTCCCAACTAGTACTAGGATTTTTCAAGCTTCATCGTAGCAAACTTTGCACACATCTATGACTTCTTGTCGATTTAATGAAATTAGATCAAACTTGAGCTACAAGTAAGCGCAATAGATTTCTCTTGAATTAAATCTATTTTCGTAGGTAGATGGGTGCATCTTCTTCTAGTAAACAATGTCATCGGTGTGAGTTTCTAACTATGAGGAAAGAAAATTCTCAATTTTCCAAGTGATGACGAGATGGTTCTTTTATGTAAAGAAAGTCTGAAGAATAAGGATCTCAATGCCATAAGCCAAGCTTTTAGACATATTAAGTGGACCAACGTGTTTTACATACGATTCCCATGTTTTATGAGTTTTCAAACTCCCTATGTAGCTAATTAACTTTGCCCCACTTGAATGACTTCATGCGTATATTTATCGAAATTTTGTCAAACTTGAACTACAACAACTAAATTATTGTAGGTTGCTTCTAAATAATTACAAAAAAAATTTGGAGGTGTACCCATTGGGGGCTGAGTTAATATATCAGAAAACAACCGAGAGTTTTGACAATAGGTTTTTAACTCCTTTCTAATTAAGATTTTGCATCTTGACAATTTAACGAAAAATTATCTCAAACATGAGCTACAAGTAAGCACGATATTTTTTTAATTAAATGTCTCTTTAGAGGTAGATGGATGCATCTTCTTGTAGTAATCGGTATCGCTGGTGTGAGTTTCCAACTATCAGGAAATATTATTCTTAATTTTCCAAGTGATGACGAGATTGTTCCTTTCTGTAAAGACAGTCTGAAGAGTATGGATCTGAATGCCACAAGCCATGTTTTTAGACATCTTATCTTACCACTATATAGTGTACGAATAACTTTGAATATTGACCGTTGGATCGAGACTCGTGAATCCGAACATTTCCAACCATTGGATCTTATTTTCCATTCTAGCATCTAGAAGATTCTATTGATAGTCTTGAACAAAATGAATGCACTATGCATAAACCTCCCAAACCACACTTCTCCATCATACTAGAATCTTCTCCCTCATTTCTCTAGACCATGTTACCAAAAATTTCAAGTGTTAGGTAGCTAATAATCTTTGACTTCTACACATGATGATACAAAGTAGAAGAACCAAATATACACCCATACTTTATAGATGTTGATCAAATTTATATTTTTTCCACTTTACCTATTATAATTTTATATAGTGATGATATGCCAGACGTCTATTATCTGAGCCTCACCTATAGGGCACGTGAAACCTACTAGTATCTTATCTGATCTTATCTTAACTTATCTTATCTTATCTTATTATCCTATCTTATCTTACCATTATATATTGTACGAATAACTTTGAATGTTGACCATTGGATCAAGACTCATGAATCCTGCATTTTTAGCCGTTGGATCTTCTTTTCCATTCTAGCATCTAGAATATTCTATTGATAGTCTTCAGCATAATGAATACTATGCACAAACCTCAAAACACACTTCTCCATCATACTAGAATCTTCTCCCTTGTTTCTCTACACCATGTTATCAAAAATTTTATGTGTTAGCAGGTAGCTAATAATCTTTGACGTCTACACATGATGATACAAAGTACAAGGACCAAATATACACCCATACTTTATAGATGTTGATAATATTTTTAATTTTTTGTGCTTTACAAATTATAATTTTATATAGTGATGATATGTCATATGTCTACTATCCGAGTCTCATGTGCAACTTACTAGTAGATAATAATCGTTGACTTCTACATGATCCTACCACTATATAGTGGACAAACAACTTTGAATATTGACCGTTGGATCCAGACTCTAGCATCTTGACCGTTGAATTCCAACATTTCCAGCCATTGGATCTTCTTTTCCATTATAGCATCTTGAATATTCTATTGATAGTCTTCTTTACAAACCACTATATAGTGTACGGATAACTTTGAATTTTGACCATTGGATTAAGACTCGCGAATCCCAGTATTTATAGTTGTTGGATTTTTTTCCATTCTAGCATCTAGAAGATTCTATTGATAACCTTCGGCATAATGAATGCTACACACAAACCTAAAAAAACACTTCTCCACCATACTAGAATCTTCTCCCTTGTTTCTCTAGACCATGTTATCAAAAAATTCATGTGTTAGGTAGCTAATAATCTTTGACTTCTACATGATGATACAAAGTACAAGGATCAAGTATACACCCATATACTTTATAGATGCTGATCAAATTTATAATGTTTTGTGCTTTAACAATTATAATTTTATCCAGTGATGATATGTCACACGTCTACTATCTGAGTATCCTGGGCAACTTACTAGTAGCTAATAATCGTTAACTTTACCACTATATATTGTAGAAACAACTTACTGAATATTGACCGTTGGATGAAGAGTCGCGAATCCCAACATTTCCAGTCGTTGGATCTTGTTTTTCATTCTAGCATCTTGAAGATTCTATTGATAGTCCTCATTACAAACCACTATATAGTGTACGAATAACTTGAATATTGACCGTTGGATCAAGACTCGCGAATCCCAGCATTTCTAGTTGTTGGATCGTCTTTTCCATTCTAGCATCTAGAAGATTCTATTGATAGTCTTCGGCATAATGAATGCTATGCACAAACCTCAAACCACACTTCTCCATCATACTAGAATCTTCTCCCTTGTTTCTCTACACCATGTTATCAAAAATTTCATGCGTTAGTAGGTAGCTAAGAATCTTTGACTTCTACACATGATGATACAAAGTACAAGGACCAAATATACACCCATACTTTATATATGTTGATCAATTTTATAATTTTTTGTGCTTTACAAATTATAATTTTATATAGTGATGATATGTCATACGTCTACTATCTGAGTCTCATGTGCAACTTACTAGTAGCTAATAATCATTGACTTCTACATGATCTTACCACTATATAGATTACAAACAACTTCGAATATTGACCGTTGGATCAAGACTCACGAATCCAAACATTTCTAGTCGTTGGATCTTCTTTTCCATTATAGCATCTTCAAAATTATATTGATAGTATTCATTACAAACCACTATATAGTGTACGAATAACTTTGAATGTTGACCGTTGGATTAAGACTCATGAATCCCAGCTTTTCTAGCCGTTGGATCTTCGTTTCCATTCTAGCATCTGGAACATTCTATTGATAGTCTTCGGCATAATGAATGCTATGCACAAACCTCAAAACACAGTTCTCCATCATACTAGAATCTTCTCCCTTGTTTCCCTAGACCATGTTATCAAAAAATTTAGTGTTAGGTGGCTAATAATCTTTGACTTCTACATGATGATACAAAGTACAAGGACCAAATTTACACCCATACTTTATAAATGTTGATCGAATTTATAATGTTTTGTGCTTTAACAATTATAATTTTATCCAGTGATGATATGTCACACGTCTACTATCTGAGTATCCTGGGCAACTTACTAGTAGCTAATAATCGTTAACTTTACCACTATATATTGTAGAAACAACTTACTGAATATTGACCGTTGGATGAAGAGTCGCGAATCCCAACATTTCCAGTCGTTGGATCTTGTTTTTCATTCTAGCATCTTGAAGATTCTATTGATAGTCCTCATTACAAACCACTATATAGTGTACGAATAACTTGAATATTGACCGTTGGATCAAGACTCGCGAATCCCAGCATTTCTAGTTGTTGGATCGTCTTTTCCATTCTAGCATCTAGAAGATTCTATTGATAGTCTTCGGCATAATGAATGCTATGCACAAACCTCAAACCACACTTCTCCATCATACTAGAATCTTCTCCCTTGTTTCTCTACACCATGTTATCAAAAATTTCATGCGTTAGTAGGTAGCTAAGAATCTTTGACTTCTACACATGATGATACAAAGTACAAGGACCAAATATACACCCATACTTTATATATGTTGATCAATTTTATAATTTTTTGTGCTTTACAAATTATAATTTTATATAGTGATGATATGTCATACGTCTACTATCTGAGTCTCATGTGCAACTTACTAGTAGCTAATAATCATTGACTTCTACATGATCTTACCACTATATAGATTACAAACAACTTCGAATATTGACCGTTGGATCAAGACTCACGAATCCAAACATTTCTAGTCGTTGGATCTTCTTTTCCATTATAGCATCTTCAAAATTATATTGATAGTATTCATTACAAACCACTATATAGTGTACGAATAACTTTGAATGTTGACCGTTGGATTAAGACTCATGAATCCCAGCTTTTCTAGCCGTTGGATCTTCGTTTCCATTCTAGCATCTGGAACATTCTATTGATAGTCTTCGGCATAATGAATGCTATGCACAAACCTCAAAACACAGTTCTCCATCATACTAGAATCTTCTCCCTTGTTTCCCTAGACCATGTTATCAAAAAATTTAGTGTTAGGTGGCTAATAATCTTTGACTTCTACATGATGATACAAAGTACAAGGACCAAATTTACACCCATACTTTATAAATGTTGATCGAATTTATAATTTTTTGTGCTTTACCAATTATAATTTTATCCAGTAATGATATGTCACACGTCTACTATCTGAGTCTCCTGGGCAACTTACAAGTAGCTAATAATCGTTAACTTTACCACTATATATTGTAGAAACAACTTACTGAATATTGACCGTTGGATGAAGAGTCGCGAATCCCAACATTTCCAGTCGTTGGATCTTGTTTTTAATTCTAGCATCTTGAAGATTCTATTGATAGTCCTCATTACAAACCACTATATAGTGTACGAATAACTTGAATATTGACCGTTGGATCAAGACTCGCGAATCCCAGCATTTCTAGTTATTGGATCGTCTTTTCCATTCAAGCATCTAGAAGATTCTATTGATAGTCTTCGGCATAATGAATGCTATGCACAAACCTCAAACCACACTTCTCCATCATACTAGAATCTTCTCCCTTGTTTCTCTACACCATGTTATCAAAAATTTCATGCGTTAGTAGGTAGCTAAGAATCTTTGACTTCTACACATGAAGATACAAAGTACAAGGACCAAATATACACCCATACTTTATATATGTTGATCAATTTTATAATTTTTTGTGCTTTACAAATTATAATTTTATATAGTGATGATATGGCATACGTCTACTATCTGAGTCTCATGTGCAACTTACTAGTAGCTAATAATCATTGACTTCTACATGATCTTACCACTATATAGATTACAAACCACTTTGAATATTGACCGTTGGATCAAGACTCACGAATCCAAACATTTCTAGTCGTTGGATCTTCTTTTCCATTATAGCATCTTGAAAAATTATATTGATAGTATTCATTACAAACCACTATATAGTGTACGAATAACTTTGAATGTTGACCGTTGGATTAAGACTCATGAATCCCAGCTTTTCTAGCCGTTGGATCTTCGTTTCCATTCTAGCATATGGAACATTCTATTGATAGTCTTCGGCATAATGAATGCTATGCACAAACCTCAAAACACAGTTCACAATCATACTAGAATCTTCTCCCTTGTTTCCCTAGACCATGTTATCAAAAAATTTAGTGTTAGGTGGCTAATAATCTTTGACTTCTACATGATGATACAAAGTACAAGGACCAAATTTACACCCATACTTTATAGATGTTGATCGAATTTATAATTTTTTGTGCTTTACCAATTATAATTGTATATAGTGATGATATGTCATACGTCTACTATCTGAGTCTCACGTGCAAGACACGTGCAACTTACTAGTATATATAGTGGACCAACATGTTGTACTAACGATTCCTATGTTTTATGAGTTTTCAAACTTCCTAACTAACTCCGCCACTTGAATGACTCTATGTAGATTCATCAAAATTAGGTCATATTTGAACTACAAGTAAATTGTAGGTTGATTTGAAAGTTTTAAGAAAAAGCTTTTGGAGGCACCCATCAGGCAGTCAATTAATATACTCCGTATTAGAAACCACAGAGTTTTGACAAGAGGTTCAACTTCTTCCTAAGATTTTGCATCTTGACAAACTTGAACTACAAGTATGCGTAGATACTTATCTAGAATTAAATGACTTTTCAGAGTTAATTAAGGAAAAAAGAAAGTAACGTAATAACATAGCTAGTTACCATAACATCACACATAATATGACTAGTAGTATATGATTCTACTCCCTCCGTTCAAAAATATAAGGCGCTTTAGCTTTGTGAGATGAATGTATCTAGACGCCTTTTAGTGTATAGGTTCACTCTTAACCTCTACGAACACATACACTAAAAGACGTCTAGATACATTTGATTCACAAAGCTAAAACAACTTATATTTCTAAACGGAGGGAGTACAACCTAATTAATTAGGCCTTTGCGTGACACTACACACATGGTGTTACCCACTATGATGAAGGTACATGCGCAAGTTACTAGACTAGTCTAAGTTATTTAGCACTATGTGACCATCCTAAATAAGAACAGAGATGTACTTATTGTATGCCTTAAAGGCACCTGTTCCGCTATGCTTCAAGTTGTTCACCACTCATGTCGGCTCTCACTGGTCAAACGGATAAAGCCACTGACTTGTTGATTTGGTACTGTATATAGTCAATCTTCTTCCATCACTGACAAAGACTAAATTCTTCTGCCGCTTCCAGGCACACACTTTCGTGGAACTACAACCAGTAGCTCAAACGACTACTACTCCCGCGCGATGCTTGACCAATTGCGACCGTCCATTCATAATGGACGGGAAGCATTAGACAATGGATTTTCTTTTGGTGGATGGTTGATTTGTTTTGAGAGATTGTCGACTTTTTTTCTTTATTGAACTGAGAGATGTTCGATTTTGGGTCCGGTAAGGCCGATAGGGGAGAGGAAATTGGCGGTGTGGCAGGCAAGCTTATTTGAGGTGGTAGCGTGTGGGTGTACAGATGGTACTACCGTACTGGTAGCCCATTTTGTGAGCATTTTGTTGTTGTACTACATAAGAGTTCGAGAGTAGTAGTATTCTAGTTTTGGTTCCTTAATTACCCGCGGAACCTTTATGTGTTTATTAGTTACAGTAGTAGTAGTACAATAGTGACTGTACAAGATGACGAATGTAGAAGATCAAAGGATAATTACGTTTTGCAAGAGGATCTCTGAGTATACTTCAAACCGTATCTCTACCATGACCATTTATTTGAGAGGACAGTACAGCTCCATCCCGTGCTAGGCTAGGCCTGACCTATTTACTCGATAGGCACTAGGAAATGTAGAGAAGAGAGAAAAATCATGCTTTGTAGGCAGTACGATTTCAATCGATTAATTCTATTTTCCTTTGCTCTCCGTCCTCTTCCTCTCCATCTTCTAGTTGATCCCCACTCACCCACCTATAGCACACACCAATGCCGCCATGCCGCTTTCGGAGAATCTCCGTAGCCCAGTTTGATAGGCACTATAGATTTAGCAGAGAGAAAGAAGGCATGCTTGGTTTGATTTCATTCTGTATTTCTCTTTGACTCAATCTCCATCCTCACTTCACCTCCAGCGTCCCGGCGACGGCCATTACCACTCGCACAGCAATACAGGCACGCGCCAATGCTACCATGCCACTTTAGGATCAGCTCCAACGCCCAGTTTGATAAACTTTTTTCCATCTCGCCCTGCCAGCTGCCACTCGCTCTCTCCTCCAAAACCCCAAATCAAACCCAAATGCCATCGCCCCCACCTACTCAAGCCCTTCCTCGGGATGGCCCAATTGATTGATGACAATGACACTTCTAGGGTGTTTTCCAATGGCCCCCTTGAAATCTCTGCTAGATGCGACGTCATCACCGCCGTGAGCCTCGTCGCCTCCTGCAAACGTTATCTTTACTCAGCAACAGATAGTTCATCCCTGTCAAAATCTCATCCGTTTGGTCTCCCCTCTGTTCTTCACTCTCACTCAACTGAGGTACCGCATGAGTACAATGTCTTCTACCGCGACAATCGCATGAAGCAGTTCTACAAGGGCAGCTACTATTGTGGCAGGGGCAAGTAGAAGCCACAAAAGAAGTTCGGGTTGACCTTGTGCAAGCTAACGCCGCTGGACAGGTCCTCTTCCGATGCTGTGATGCCAGATTATGAGGGTAAGAAGTGGGCAGGCGCCCATGGAGATTTGATCGCCACTATTGGCCTCGCCTGGAACTGGGAGCTTGTGAATGTGTTCACTCGTCGCCGGATTCCTCTACCAGCGATCTTCAATGTTAAGGCCACACCCGAGGTACTTAAGTTTATCGCGGCTGGTCAGCCTACTAATCTACTGAAGATAGCCATTTGCCGAGTTCCCACAACTGTTGGAAACTATAAGGATTTCTCTATCCAGGCCATCTTCGACACAGTAATTGCCTTCCTTGATGGTTCTCATGGTATGTGGATGCTTCTTGAGAACCAGTTCAGCATGTTCAGCTACCGCGATGCAATTATCCACAATGGAGTTGTCTATGCTGTAACTCATATTGGCAATGTTTATGCATGGGATCCTCGGGCATGGGGAAAAATTTCCATCCTTAAATTTTCAAGCTTCATCATTCAAATTTTGCTCAGCTGACCTCTGAATGTGCTTTTCTTGCAAGGTCCTCTGCATCTTCCGGGGCCACCTGAATTAGATGGTAATCATGAGTACAATCCTGATCTGTGGTCGTTAGCAAGATCTCCTGATGGTGGAAGCCTTATTCTGATCAATACCGTGGGCGTTAATGCTAGGCGGTATGACACTAGTTATCCTGTGGCTAAAAATGTTGGTTATCATCACGGCCGCAATATTCACATCTATTCTACTGGGTTTTGCTCCCATGTGTTCTCGATTGACACTAGTAGGTTACTTCCACCGAGGCAATGGAGGAGGGTTTTAGACCTTGGAGCATTTTCTATCTTCCTTAGATTGAACTATCCAATTACCATTCCAATTGGAATGGTAGGACATGGCCCTGGAGATCTAACGAGGATAAACTGTGTATACACCTCGCCGCATGCAGTTAGTCTCGGTGGATTTAATATTTGTCCTGAAATATGCCGCATCAGTATGAATGCTCAAGACGCTACTGTTGGTTTCTCAACCAATATTGGCTGGAATTTCCCTAAAAAAACATCGGTTGGAATTGGCGCCAGACTCCGTTGTGGTTCATCCCAAGCTTGTCTAACGCAAAGGATTGGAATCGGCATAATTAACGGTTCAAGGGAGATCATATGGAATAGGGATTTGCATATCTTGAATTATTTCCTTCGCCTTATTTGTATCATATGGCCTCAGCCCTTAACTTGCTATACTTTAACCCTCATTTCGCCGCAATGTAGTGCAAGGCCTACTGTTTGAGCAAACTCCTTCTGTATGCAAGTCATAGTTTTAGTCAGTGTGGGTTGAATATTCTGCAACTCGTTGCGCCCGCACCCCTTTATTATTTGTTGCACTTTCGAGTTCTCAAAAATGTGAAATAAATCTGGAACATTGGCTATGTTGTATCTTGTGCATCTACAATATTCGGTTCCACAATAAGATCTTATGTGACCTGTGTCAATGAAAAATAAAAAACCTAAGCAAACAATATCTTGTGCTCATTTGTTCATTTTGTGGTGGCCAGGCCATGTACTAGTAATATTTTTGGGATGGAAATTTATAGATAAACTATATAAATATGATCTATGTTCATGATTTACTTCACATTTTCTGAAAACTTGGAAGTGCCACATGCAACAGCTTGTTGCCGGTGCATCTAGTTGCAAATTGTAATTTCCGTCGTGGATGTACCTAGTGGCTCCAAGCGCATGGTGCATGCAGATTCTAACTGGTAGGTGAAGCCGACCTTAACAGGGCCCACATGTTAGTGAATCAGAGCCACAAAAGTCATGCACGTTGCCTGACTTGAGCAAAATCTGGTGTCCTTGCACGTCTCTCATTTTGCTGCGCAGTTGCATGCTGTACACATGTAATTCCATGTACCTTGTACAAGAACATATATGAACACATGCAACATGCAAAAAATACCACGGACACACCCCTACTGTGCATTATATCCGGTGTATATATTTTCGGTTCTGTGATACGAGTTCTGCATGTAGCAGAACAAGATGAAAGTACATGTGTCCATGTTGCGGCTACTACTATTAGTAGTAGTTCATCCTCCTATTTTCCGTTGAAAATACTAGTACACTATGTTGAAATGAAAGCTGTAGAAAGATAACCCTCTGGTCAAACTGATGTGACTAGACAATACTGCACCTGTGATACGTAGTAAGTAGGAGTATTATCAAATTACTAGCTGTGTGATGTGCTAGTCTAACATACAGTAAAGTCTAGGCGGCGGTGTCCTCGATGCTACTATTGACTAGATAGAGAAAGCAAGTAAAATCTCCTCCCTCGTTGTTTTTTCTTTGCCTCTCCATCTTCTTCCCCAGTCCCCAATCCACCCATGATCTCCCCCATGCTCTCTCTTCTAACGCTCCCCTCCTCCTGCAGAAAACCCCATCCGCTCTGGGCATCCGCCTAAATCCATCCGGTTGTGATGGTCGATTCGAAGCTTAGCGGGCGATGCAAGTGGGATCAACTCAGCGCGGACGATGTCAACCTCATCGCTCAGCGTCTGGACATTTTCAGCACCGTCAGGCTAGCCGCATGCTGGAAGCTGATGTATGATTGTATCGCCAACAATGAAGGTACGAAATGGACTGTTCACCATTGGAATGAACCCTTCCTACTGATGCCTCGGCCTGCTTATTGGTTCAACAAGCACTATGAAGATACAAGGGTGCATCGTCTACACGACACGGTGTACGACGTGGTGCCCCTCGACCATCCTCGATGCACTGCCATCCAGCCCTTCATGCATGAAAAATTCTAGGTTGGCATGAACGGCGACTGGCTCGCCGCGGTGGACCAGCGCCGGGCCTGGTGCCTAGCGAACATCTACACCTATCGAGTAATTGACCTTCCATCGACGGATACTTGTGACATTGCGGCCGCCTCACATCCACAATATAACCTGTAATGCTACTAGCTAGCCAGGGTTCCCCTAGTTACATGTAGTCATTTCTGAATTCATTCACATTTCAAAAGTTTTTTTGGCGAATCTGCATGTATGGAGAAAAGTTAAATAAATCGTGGGATGGATCTCTTGAGCTGTTGAAAATCGTAATCTGTAGAGCGCCCACAGAAGCTGGGGGTTACACAGACTATAAGCACCTCGCGTTGTTCGATGGTGATATCGCCTACCTGGAAGGCGGTAGCCAAGTTTGGAGAGGTCTGGAGCATTTAGGTCTAGGAAGACGATAGTACTATGATGCCATTGAACACGGTGGCCTCATTTTTGCGATCACAAGTCAAGGCTGCACCTACTGCTGGGATCCCACATCGGAAGGTAATTCTAGATCCATGATGATACATTGCGAGTGATTCAGTGAAGTTGTTCTTTAACTACCTTGTTTATGTTTTACCTTTCATATGACTGAATGCGCACATGCTTTATGTCCTAAAAAAATGAATGAACCATTGCCAGTAATGAATTAGTACCAATAATATGCCTTCCAAAAATATAGTGTATGACAGCGTCCCTGCACTACTAAGTTCGTTCATTGTCAAAATATGAAAGGTATTATTAATCAGCATCTCAATTGTGAGCGCAACACAGTGCAGCCGGATTTTTTTATCTGTTTCTACTTTCAGGCCCTCCTCAGATTGTAGGAATCACATATGATTTTTGTAGGACACCAATCTTTCCTTTTTGGATTTTGCCTTGGGATTCAGAGGAATTGTGTAGAATTTTTGTAGGATTTGGATCCATAGAAAAAAATCTATAAAATGCTGTTTGATTCGAAAGATTATAATCCTTAGGAATTCCTTCAAAGGATTCCTTTGCACTCTATTTTGGAGGAAAATTTCCATCCACTCCAACCTGTTTGTACAATTCATTTGGTCTTCCTGTGCAATCAAACACCACTTGATCCAAAATACTGCAGGCATCTAATCCTATAGAATTCAAGTGGACATGCCTCTATATAAAAAAAGTGGCGCTTCCTCTTTTGAAACTTACAACAACTAGGAAACTAAGATAAGCAAGAAATCCAAATGTTCGGAATAACAGAGTAAGAAATGCAATTGCTAATGTTGTTAATTTATTGAGTAATATTATTGTCAAGATTTGCCTATTCACACTATTAGCATGAACAATGAAGAATGCTGGTGTTAGAATATGTATGCCAGTAATGCACTTTTTGTCTCAAATTCGGATGTTGCCGGAAACAAGGAGATTCCATTTGTAATCCCAGCACCTATTCTGAATGATCGGCCAGGCATGTGGTTCCTCGCTCGATCGGCTGATGGTGAACGCTTGATGATCATAATTACAACGTATGACATGGGGGTTCCCATGGCGAAGAGGGTGAAATCATTCATCATGCTCAAAATAGGACTAACCTACGCCTATATCCTGCCTCTCGTGTCTACATTTTTGAAGAGGATCCGAGCTCTGCTGGACCTGCAGGGGTCATCGTTTGGAGGCAGGTTAACAGCTTAGGGGACAAATCTCTGTTTCTTGGTCTCAATTATCCAATCATTGAAAATATGATGAAGAAACGCGGATGCAAGGCTGCTGATGGCACATTGTTCCCATTCATGAGGAAAAATTGTGTGTACACAACATACAGCAGATTTCACGGAATACAATTCCCTTAGATTAAATGCTGCAACTTGCAGCCAACTGAAGGTGAGCATGTGGTAGTTATCAGCCTTCCCAAAGATGGTTGGAACTCTGTGCGGCAGGCGGTAATTTTGTTTAGGCCTAGTTTAGGTTTGGTATGCTCGTTGTGTTGTGTCCCTAGACTGAGTTGTGGATATTTCTGGTGTATCATTGTGTCATCTTTTTTTGCATCGTGGTTCAACAGTTGACTATTATTACACTGGTTTTTATGGCCATCTTGAATTAGTTTATATGAGACTTGCCGTGCTTTTGTATTTAGTATTGCCTTCCACGATATAATCCATGTAGCCGTGCTTATTTCGTAGCGTGATTTCTGTACTATCGTTTTCAGTATTATTACTGGCTTGTACTATATACACGACTCGTGCATTTTTTGAACCATCGCACCTCATGCAGCTTTGTGTTTTGAGAGGAATATTCCTTCTTTCCTCTTAGCGAACAGGGAAAAGTAGGTCACTCCTTCTTATAGGGCCACGAAACAGGCCTTAACTAGTCCGTAATTGATCTTGGCTCGATACGCCAAAGCAGGCCGACACGCCCTAGGATGATAGCCGCAAATGTTTATGCAATATTCTAAAAAAAGAGAGTTAATGCACACCTTTCCAAAAAAAGAAAAATTGTTTACGCAGACCCCATATTGTCTCTGATACATGGCATACTTTTGGCGCTCCCGTGAAATTACTTGTTCAATACAGTATGTATCCTTGCTCATTCTTCTGGATGTGAAATGAACAACTCAAGCTCTAATGTGACATGAATAAGTCAAGCTCTGATGTGCTGACATTGTACTATCTGTGCTAGTGTACAAACTAGTTGTATTATTGTGTTCGAAACTATGAACTAAATGTGTGAATTCTAAGCCTTTTTGCATGATGACAATGCCACATGTTGGCGCTAATTGCGACATGTACTAATTTCATCGTACGGAAGCATACAACTTCGAGTGATCAGTTTAAGCTGGTGCTTACCCGAGCTGTCTGCAGCTGGGCAAGTCAAGGCCACCGTGTGTCTGTCGCCAACAATTTATATGGCATGATTACAAGGTTTTGAGTACATCAAATCGATTGGGCACTTAGGATGATTCAAAGCCACAGAAACCATCTCGAAATATATCCTTTGCTGAAAAGATGATTGCACGCTATAAGACTTGATATTACACGATTTTATGTCAATCAGTCAAACTCCCTCCAGTACTTTCCATGTTTGAATCTTGCATTTCCCAAGTTCCTCGCTATATTTGCTATGTATAATAAGGCGCAATATCGGTCACTTTTCCAACTTCATTCTTTCGGATTCGGCGTAGGTACAGCCAGGTCAGGTGGACCATCGACCTTCAGTACAATATGTTTTTACTACTCAGCCTATGAAAATGAATATTTCAACCCCACTTCGGATAAGAACTTCCCATACTCTTGTTTCAAAAGAAAAACCTTTAATTAGCCTTTCGTGGTGAGCAGAGTATATATTTTTTAGGGTACCAACTGCATTTTTTTTTGAGGATGGGTTACGAACTACCTTGAATTTTTACTAAGGACCTAGCAAAAAGATTGCACATTCGACACAACACTGGTCCAAAACCTTGCAAATTTAGCCTGCCAGGTCAGGTGGACTGCCGACCCGTGACATATTGAGTACATTGAGTTTTCAGTGAGGAGCTAATTAGAAAATAGTACTTCATTCTACCCAACTGTGGCCCAAAACCTAGCTAAGTTATCCTTCCGGGTTCAGGTTGGCTATGGGCCTCCCACCCTCAATACATTATTACTTGGTTTTTTAAGCTTGAACCACAATGAAGAAGTTTCAATAAGGAGCCCATGATAAGAAGCCCATTGGTTGACAAGATTGGACCCAAGTTATTTTTTTATCGCCCAAAATCATCTTAATTTAGTATTTCGGTGCCATTCTGATAAAGTATAGGACAAGCTTCTCCTACCCATGTTGTATTTGTAGAAGGAATTTAGCATATCTTTATGGCAAGTCGTCAGGGTCATTGCCTTTTCATTTTAAGTAATTTCAACATTTCTAAATGTAATCTTTTCCAGTAGTGGCATAAATGGTTCTGGCGTAGTGGAAGCACACGTGTTCCCCATTTGTTGAAGTCTTGAGTTTGATTCCTAGTTTTTTCAATATAAATATATAATATATAGTATAATCTTTGTCGTTCTTTTACATTTTTCTAGCATACCCACGTTTCTTACACAGAGAAGGCTGGCATTTGGGACCCAACAACGTTGCCAAGGTCAAAACAGTGGAGTGCATCATACACACTTTGCATTTGCAGAGACGCTGACATGTTGGACCCAGCAGAGACCTTATACAGATGTTGCATCGAGCAATCAATGTTTCATTTATAGAGAGACTGATATATGGGACCCAGCATCGCGACCTTATACAGATGCTGCATCGAGCAATGTTGCCAGTTCGAAAAAGGGTGGCGCGAGCGAGAAAAATGTTCAGCATGCACACATTTCTTGTAATGAGAGGCTGAAATGGGGGACCCCGCAGCGTGAGCAAACGGTAGATTCGTCGAGCAACGCTATCTAGTTCGGAACAGGGTAGCGCTAGAGATGAAAAAATTCCATCATACCGACGATTCTTCTAATGTGAGGCTGACATAAGGGACCCACCAGCCTGAATAAACGGCTAATGCAGCGAACAACGCTATCAAGTTCGGAACACGAAGGCGCGACAGTGGGTAAAAAATCCAGCATACACACATTTCTTCTAATGAGAGGATGACATGTGGGGCCTAGCATCGTGATTAAATGGTAGATGCATCGAACAACGCTATCAAGTTCGGAATAGGGTAGCATGAGCCAAGGAAAAAATCCATCATACACACGTTTCTTCTAATGAGACGATGACATGTGGGGCTCAGGAGGTTTGTTCAACGGTAGATGCGTCGAGCAGCGCTATAAACTCGGAACGGGGTAGCGCCAACGAAGGAAAAATCCATCATACACACATTTCTTCTAATGAGAGGATGACATGTGGGGCCCAGCATCGTGATTAAACGGTAGATGCATCGAACAATGCCATCAAGTTTGGAGCAGGGTAGCGCATGCCAAGGAAAAAAATCTATCATACACACGTTTCTTCTAATGAGAGGATGACATGTGGGGCTCAAGAGGTTGGTTAAACGGTAGATGCGTCGAGCAGCACTATCAACTCGGAACGGGGTAGCGCGAGCCAAGAAAAAAATTCCATCATACACATGATCCTTCTAATGAGAGGCTGACATGTGGGACCTAGCAGCCTGACTAAACGGCAGATGCCTCGAGCTACGTTATCGAGTTCAAATCAGGGAGGCGCGACCGAAAAGTATGGTCCGCTAGAGACACTGACGTCTGGGACCCACATGCCTCAAAAGGCTTCGGCGAGTCAACATCGCGCGAGAAAACAAAAATCTTGCTTCTGCCACGCGCTGGCCGAGCTTCCGCCACGTTTTTAGCAGATTCGTCATAGTAGAGGGCCGCGAAACCTGAAAAAAAAGTTCTCCATCGGCCACGGCCGAGCCGAGAATTTCATCGCGGAAGACGCGCCTTCCACGACGACCGTCGGGCCAATTCTTTGCGGAAGGAAACTTTTCTTGTAGTGCCACTACAATGCTCTAGGGTTCTTCCTTAGCTAAAATGATCGATCCCTCTCTATGGAGGCCTAGTGCTCCTTATATAGGGGTGCCAGGTTACATGTCTAGGGCACACATGGAAGCATATTCCCTGAATATGCCCTTTGGTTGAAGCAAGGTTCCTCTTTTTACACTTTAAATGGCTAGTCCGGACTCAGGGCATAAGCCTCCCTGAGCCCCCTATAGTGCTTCATCACCCAACATTGGTGGCATCAGTCAACATTGCCCATGTCACCTTGGTCGGCCACACCCCGCTGGTCCTTCCCTCTGCCTGCTTCGCTCATGCTATAGTGGACAGAGACCACCTTTTGACCAGGGAGATTCCTTCCTTCTCTTGGAAGCCAAGTCGTAACCGGCCTAGTGCCTGGCTAACCCGACTATGAGTGTACCTGCAAATAATACAAAGCAAACATAGCCGACATAGGTTTTATGCCGGCTGGGTTAACGTTGGAAAAACAACGTCCAGGCCGGGTTACTCCGTAAGTCGGCCTTCCTTGAGGAGACCCGGTCAGCATTTTCTATAACCGTGTCGTACCTCAGCTAACTCGACCTTTATACCCAGGTGTGACCCTACCCGGGGTAATCCCCCAACATCAAGGTCCTCATAAAAAACGAAAATTGCATCCAAGTCCAAGCATTTAGCATAAGGACCCTGAAACTGTGCAATGAAGTACTATGTATTTTGACGTTTGCGCATACTAGCACTCATCGTGCCAAAGACTATCAGTAGATTCGTTCTAGATGCTAAGAATGGGAAATAAGATCCAGTGTTTATTAGCAATGTTTGGATTTGAGAGTCTTGATCAAACGGTCAATGTTTTGTACACATATACAGTGGTATGGTATTGTAAGAGATGAGACAAGATAAATATAAGATAATAAGTACTATGAATGGTTGATCTAATGGTAGGTCTTGTAGGAGCGAGGTGGTTGAGAGTTAACATAGTCGGTGGAAGTAAAAGTTACATCAAGGACCACATAAAAAATGAAAATTGCATACAAGTCCGTGCATTTAGCACAAGGACCTTGAAACTGAGTAATGAAGTATTGCGTGTATTTCGGTTTGCGCATAATAGCATTCATCATGCTAAAGACTATCAATAGAATCTTTGTAGATGCTAAGAATGGAAAAGAAGATCCAATAGTTAGAATGTTTGGATTTGCTAGTATTGATCAAAGGGTCAATGTACCATACACTATACAGTTGTATGGTATTGTAAGACATAACACAAGATAAAGATAAGATAAGAAGTAGTGCGAATGGCCAATCAGATTGTAGGTCTGGAAGGAGCGAGATGCTTGAGAGTAAACACGTTTGGTGGAAGTACAAGTTAAATAGAGGATCCCATAAAAATGAAAATTGCATCCAAGTCCATGCATTTAGCACAAAGACCCTGAAACTGAGCAATGATTAAGTGTCTGATTTGAGATTTGACACATACTAGCGTTCATCATGCTTAAGACTATCAATAGAATCTTTCTAGATGCTAAGAATGGAAAAGAGGATCCAACGGTTAGCCATGTTTGGATTTTCCAGTCTTGATCCAACGGTCAATGCTCAAAGTTAATCTGTACACTATATGAAGTTGTATGGTATTGTAATCGATGAGACAAGATAAAGATAAGATAAGAAGTACTGTGAATGGCCGATCTAATGGTAGGTCTTGTAGGAGCAAGGTGCTTGAGAGTTAACACGGTCGGTGGAAGTACAAGTTACATCAAGGACCTTATAAAAAATGAAAATTGCATCCAAGTTCGTGCATTTGCACAAGGACCCTGAAACTGAGTAATGAAGTATTGTGTGTTTTGAGGTTTGCGCATACTAGCGTTCATCATGTTAAATACTATCAGTAGAATCTTTCTAGATGCTAAGAATGGAAAAGAAGATCCAACGGTTAGAAATGTTTGTATTTGCCACTCTCGATCAAATGGTTATTGTTCCATACACTATACAGTTGTATGGTATTGTAAGAGATAAGACAAGATAAAGATAAGATAAGTAGTGCGAATGGCCGATCAAATGGTAGGTCTCGTAGGAGCGAGGTGCTTGAGAGTTAACATGGTTGGTGGAAGTAGAAGTTACATTGATGACCTCATAAAAATGAAAATTGCATCCAAGTCCATGCATTTAGCACAAAGACCCTGAAACTGAGCCATGAATTAGGTGTGTGATTTGACGTTTGCGCATACTAGTGTTTATCATGCTCAAGACTATCAATAGAATCTTTCTAGATGCTAAGAATGGAAAAGAAGATCCAGTAGTTAGGAATGTTTGGATTTTCCAGTCTTGATCCAACGGTCAATGTTCAAAGTTAATCCGTAAAATATATGGAGTGGTATGGTATTGTAAGAGATAAGACAAGATAAAGATAAGATAATAAGTAATGCGAATGGCCGATCTAATGGTAGGTCTCGTAGGAGCGAGTTACTTGAGAGTTAACATGGTCGGTGGAAGTACAAGTTACATCAAGGACCTCTTAAAAAATAAAAATTGCATCCAAGTCCATGCATGTAGCACAAGGACCATGAAACTGAGTAATGAAGTAGTGTGTTTTGAGGTTTGCACATACTAGCGTTCATCATGCTAAAGAGTATCCGTAGAATCTTTCTAGATGCTAAGAATGGTAAAGAAGATCCAACAGTTAGCAATGTTTGGATTTGCCAGTCTTGATCAAACGGTCAATGTTCCGTACACTATATAGTGGTATGGTATTGTCAAAGATAAGACAAAATAAAGATAAGATAAGAAGTAGTGCGAATTGATGATAAAATAGTAGGTCTCATAGGAGGGAGGTGATTGAGAGTTAACATGGTCGGTGGAAGTATAAGTTACATCAAGGACCTCATAAATATGAAAATTGCATCCAAGTCTATGCATTGAGCACAAGGACCCTGAAACTGAGCAATGAATTAAGTGTCTGTTT
The DNA here is from genome assembly GCA_910589775.1 of Avena eriantha. Lineage (NCBI taxonomy): Eukaryota > Viridiplantae > Streptophyta > Magnoliopsida > Poales > Poaceae > Avena > Avena eriantha. The sequence continues at coordinate 224,486,203 of OU342741.1, forward strand.
TGAGGTTTGCACATACTAGCATTCAACATGATCAGGACTATGAGTAGAATCTTTATAGATGCTAAGAATGGAAAATAAGATCCAATGGTTAGCAATGTTTGGATTTGCTAGTCTTGATCCAATGGTCAATGTTCAATGTTAATCCATACACTATATGTAGTGGGATGGTATTGTAAGAGATAAGACAAGATAATGATAAGATAAGAAGTACTGCGAATGGCCGATCTAATGTTAGGTCTTGTATGAGCGAGGTGCTTGAGAGTTAACACAGTCGATGGAAGTACAAGTTATACCAAGGACCTCATCAAAATGGAAATTGCATCCAAGTCCATGCATTTAGCACAAGGACCCTGAAACTGAGCAATGACGTGTGTGTTTTGAGGTCTGCGCATACTAGCGTTCATTGTGCTAAAGAATATCAGTAGAATATTTGTAGATGCTAAGAATAGAAAAGAAGATCCAACTGTTAGAAATGTTTGGATTCGCCATTCTTGATCCAACGGTCAATGTTCAAAGTTAATCCGTACACTGTATGAAGTAGTATGGTATTTTAGGAGATAAGACAAGATAAAGATAAGATAAGAAGTACTACAGATGGCCGATCTAATGGTAGGTCTCATAGGAGCGAGGTGCTTGAGAGTTAACACAGTCGGTGGAAGTAAAAGTTACATCAAGGACCTCATAAAAATGAAAATTGCATCCAAGTCCTTGCATTTAGCACAAGGACCCTAAAACTGAGCAATGAAGTGTGTGTTTTGAGGTTTGCACATACTAGCGTTCATCATGCTGATCAAGACTATAAATATAATCTATATAGATGCTAAGAATGGAAAATAAGATTCAACCGTTAGCAAAATGTTTGGATTTTCCTATCTTGATCCAACTTGTCGTCAAAACTCTCGTTGGATGGTTTCTCATAAATTAATAATTGTGACCCCTTGATGGGTACCTCTAAAAGCTTTTTCATAAAACTTTCACAGTAACCTACGATTTACTTGTAGTAGTTCAAAATTGACCTATTTTCGATAAATCGACATACAGTATTTCAAGTTGGCGGAGTTAGGTAGGGACTTTGAGAACTCATAAAACACAGGAAATCATAAGTACAATATGCTGGTCCACTATATATATATAAATGTGTGTGTGTGTGTTTGTGTGTGTGAAAACTTTGGCTTCTGGCATTTAGATCAATATTCTTCGGACATCCTTTACGGGAGAGAATAATCACGACATCACTCACAAAATTGAGAATGTCCTTTCGTGATAGTTGGAAACTCACACCTACAACATTGTTTACTACAAGAAGATGCACCCATCTACCTCCGAAAAGACATTTAATTCAAGAGAAGTCTATCGCGCTTACTTGTAGCTCAAGTCTAACTTAATTTAATTTAATTGATGCAAAATCTTAGCAAGAAGTTGAACTATACATATGTCAAATCTTAATTGACCCCGTCCCCCTGATGGGTACCTCCATATTCTTCGAACTTGCTTTACGAGAAAGCACAATCTCGTCATCACTCGGAAAATTAAGAATGTTCTTTCCTGAGATAGTTGGAAACTCATACTGATGGAATTGTTTACTACAACAATATGCACCTATCTACCTCCTAAAAGACACTTAATTCAATAGAAATCTATACTTGTAGCTCAAGTTTGACCTAATTTCATTAAATTGTCAAGATGCAAAATCTTAGCAAGAAGTTGAACCTATCGTCAAAACTATAGGTGGTTTGTGATATATTAATTGACCCCCACCAAAAGATTTTTCATAAAACTTTCAAAGCAACCTACAATTTACATGTAGTTCAAATTCGACCTAATATAACTTCGAAAAGACATTTAATTTTGTTAAATTTTTGGCTCGTGACATCACTCGAGAAATTGAGAATGTTCTTTCCAGATAGTTGGAAACACACACACTGATGAAATTGTTTACTAAAATTAGATGCACCCATCTACCCATGAAAGACATTTAATTCAAGAGAAATCTATCGTGCTTACTTGTAGCTCAAGTTTGACCTCAATTCGTTAAATGGCAAGAAGTATCTAAAGTGTGTGAAATTAGCTAGGAAGCTTGAAAATTCCTAGCTAGTACTAAAAAATTGGGTATTATGTATAAGAAACCGTGGTCCACTTTGTGTGATATATAATTGGGGTGGTTGCAATTTCTTTTAACTATGGTTAGTCCCGTCGGAACAAGGTGCTTGAGTTAACATGGTCGGTGGAAGTACAAGTTACATTAAGGACCTCATAATAAATGAAAATTGCATCCAAGTCCATGTATTTACCACAAGGACCCTAAACCTTAAAACGCTAAAACTCCAAACTATAAACCCTAAACACATGTATACTCATTTATCTAAAAATGGGCATTGGCAAGCTCTCGCATGGAAAGATTAATGAGTCCTAGCTCGTCTAGTCGACTTGTTTGAGCTTGGTTTGCTTTCTTAATGAACATATGTGAGCAACAGTTTTTGCTCATTAATGCTAACATACTAAAAAATATGGTTAAAGAGTTTCCTGAGCTACTCGTTAAGAGATCGGTCACAATAAAGAGCATAGAAACTGCGTTCAGCTAATTCTTGTATGCCAATTATTTAATTGTGTACCGTGTACTATATATACGAGAGATAGAGAGAGATATTGAGCTAATAACCCGTGGTTGGATGGTTTTGAGTGAGGTGGTACCCCGTAGCCACCAGAGTTCAAACCCCATCAGTTTATATTAAGTTTTGCTCGGTTTTCCCAAAGGAATAGTAATGGTCACTAGTGTCTAGGGTCTATGGGCTCACTACCTAGGGGCATATTATTGGTGGTTCAGTTACATCCCATAGTAGCTAGCGAATGTGAGCTGCGACCCCCTAGAACTTCCTTCACCATGAAGCCTCGGCGCTCGGCTTTGAAGGATGGTTATGAGGGTAGTGATAGGCGACGTTCCTGTCAATGTATAGCGAGGTGCCTACGGTGACTTCGTTAAGCTCAAGCCCCGCCGGATTAGTCTCAAGATCCAGTCTTTCTAAATTACTCATAGGTGTAGGGTATGCGTACCTGCATTCATAGGTGTGAGAGTGGGTACGCATTTGTGAGCGTCTTCATTTTGTAGTGGGTTTTTGTAAAAAGTGAGGGGGGCCTTTGGTTTATTTATTATTTAAGTTGATCTATTTTCCAAAAGTACATGTAATGCAAGTCAAACTAGGTCAGTGATGTTTGGGGACCCACAGGCTCTCTAGCGCGGGCCCCAGATATCAGTGGTTGAGTTAAGTCCAATAGTAGCCAGCGAATGTGAGCACCGGCTCCCTACCTCTTCCTTCTCCATGAAGCCTCTTCGCTAGGCTTTGAAGGCGCGCCCATTTTTCGAGCAATGTCGGTGGATTCAATCATGCCGGTCCAGAGAACGACGGGGGATCTTGAGGTGCAAGGCCGACAGATTAGGGTAAGTATGCCAGAGTTCACGGTCTCAGTTTATTTTCTCGAATTCAGCTTATGAGTTCTCTCCTTTTGGGGTTTTTCTCTATTCTACCCGTCTCGATCGATGATGTTTCCTGGGTTTAGATGCTGGCACAGATGGTAGATACGGATTGGTACGACATCATTACTGATGTGAATCTCTAGCTCTGGTGCGACTTCCCCCTAGCACCCCATCGTCGTGTTGCGTTCGAGGTAACAAACTTCGGTCGCAGGTTCTCGGGTTGCAACTAAGAATGTGAGCGATGCACGTTCGTCCACTAGGTAGATCTACCGCACCCACTTTCGCTGCAGCGTGCAATGATGTCATTGTGGTTACAACTCGAGATCTGTGATGACCTTGAAAAGGAGGGGCAGGAGCACCATCAGATGCATGCTGAGGAGATGGCTATAGAGTTAGTGGATGTCTCCAACTCACTACACTTAGTCGTAAATAGTATAGATGCTCATAGATTTGGGTAATTATAGCTACACATTAGGTTCTTAACCAAGTATGTTCTGCAATCTAGATATTTAGCATGCTCATGATGCTTTTGGTGGTTGGCTGTAGATTCCACTAATAATTAAGTAATCCCCTTTTGTTTACTAGTAGTCACCATCTCATAGTACTGCCACGTTAAATTACACTAGGTTAATTAATATGGGCGTAGTTGACAGTCTGCTTACAGCCTGTCCGGAGTTTGTGGTTACTACTAATTTATCTGGTTTATGTGTTACTGCTATCTCTATCTATATATGAGTATCACTAGACTTTTTGCACATTTGTGCACCTCCCCCATCGCGCACCTTATTTACCGAGCAACGTCCACCTTTCCATCACATCAGTGCAATCTCCGGTGAGTCCGCAACCATCCGGATAGTTGTTTAGGTGATTGCTATTTGAAATAGTAGATCTATATGCCCCATTAGGAAGCTAGCATCACCATGGATGTAGCCATGGAATTAGTTATAAGGTCCACTTGAAATAGGTAAGTATATGGTGCCAAGAAGAGTCTAATGAGCATGGGAAGCTTTGCCCCTTGCTTTGTTTCGTAGAACGGCTCTCTGCTGAAAAATTCAGATGTAATTTGCTGCATATCGTTCATAAACAGATTGTTGTTTGTTGGTGTCCAGCTTGCTGAGTTCTTTAAATTATATTTTTGGGTAAAGGGGAACACGCCCAATCCTTGGCATCAAATTAATGCATGTATCCTTCTTTGCATTGCGAAGTTGATGTGTTCTTTCCTAAAATTTACTGGTTTTGCTGCATTTCATTTAGCATCACGCACATGTCCCACCATGGAGGAGGCATTATCGAGTGACAAGTGTTTTTATGTATCCAGCTGCTTTGCTAGATTTTCAGTAACCTGTGCTTTGTCCCAGAAAATATTTTTTTCAATAAAGAGCACTTTATTACTTAAAATGTCCCCTAATATATACTGATCATTTTTGTTGCATCATGATTTGCAGAAACGAAGTCATTCTGATTTGTTACTACTTACTAAGGCCAGGAATGCTCATGTGCCAGGTAACAAGGCAAACCCTGAAGTACGACCCTTTTCATGTCGGTTCTTTGCCTATTGCGGTACCACTGTGGATCTTGCATGATGTGTGCATCTGAATTTGGATTATTTTTTTGAAACGAGTATTTTGTTTAATTTTTTTGAAACAAGAATCTGGTTTAATTTTGGATTTGTTATCTGCAGTTTTCACCTTATTCATATTTCTCATGGGGTAATGGTGTTGGTCACTACAAAGATTTGTTATCTGCAATTTTCACCTTATTCATATTGGTCATGGAGAAATACAAAGCTCATAGACACATGATTTCGTGCCTTCAAGAGAAAGAGAGATGCCGAGACGAACAGATTATGCGCTTGAAGGAAGAAGTGGCCACATCCACTAAGCGGATAGCAAATTCGACTACATGATGGAATACATCAAGTTCAGTTGCTCATGATGCTGTTGTTGATTTTTAAAAGTTTGTGGCTGACAACTAGTTCCTGAGTTGCCTAATGTGGATGGCGATGAGCTAATTGGCCAGATGAACGACTGGATCTTGGAACATGTGGGAATGCAAGCTGACAATATTTTCAACTCGGCTCTAGAAGAAGATGAGACCCTGATAGAAATTCGAGATTCTCCATGCCCATACAGTCCTAATTCTGCAAAACATCAGGAAATCTGTAAACCATATTTACCGCTCTACTTTCATTTTTTAAGGGTTTGGGTCTCTTGTGAGGATGACTATTTATTAAGTCAGGTACTATAACTATCTTTTTTGCTCTACTAGTGTGCTGTGTCCACGAATCTATATATTTGATGTACTATTATGTACTATAATTTTTTTCCTTCTGAGATCTGTTAATGATGATATTAATGCCAGTTGCGAGTGATTTTTTAGCATGTTTCTGGTAGTAAACAAAAAATTGTAGTTGTAGATTGTGGAATTTTAGGTCGATGTTTGAACTCTAGATCTTGAAGTCATAGAAAGGGTAGCCTTCTACCACTTAGAATATTTTATACCAAGCAATTCATTGTATCACACGAATAAGTGCATAAACTTGATGTATGTAGGCGGGAAACTGAGCAATGCAAGTGCATAAACTTGTATCAGTCGTGTGTTTGCTACTATTATTACAGCGGGGGTTTTCCCCTAAAAAAGCGGGGTTTGCAAATATATATGTATATAGTGGTGCAAAAATTAGTTTCGAGTTCGAGTAAGCTCAGTCATGTGCCCATCGACCGCATCAGCATCTCCTCCGCCTGGCCACCCTCCCTCGACCGGACCGTCCCCGCTGCTCCACCATTGAACACCACCGCACCGCCGTTCGCTGGTATGTATGTCCCCAACCTCCAGCCATTACGGACTTTATGAAGGATAGAATGCATTTATTTTTGGGCATTGCAAGCTAAATAAGCTGTTGTCGTTTCCAGGAAATGGAATCAGCGTTCGTGGATTCTTTTGCTGCGTGAGCGGATGCTTGTAATGCAGAGGTGGATGTTGAAGCATCACCATTGGATACATGTGAAGCGGAAGCGGATGCCGATTCTTATGCTTGTACCACATCGGAGTCTTGGGCAGTGTTGAGTTCTGCTTGGAAAGTGGTGGAGGCCCAGTCGAAACCCTTGTCGACTGCTGCTGGAACAAATTTAGCTATGTTGGCTGCCGCTGCCAAAGCGAGGGTTGCGTGGCATGCTAGGAATGCGTCAGCTCGTGGTAGTGCTTCTTCATCGTTAATGGTTGTGGCTCGTCATTCTTTGGTGGCACCTTCTCCATCTACTCAGAACTCATAGACCCCATTACAAGTTCTACGTTGGATTTTATCTCCCTGACGCCCTCACTCTTTTGTGTATTTTGCTCCGAGGTTTTTTCTGGATGTAGTGGATATTAGTTTAAACTAGTAGTACTGGAAACATAAAAATCTATTTATCACAAACTAGTGATCTGAATGGGATGAAAATTTCACAGGATTCAAACCTAGGCACCTATGATTTACTGATTTTTGGTCATTTTTTTCAAATAGTTTTACATTTTTGTTCAAAATTTGAGCTACTGTCATATGTTGGATCTAATATGGAAGGTGGATCTTGGGGAAGTCACCGTGAGACTTGGGTTCACCAAGTCACTGAAGCTGCGTCTGGTTTTTCTCCTCTTCTTTATCATAAAACGGGAAAAATTTAGGTGGGGGCCTTTCCGTCCTCTCCGGTGACCTAAAAAAGTTCTTCATTCCCTTTCCCTAGTTCCGACATGCTAAACCATTTTGTGGTGCTTTTGTACTACTCTAGTTGATTCCTTGTGTTGTTTAGGTTATTTTGTTTATAGACTCTGCGTTTTAGGTAGTTTTTCGGATGCTTGCAGTTTAGGGAATTTCGACGATAGATTTTCCTATCAAATTGTATGGTGCATTGTGGTGTTTACTTAATTCTTTTTTAGGGTTGTGCATTGTGCATTGTGTTGTTTACTTAATTCTGATGATGCACTTGTGCTGTTTGCATCATCCTACCAGCTTCGGTGGAAGAACATATGCAACAACCAACAACTTGCCAAGAAATGTATTTGGTCAGATTCTTATCAAGCTTCCTCCGCACCCATCCTGCATTCTGAGGGCATCAGTCGCCCAAAAATGTTGGATGGACTTCATGGGAAGCAATGATTTCAAAAGGCTAACCCTGTCACACAATAGAGGAATGCAGTTACTTGGATTTTTCAGCAACAGCTCTGAGGTCGCTCGATTCTTAACAGATCATAATCTTGACCAATCCATCTTCCAGAAGCTGAACATGCTGGTGGAAGTACATAAAGCCTACAAACCATATGCACTCAAATGTCGCAATGGTAGGGTGCTACTTCATTATCCGCAAGGGCCTAACATGATAAAGGTCAGGGATCCAATCAGTGTTAGTGAAACAGCGATACAAGAACCACCAATTTGGCGGAGACGTGAGTATGATAGCGGCACAATTCTCTATTCGAGAAACCATGGGCAGTGTCTTCACACTGTTTCAATAGTGTCTGGTTGATTGGATAGTAACCAATGGTAACCAAGCACTGGTGCAGACGTACTCATTAGAGTTAGAAAAATGGGAGGACTGGATTGAACCTGCTGAGATGCTGGCTAAGATTGATCGCAGGCCGTCAACTCTCATAAGGGACATTTTGTACTGGCCAACAATGAACTCCAAATATATAATTGCCTTCGACAACGTGACAACAAAATTGTGTATATTGCGTGCCCCCATGAGACACATGATATTTCCAGATGCAATTTTTTCATTGCTAAGGGCATAATGGAGATGTTGCCCTTGCGGTTATAAGCGACTTCACTCTAAACACATGGTCTAGTGCAAGATCATCAATAGGAAAATGGGAAGCTTGGGTGCCTCATATAAAGGTTGAGTTGGATACTCTCCTTGGGCTTGAGAAATCATGGGCATGTGGTGGGAAAGATGGAGTAAGGTTACTCTACGCATTTGAGGATAGAGAAATGATGGGTATATGGGCGAAGGAGGGAGTATTTGAATTAGATCTCAGCAGCATGAAGTCTAAGAAGTTCAGATCTCGTAGATGTTGGTGTACTTTACATCCCTACATAATGACACCTGGTTAGTGATGCATTCATGTGCAACCCTTGCATTTTAGTACACCTATAATTTTGCTGATAATTTTGTTCATTTGCTTCAGCAACCGACGTGATTTGGAGTGCTAAATCAAATAAACGAAAATGAAGTCCTGTCAGCAACACAGCTGATTCAGATTGCACCATCAAGGAGATGAACAAGCAAGGCTTGTTTGGGCAAGCATGTGTTTGGCCAGGTTGTGTTATTTAGAGTTGCGGTCTGATGTTTGTTTGTTCTGGTAGCAGATGGAACTGTGATGGCACCTTTGTTTGTGCTGTAGTCATAGCGGCAGGGGCTAGAATGTTAGAGTCGCCTGTTCGTTTTGGGGGCCTATGTGTGTCTGATAAAACATTGTGTTTATATGATGAAATGGTGTTATCTTTATATGCATGATGAAATCTTGCTTTATATGTTCTACATATACTTCTAGCTGGTGTTTGTGTTTTGATATTATGTAGTAGTAGGAGTATTTGTTTTGCAGCAGGCTTTTTATTTGATCTGAAGTAGTACTACCATTTAGTTAGTGCTTCCTGTAGAAGAGTATGTGTCGACACCTAAATAATTAGTAGACCTTGGTTGCACACCATTTTCACATGCTTCAATCAGAGCTACTTCAGACATTTGTATGTTGTTATGTTAAACAAAAATTCTTGTATCGGATATCTACAATTTCATATGTGTGGTAGATAATCACTCTACCCAACTCGGATCCATGAAATAGAGGTAGAACGACCTATTTTTTAATTATTCTTTGGACAATCTCTAAATTCAAAATCACAGTCGACCACCAAAAGCTACAGCCTACCCCATTTGAATCGGAGGCATCAATTGATGTGACTCTCGCCCTAAATTGCTGAACAGATGGCGTTCGATCTACATAACGTTTTTTCTAGTAATAAAACTTGGTCGACATCCAAATTCCAAATCGTAATTGAGCGGCAAAATAACCCACCGACCCCAAAGCATCGCACCTCCTCTATTTCAAACATTTTGAGGCAAAATCCCCCACCAAGGTAGTACCATTTTTATATTATTACATGGACGCTACCCAAATTTAAAATATGAGTCAAGCGGAAAAATTTAACGCCTACGCTATGTGAATCGAAGGTATCCAAGTTTTTGTGCAAAAATATGGTTATGGATGATTAGTTGATGTGACTCTCGGCCTTGAATTCCTGGATAGACAGTGTATAGTATACTACCTTTTTTCTATTAGTAGATGGACGCTAGCCAAATTCAAAATCTCAATCGACTGACAAAATCCCCCAGCTACCTTGAATCATTTCCCACCCCACTATTTCAAAAACTTTGAGCCAAAATATCCCACCGACCGGGGGAGTAACATTTTTCTATTATTATTAGATGGACGCTAGCCAAATTCAAAATCTCAATCGAGCGGCAAAACCACACATCGACCTTGAAGCATTTTGCGCCCTTCCATTTAAAAAACTTTAGAATTTAAAATTACAAATCTACTCATTGTTTAGACAACAAATGTGCATGCTAAAGTCAGTAGCTTAGGGGCATGATTGTAATTATTTTTTTGCTCACTTCTATGGTCCTGATTCCCCTAGTATTCCCCGTCAGCCCTCCCAAAAATCCCAATCTCCTCTGTCCCCTCCACTACCATCGCACGCACCGGCTTGAGCTGCGGTCTCGTGCACCGCCGCGGAGACGCTTCACTGACTCTCACCCACTAGATCTAGAAGCTACGATGTCGTTCACCATGTCGATGGCGTCAGCGACCGCCCAAGCTCTACTTCCTCGCCACCGAAAGATTCCCAACCGTACCGAATCTGCTTCATCAGTGTCACAGGACGTGATCTGGTTCAAAGAGTTCCATGTCCCCCGCTCTAGACCGGCTGCATGGCTGTCTCCGTTCACTACACCGGATCTGCCTCAGTGACGCTCTCGTCCACCATGCTCAAGCCGACATCGACCATCCAAGATCTGCTTCCCTGACGCTAACAACCGCAGCAACCGTGATACGTTGCTAATGTATCTATAATTTTTGATGTTCCATGCTTGGTTTTTATCTACTTTCTTATGTTTTGTTCCAACTTTGGAGTATTTTTATACACTTTCTTGGACTAACCGATAAACAAGATGCCACAATGCCAGCTGCTTGTTTTCTGCTATTTTTGGTTCCAGGAAAGTCAGAAAATGAATATTCTTGGAATTGGACGGGACAAAAGCCAAAGTCAATTTTTCACCGAGGGGGACACAGAGCCAGAATACGAGACGGAGAGGGGCCAGAGGGCTACCACACCACCTGGCCGCGCGGACAGGCATGTCCCCTTCCGACTATAAGATGCCTCCAATACAGAAAACCTAAGTACCTGATCAAAATTCCACGAAAGAGTCTGTAGCCGCCGTCATCTCCATCCCTAGATCGGGAGGGATCTGAAGCTATTCCCGGCACCCTGCCGGAGGGGAGAATTCACCCTGGAGGCCTTCTTCATCACCATGAAAGCCTCCAGTGTGATGCGTGAGTAGTTCATCCTTGGACTACGAGTCCATGTGGTAGCTAGATGGTCGGTTCTTCTCCATTGTGCTACCATGTTTAGATCTTGTGAGCTACGTTCATGATCAAGATCACCTATTTGTAATCCTATATGTTGTGTTTGCGGGGATCCGATGGGTATTGAGATGCTATTTCAGATTGATTATTGATTCTATCTGTAACATCCCAATTTCAGCAAACCTGATTAGTGTCCAGAATGCAAAAATCAAGGGGAACAAAAACTTTTTCTTGTTTAATGCTGAAGTGTTTGCTTGTTTGGATATGCTTATGCATATGAATGTGCATTAGGTGATATACTCCTTACCTTAACACAATTTGACAAAAGCTACTTCCCAAAACAGTCTTGGCTTAATTTCCATATTCTCAAATGTTCTGGCATTTCAAAACATGAGCCAAGATTGCTTATGTAACCAAAACTATTTTTGTAACTTCTATTGAAAAAACTATGGAGAGTTATATAACAAAATCTCCTTATGTTTTCAAGACAAAACCTTCAACTACTCTTAACTCTAGGATCTCCAAAACCTTTTTGTAAGCTTTTGAATTCTACTCTTGGTAGAGATACCAAGGACCTTACCTTGTTCAAACTCCAACCTATTTCAAAATACCCATCCTTACGTCAAGCTAAGCTTGGTGGTAACCCCAGTAGTAGTTGATTTGTTTGCAATATGAGTTGCCTTGATCTGCTGCTTGATTTGTCTGCTTAGGAGATAGTATGAGCTACTCTAGGAGCTCATCACTAGGATCAAGATGTCTCCAAATCCTCCCACCCTAAGCAAGAATACAATCTGTATCTGATCCCTAGCTACTCAGTAGTCATCTAAAAACCCTAACCAGATCATCTCTGAAGTGCTCTACTTCTAGAAGCTTCCAAGTCAATGTAGACCAACATCTAGCATGGATCCTTTCTAATCAATATACACTTCAAAATCATCTACCTGATGTTGCTTTGGGTACTTTGCAACCCATCAAAATCATCACCACCAACATTCTAGTCAAGATCCCCAAATCTGCCAAATTTGGCCAAGTCTAGAAAACTATTTCCAACATCACCTTTCTGGATGTCTCCCTTTCTCAACCCTTGTGCGTTTTTGGAAATCCATCTGAACCATCTTGTTAACCATCCTAAGGACTACCAAGGATCAAGCTTTCCCTTGGTTATATCATCCTCCAACCCACTTGTTCTTGATGGTTTTGCAGGCAAGAAAATAACTTTTCCTGCAAATCTAGTCAACATGCCTACTTTGGTATAAGCTCACACCACCATCCAACCTTCTATTGACCAACTCTTTGCATGGTTGTGTTCTATTAATATAAGTCTATCAACATCTACTTCACTTGTTCCGAGCGGATCTTTGTGCTGCTCAAACCCACAAGGTTTTGTAGGCTACTTGATAATCTGCTTTGGCAGGCTTATTTTATTCAAAGTTTGAAAGCTTGTCTTGGTGATCTCAAGCAAGATCAAGTTCAAACCTCTACACCTTTGCAATCTACATAACTTGGTATATCCATCCATATATCCCATGCCCCAAGGGGAGCTCTGAGCTCCAAGATCCAACCTGGTTTTAAGGGTATGAAATTAACATAACCCTAGATCCTTAATCTAAGGTATTTCACCAAAATACTCTTGGATTCTCCAATCCCAAGGTTGCCAATGCTTGATACACCTTGCCTACATCATCTCCTTGACCATCAAGATATCAAAAATTATCCATATTTATTACGGACAAAACTACTCCCTCCGACCCATATTAGTTGACTTGAACTTGTCTAGATTCGGATGTACTAGACATATTTTAGTATTAGATACATCCGAATCTAGAAAAATCCAAGTCAACTAATATGGGTCGGAGGGAGTATTTAATTTCCTTTAATAGGCAAAACCTCCAAAACTTCTTCCACAAAGGAAAGTTTGATTTTTGCCAAAACACTTCCCCAACATTTGTCTCAATTAAGTTCTATATATCATACCCTATCTTCCCACTTTAAAAATAAATATTTTTGAAGAGCTTTATTATTTCGTTTTGCCCTTTTTCTTAAATGGCTGAATTGGAATAATAATTGTTTTAAATACTTTTAAGCCTCAATAAATCTAGGGAAAATTCCCCTCAGAGTGTTTTCACATTTTGGATCAGCCCACATCAAAAACTCCACTTGCCCAATGTAAATTTATCAAATGAGCTCCAATACTTTACTTCTACAGTTTTTGAACAAATGGATTTAAGAAGACTTATAAGTCATGGAAAAATCTCAAATAATTCCTAGAGGGGTATCTCAACCCCCTCTATCCACCAGCATCTTTAGTTCATCCTTCCTAAACCAAGAATTAAGACTTCCATCATGATCATCTACATTTGCCAATCCTATCTACTCCCAAGATGTTGATCAATATAAAGCCAAACCTGCCTCAAACCTAGTCCAGCAAGCTTACACAGCAAACCACCTCCCCTGGTCGAGTTTCACTGTAGCTGCACTATATCACACCCTCTCCCTTGTCTTTTAGCCCTTGTTGGTAGTAGGAGAGAGAAGGACAAGCACCACATGCCCTTGAATTCAAGCTTGCCATAGCAGCAACCCTCTCTCTGACCTGCACACCACCAGAAACCACTTCCCCTCGCCCACAACATCCTCCCTCTGGTTTCCACCTCCATCCATGCCCTCTCCATGGAACAAGTCCATCATAGACCTCTCCCTCTCGGTTAAATAGGCTAGAGACCACCCCAGCACCCCTGCCTCGGCTCATTTTCCCCCTTTCCTTCCATTTCACACCACCCAGAGGCACTCCTCCCCATCTGCTCTGTCTTGCCGAGATAAAGGAGAGAAGAACTCTCGGCCCTAGTTGAACTCTGTCAACACCCAGATTTTTAATCCCAGATGCCCGATATGCCATACCTCGCAATCCCAGGATTACCATTTTTGCGAGAAATAACGGATTGGATATCACAGTACATCATCCATTACAAACCATACATAAGGTTCTTACACAAATAAGGATCTCATGATCTAGTCTAAATACAACAAGCAGCGGAAATAAAAGATAGCGTAGTAGTGGGGTCCATCTTCAGGGGCACATGCAATGCTGACGAAGGCAGATAGTCCTAGTTATCATAGTCGTCCTTCTGACCATCATCTTGATAATCTCCTTCATAGTCTGGCCATGATAATAGCCAGGGACAAAATCCATGAGTACTCTTTAAGTACTCGCAAACTACCACTAACAAGTAGTATAAATCTAAGTTAAAGTGCTAACTCTATGTTTAACTATAAAGTTAAGTTTGAAACCTAAGCTGAGTTCTGAAGCAAAGAAAGATAAAGTAAAGTCCTACAATCACTTAGGTTGGGAAGCTATTTTCCTAAACACAACCCTGTTGTGGTCAAGTCAAGATTCATCATTCTTTTCAAAGTAGTTAGAAAACATCTGACAATGAAACAGTATGGCCATTCCAACTGTCCATAACCGCAGACGCGGCTATTCGAATAGTTTGACACTCTGCAGAGGTGGTACACTTTCACCACAAGATTCGATACATCTATCAGGGATAACCCTGAATCATCATACTTAGTATGCAGATAATCAAACATAACCTTCCCTTTACACACCCTAGTATAAGCACCTCTCCTATGAGCATGGCCTCCCAACCATGACCACCAGTCATCTTGGGCACTGCATAGGTGGACAACATTGAGTGGTAGCCTCAGCTCAAACCTCTCCTGTGAGGGAACTAAACTAATGCATATAAATTTCCAGCTAAGTCTTACCCAATTCAGGTAATGTGGTTGTACGGTAAACTTGGAATGGTATCGCATCTGAATCCAACCATCAGTTTTATAAAAGGGTTAAGGCTCATGCCTCAACATTTTCATCATCATCAACCAATGGTGTTTCTCAACACATGTCAAAACATCTCAATAGAATGACTCATCATTCCAAGGTTTTCGTAATTCATTTTCACCAAGTGTTCCCATCTAAAGTGACTCAAGTTTTTGATCTACTCTAAACTACTAAGTTAAGAGTGTTCACTAAGGTGGTAAAGATGGGTTCAATCTCATGCCATAGAATGACATCTAAAGGGTTCTAAATAGGTCAAGTTTTATACTTTTTATGCTACCTTCAAAACAAGTAAAGAACCTTGTATAACCTAAGAAGGGTAAAACTTGTGACTAGGACTTGGGGTACTCTTAGTTAAATAAGGGGGGTGTGATCAAAGCATGCTTAAGGCATCTTTGCTAAACCATCTCGTTTGATTCTAGTTTGCTAAGTACTACGCTGGCAAGTGCTAACTTGCAAGGGTTAAACTTGGATAGTGCTAGCTTGCTAATAGTAGCTGGCATTGTTAATGGTGGATTGCACTTAGATAGTGCTAACTTGCTAATAGTAGCTTGCCTTGGTTGGTGCAATGGTTGAAGTTTTCTTCTTCTTCTTCTTCTTCTTGGTATAACTCCTCTCCTCGAGAGCTTCGTCGGTACTATCGTCTATAAATACATAGGGATTGCACAATCACCAACAATACTTAACTAGGCTAGATAGCCTTCTAGGACACACAATAGATGATCTATTATCATCACAAGCATCACAAGTTTAAATCAAAAGTTTCCTTCTTTTTATTTTAGAAAAGTAATTTCTACTCATTGAAAAATTAACTAAAATTTAATATTCACCACCAAAATATGGGATCATGTGGACACATGTCCTCACCACATATTCTAACATGTGGGAATGAGGTTTAAGGGATGGATCAATATTACTTTGGTTTAAGTTCATTATTTAATGATTTAAAGTGACTAGAAATGCCTATATAGCATTATTTTGGTACTAGTCCAAAGTCACTGCATGTAAACCTTAATATTATTACATATTTGGATAATATGGTGAAATGTGATTTTTGAGAGTTGGAATCAACTCAAAAGCAAACTTGGTTGATTTTATAAAAATGTTGCAAGTTGCAAAAGCTTCTGTCTTCTTATTTTTATTAGGCGAGATCTATAACTCTAATTGAATTAAATCCAACGGGCTTGGGTAGATTATTTCCATAAATTTCAGGAAAAATTAGTTTCATGCAATTTGGATTTGTAAAACTCACAGAATTGATTTTTGAAATACTGGACAGAAAATAGATTTAACTAAAAAAGAAAAATCCAGATTTGAATCGGTGGGCTAGCGCGGGAAAAGGAGTGGGCCGGCCCAGTGGCGCTCCGCGGCGTGGAGCTCAGCTGATAGGGGGTCCCGCGTGTCAGCGGCACTTAAAACACGAAACGGTACGCGCGTTGTGGGTTGTGCGATTAGAAGCTAGATCTGCGGCTGAGGGTCGTCGTTGACGACGAACAGGTCGCCAGCGAGCTCGAACCCTAGCGGCTCGGTGGGGGTCTGTTGGGGAGGTACCAGGGCTCTAGTGGGGTCGGTGAGGCGGGCAAACGACGTGGAATACGACGGCGAGGCGAGGCGTGGTCGTGGTGGAGCTTGGGGCGGTCGAAATCAATGGCACCCTTCTCCTCCAGAGGCGGCGGCTCCGGCTCCAATTCCGGCGAGCTGCTGCTCCACTTGCTCCGGCTAGAGGTGGGTGAGGTTCAGAGAGGTGAGGGGAGTGGAATAGTGAGGATAAGAGAGCCTAGGGAGTGCTCCTTTTATAGGCTCGACGGTGAGACCGAGTGGGATGGGCGGTCGACGGTGGCGACATGGCTACAGCGAGGTAGAGGCATGGCTGGGGGTGGCGATCGATGGGCGGTTCCCTAGCGGTGCTCTAGAGCTTAAATGCGGCTGTAGGGACGGTGGCACGCGGTCGGGGCGAGGTGGCGCTCTGCGTGGCAGAAGCGGCGGTGTCCATGGCGTGCGGTGGCTGTGGTGCGTTGGGCGGCGAACGGGCGTGTCCGTCGTGTTCCCTGTGTCGTGGCGGAGCGGTAGGTGCGGGCTGCGGTCGAGCGGCGTCTTGTGCACACGTGCCGGGTGCGGCGCTCTGGCGTGCGCTCGGCATGGTGCGGTGGCACTGGGCGCGGTTTGTGCTCGGTGGTCCACTGCACTCCTGGGCTCGGGCAAGGGACAGGGGGTGGCGGTGAGCTCCTGGCTACCTCCTATACATGGCGAGGGAAGAGGGAATGGTCTGCTGCAGCGGGGCAAGGGTTAGCCGGCGAGGCATGGCTCGGCATGGCTTGGCCTTGCCACTAGGGTGTAGGGGATGGGGTGGTAATGGCATGGTTTGATCAAGTGGAGACAGAGGGAGTGTTTTGTGGTCAATTGGGTGGCAAAACCCTGTAGAAACAGTGAGCTAGCTAGCTGTGTTTGATTCTGCATGCCATGTGTTTGATGAAATGGCTACATGAAAATTCCTTTTGAATTTTCAGTTCAAATTTTTTGAGTGATCTCCCCTAGTGCTAGGCAGTCTCTGGTTGCAAGGGTTTTGAAAGTGGAGCTCAAATAGATGGGTTTTGAAATAGGGGTGATCTATGCCTATGCATTAGATTCAATTTTCCAATGCAATTTACAATAAGTAACATAATGTTTTTAGCAGATCCAAAGGTGGGCCTTGGTACCTCATTATGTGTACTAGCAAGGGGTACAAAGATCAAGAATTGTTTCTGTTAAAATTTGAGTACTAGGAATAGCCAAAGTAGGCATGAGAGTTAAATTTGCCAAAATGACCATTCCTCCTTTTTAATTCTTTTTGATTCGATTTTCTTTAGGAAAAGTTTGGGAATGATGTAGATGATGTTTAAATCACCTAAGAAACATTTTACAAGGATCGGATCACTCAATCATGGCAATTCAAACAACTCCTAAATTAAATGCTTTCATATTAACTTTGGAAAAGTTTTTGTTAACCCCAAATTTGATTGATTTGATCTTGATAAGCTTGGATTGAAGTTTTGGGATGTTACAAACCTTCCCCCCTTAAACAAAATCTCGTCCCGAGATTTACAAAGAAATCTAGGAACTAAAGAGATCTGGGAACTCTGTCCTAATGTAATCTTCTCGCTCCCAAGTAGCTTCCTCCTCGGTATGGTTGCTCCACTGAATCTTGAGAAACTTGATACTTCTGGTCCTGGTGGTTCTGTAGGCTTCTTCTAAGATACGGATGGGTACTTCTCGATAGGTCAGGTCCTTGTTGATTTCCACAGCTCTGTGATCAATGTTCTTGAAAACTTCAGTCTTCTCAGGCACTTCCAAGCATTTGCGAAGTAACGAGATATGGAACACATTGTGGATGGCTGACATCTCTTCAGGCAGTTCCAACTAATACGATACTTCTCCTTGGCGGTTCAGAATCTTGAAAGGTCCGATATATCTGGGGGCTAACTTTCCTTTCAGACTAAAGCGTTGAGTTCCTTTCAAGGGTGAAACCTTGAGATATACAAAATCTCCGACATTGAAAGTCAGGTCTCTCCTTCTTTTGTCAGCATAGCTCTTCTATCTGGATTGGGCGGTCTTAAGATGCTCACGGACTTTGTGAACTTTCTCTTCTGCTTCTCGGAGAATGTCGGGTCCGAAGATCTGACTCTCTCCTACTGGCGACCAATTCAAAGGGGTACGACACTTTCTTCCGTAAAGGAATTCAAATGGTGCCATATGCAAACTAGCTTGATAACTATTGTTGTATGAGAATTCTGCGAAAGGCAGGCAGTCTTCCCATTTTGATCCATATTCCAACACACAAGCTCTAAGCATATCCTCTAGGATTTGGTTGACTCTCTCAGTCTGTCCATCTGTTTGCGGATGATATGCTGTGCTGAAGTTCAACTTGGTTCCTAGTCCTTCTTGGACTTTCTGCCAAAATCTTGAGGTAAACTGGGTTCCTCGATCTGATACTACGGTCTTGGGGGTTCCATGCAGACTAACAATCCTAGCAATGTATAGCTCTGCTAACTTTGCACTCTGGTAAGTTGTTTTGATAGGTATAAAGTGGGCTACCTTGGACAATCTATCAACTATGACCCAGATTGAGTCATTTCCCCTACTAGAAGTAGGTAAACCGGTGATAAAGTCCATTCCGACGGAATCCCATTTCCATTCCGGAATCTGCAATGGTTGTTACAGTCCTGCAGGTCTCTGGTGTTCTGCCTTGACTCTTTGATAGATGTCACATTTGGCGATGTAGCTTCCGATCTCTCTCTTCATCTTGTGCCACCAAAATTGCTCTTTCAAATCCTGATACATCTTTGTTCCTCCGGGGTGGATAGAATAAAGAGTATCAGGAGCCTCCTTCATGATAACTTCCTTCAGCTCCGAATCTGCTGGAACACAGATGCGTCCTTTGTACCACAGTACTCCTTCTTCGTCTTCGGTGAATCCAGGTACCTTTCCTGTACCAATACGACGTTTGATTCCATCAATACTTTCATTCCCCTTCTGGGCTTCCTTGATTTTGCTAATCAAAGTGGGTTGAATTTCAATGCTAGCTAGGAATCCTTTGCTAACTAATTCAGTCCTGAATTGCTCCAACTCTTCATACAAACTGGGTTGCTTCTCCTTGATCATGGTGTTAAGCCTACACGGCAATCTGCTACGAGCATCCGCTACCACATTGGCTTTGCCGGGGTGATAGTGAATGTCAAGGCCATAATCCTTGATTAACTCTATCCATCTTCTTTGCCTCATATTCAGCTCCTTCTGAGTGAAGATATACTTCAAGCTCTTATGATCTGAGTAAATCTCACATCGATTTCCCATCAAATAATGACGCCATGTCTTCAGTGCTAGGACTATAGCTGCTAGTTCAAGATCATGGGTCGGATAGTTCTGCTCATGCTGCTTCAGTTGTCGAGACAGATAAGCGATGACTTTGCCTTCTTGCATCAGTACACATCCTAGACCAATCTTGGATGCGTCACAATACACATCAAATGGCTTCTTGATGTTTGGCATGACCAAAATTGGGGCTGATATCAATCTCTTCTTCAGCTCCTGGAAACTAGCTTCATATTTGTCTATCCATTCAAACTTCTTGTCCTTCTTCAACAATTGGGTCATTGGTCGGGCTATGCTCGAGAATCCTTCTACGAACTTGCGGTAATATCCCGCTAATCCGAGAAAGGCACGGACTTGGGTTTGAGTGGTTGGGGCTTTCCATGCTTCCACATCTTTGATCTTTGTGGGATCAACATAGACTCCTCCGACAGACACAATATGTCTTAGGAATCCTACTTCTTTCAGCCAAAATTCACACTTGCTGAACTTGGCATATAACTGATGCTCCCTCAGGGTTTCTAGAATGATTCTCAGATGTTGCTCATGTTCTTCTTCTGACTTGGAGTAGATAAGGATGTCGTCGATAAACACAACTAAAAACTTATCTAGGAAATTCATAAAGATCTTATTCATGAGATTCATGAAATAAGCATGGGCATTGGTTAATCCAAAATACATAACCGTATACTCGTATAAACCATAGCGAGTAAGAAAGGCGGTCTTCGGAATATCCGTTGCACGAATCTTAAGTTGGTGATAACCAGTCCTAAGATCAATCTTTGAGAATACCTGAGCTCCGGTCAACTGATCAAATAGATCCTCTATCTTTGGCAAAGGGTACTTGTTCTTGATGGTGACATCATTCAATTTTTTGTAGTCTGTACACAGACGGTTGCCTCCATCTTTCTTGTCGACGAATAACACTGGTGATCTCCATGGTGATGCGCTTGGTTGAATCAGACCTTTGGCTAGCATAGCATCCAACTTCTTCTTCAGTTCCACTAACTCTGAGGGGTTCATGCTATAGGGTCTCTGGGCTATAGGTCCAGTTCCGGGGATTAGTTCGATAATGAACTCAATATCACTATCCGGGGGCATACCTGGCAATTCATCTAGGAATACGTCGGGGTATTCGCAGACTACTCTGACTTGGTCAATGGTGGGCAAGCCTACACTCTAGTTGCACTTAAATTGACGGGGTAAGGTTTCAAAGATATGCTCTACTGTGACTCCAGAACTACTGGTCATGGTGATGGCTTTCTTAGCATAGTCTATCAATCCTTGATGCCTTGACATCCAGTCCATACCTAGTACTACTTCCAATCCTTTGGTTCCAAGTACAATTAGGTTGGCATAAAAATCTATCCCATGTATTCTGATAGGTACAGCTTTACAAATTTTTCTAGCTTTGGTTGTTGAACCGGGGATTTGAACTATCATGACATGCTTCAGGTTGGTTGGACGAATCTTACTAGTGCATGCAAATTCTTTGGTGACAAATGAATGCGATGCTCCTGAATCAAACAATACTCTTGCTAAAACTGAGTTGACAGAAAACATACCCAGCACTACATCTGGCGCTTCATGGGCTTCTTCTGCATTCATGTGGAAGAGACGGACATTGCGGTTGTGAGGGTTCCCTGGGGCAAATCTCCTTCCTGGCTGAACACGACGCTGCTGCTGAACTGGGGCATTTACATTGGCATTGGCTGCAGTCTTCTTGGGACACTCATTGCAGTAGTGACCCTTCACTCCACACTCGAAACAAATGATCCGGGACTTGTCCTTGACTGTGACAGGCAAAACATTGCTGCCAGTTCTAGGTGCAGTGTTGATGTTGTTGTTGTGCTTGGGAGGTGCACTGTTGAAATTGTTAGTATTACCGGAGTTGTGATTGTTTCCTCCGGACTTCACATTGCCTCTGCTACAGTTGGGGTAGCTTGGGCGAGAATTTGGGGGTCGGTTGTTCCTTGGTGCATATCCCGGTGAAGGGTTGGGACGGTACTTCTGGTGACTGTTGGATTCAGACTGCTGCATCATACGACGCTTGCGATTGTCATTTGCCTGGTTAATCTTCCCTTCCATCTGGATGGCAGAGTCGACTAGCTCTTCGAGATCATCGAAACGGATGTTGACGAGGACAGTCTACATCTCATCATGCAGTCCGTTCAAGAATCTTTCCTTCTTTTTGGCCTCCGTGTTGATTTCATCAGGTGCATATCTGGCAAGTGACAGGAATCGGTCACGGTACTCCACCACAGTCAATATTCCTTGCTTCAATTCGTGGAACTCATCTCTCATTCTGTTGACTAGACCTTGTGGCACGTGGGTGCGGCTGAACTTGACTTTGAATGCTTCCCAGGTCATCACTTGACCATCGTTCATATTGCGGATGCTATTCCACCAAGCTCTTGCATCTCCTGCCGGATAGTGGGTGGTGAAGAGCACTTTCTCATTTTCATCAACTCCTGCAAATTCGACGTTGTTTTCCATGGTTTGTAACCAGTCATCAGCATCTAATGGGTTCTCAGATTGGTTGAAGATTGGGGGATTGGTGTTCTGAAAGTTTTTTAGTTTGGATCCGTGGTGATCCTGATTTCCATGCCCTTGGTTGTTGAGAGCCATCTGGGCGATCTGTTGAAGTGTTGCTAAGTTGGTTTGGCGTTCTGCGCTGTTTGCTTCATAGTCTGCGATGAGATTCTGCAAGATCTGCAGCATTGGGTCTTGCGATGAGCTGCTCCCTCCTTGGTTTCCACGAGTCATCTGAAGATTGAGATATAGGGGTAAGAGGGAAATTTCTAAGGTTCATGGTTTTGGGTTTTCAAAGCTAAAACTTTGAGTTAGACTCAGGTTTTTCAACTAACTTCATTTTCATTCATGCAAGCAAGCACACGATACAACACACACCACAACAATCAAAGGGGAAAGATATGGTTTGAAGAACCATTCTGCAAGCTAAGATACATTGAGATCGATACATCTCATGCTACGACAGTGCCCTAGTGCATCTACTCATCGTCAATGAAGTCGGACTCCTCATCATCAGTGTAGAAGTCCACGGCATCCTCCGCTAGGTAATCATCATCGTTGCTGAGGTAAGAATCCATGTCTCCCTGGATGTCTTCACCCTCATCTTCTTCTTCCTTTGCTGCAAGCTGAGCTTCCTGTTCCTTGACGGTCTTCTCGAGGTCGGCCACCTTCTTGCGAAGACGGGCGATGGTGCGATCCTTCTTGGCACAGTGGCGGCAAAGAGACTGACGGTCTTGGACAAGCAGTGCAAAAGTCTGGGCCTTATGGTCGGCAATGGCACGGTTCTGGTTAGCTAACTCTCTGGCATTGTCTAGTTCCTGCTGTCTGTCGTGAAGCAAGAAGTCAAGGTTCTCCACTTGACGCCTCAACTCGGGGTGGCTAATCCATGCATTGCCCTGGCTAATCCATCTAGCCAGTTGTTCTCTCTCACGGAGAACTGAATTCTTCCAGAAGTTGGTGCTTCAATGCTTCCTCTAAGATCTGCGGTGACTAGCCACTGTAGGTCTCCTCCTGGGGGTCCTAGAAGTTGAGCTCCAAGAAACTCCGGTTGTGGGCGTCCCAGTAACTCCGACAGTGAATCCAGATCCCTCTCGAAGATCAGCTGACCTCCGTTGCCCAACTGGTAAAACTTGTTAAACTGGGTCTCAATCTACAAGAATTAAGGATGAGGAAGTTAGTGAGGTGATCAAGTGTGTCAAATTTTAAGTATTAGTTTAAGAATTTTTGAGGATCATGAAATTTTTGATAAAGAATCCACAAGGTTAAGAGAGGAGACAGCTTTTCATAAATACTCACTTTGGTGGAAACTAAGTTTTTGTTTGACGTCCATTCTAACTAGGGTCTCCTATGGCCAGGATGGCTCTAATACCAACTTGTCAACACCCGGATTTTTAATCCCGGGTGCCCGTTATGCCATACCTCGCAATCCCAGGATTACCATTTTTGCGAGACATAACGGATTGGATATCACAGTACATCATCCATTACAAACCATACATAAGGTTCTTACACAAATAAGGATCTCATGATCCAGTCTTAATACAACAAGTAGTGGAAATAAAAGATAGCATAGCAGTGGGGTCCATCATCAGGGGCACAGGCAATGCTGACGAAGGCAGATAGTCCTAGTTATCATAGCCGTCCTGCTGACCATCATCTTGATATCTCCTTCATAGTCTGGCCATGATAATAGCCAGGGACAAAAGCCATGAGTACTCTTTAAGTACTCGCAAACTACCACTAACAAGTAGTATAAATCTAAGTTAAAGTGCTAACTCTATGTTTAACTATAAAGTTAAGTTTGAAACCTAAGCTGAGTTCCGAAGCAAAGAAAGATAAATTAAAGTCCTACAATTACTTAGGTTGGGAAGCTATTTTCCTAAACACAACCCTGTTGTGGTCAAGTCAAGATTCAGCATTCTTTTCAAAGTAGTTAGAAAACATCTGACAACGAAACAGTATGGCCATTCCAACTGTCCATAACCGCGGACGCGGCTATTCGAATAGTTTGACACTCTACAGAGGTGGTACACTTTCACCACAAGATTCGATACATCTGTCAGGGATAACCCTGAATCATCATACTTAGTATGCAGATAATCAAACATAACCTTCCCTTTACACACCCTAGTATAAGCACCTCTCCTATGAGCATGGCCTCCCAACCATGACCATCAGTCATCTTGGGCACTGCATAGGTGGACAACATTGAGAGGTAGCCTCAGCTCAAACCTCTCCCGTGAGGGAACTAATACTAATGCATATAAATTTCCAACTAAGCCTTACCCAATTCAGGTAATGTGGTTATACGGTAAACTTGGAATGGTATCACATCCGAATCCAACCATCAGTTTTATAAAAGGGTTAAGGCTCATGCCTCAACATTTTCATCATCATCAACCAGTGTTTCTCAACACATGTCAAAACATCTCAATAGAATGACTCATCATTCCAAGGTTTTCGTAATTCATTTTCACCAAGTGTTCCCATCTAAAGTGACTCAAGTTTTTGATCTACTCTAAACTACTAAGTTAAGAGTGTTCACTAAGGTGGTAAAGATGGGTTCAATCTCATGCCATAGAATGACATCTAAAGGGTTCTAAATAGGTCAAGTTTTATACTTTTTATGCTACCTTCAAAACAAGTAAAGAACTTTGTATAACCTAAGAAGGGTAAAATGTGTAACTAGGACTTGGGGTACTCTTATTTAAATAAGGGGGGTGTGATCAAAGCATGCTTAAGGCATCTTTGCTAAACCATCTAGTTTGATTCTAGTTTGCTAAGTACTACACTGGCAAGTGCTAACTTGCAAGGGTTAAACTTGGATAGTGCTAGCTTGCTAATAGTAGCTGCCATTGTTAATGGTGGCTTGCACTTCGACAGTGCTAACTTGCTAATAGTAGCTTGCCTTGGTTGGTGCACTGGTTGAAGTTTTCTTCTTCTTCTTGATAGAACTCCTCCTCCTCGAGAGCTTGGTCGGTACTATCGTCTATAAATACATAGGGAGTGCACAATCACCAACAATACTTAACCAGGCTAGATAGCATTCTAAGACACACAATGGATGATCTATTATCATCACAAGCATCACAAGTTTAAATCAAAAGTTTCCTTCTTTTTATTTTAGAAAAGTAATTTTTACTCATTGAAAAATTAACTAAAATTTAATATTCACCACCAAAATATGGGATCATGTGGACACATGTCCTCACCACATATTCTAACATGTGGGAATGAGGTTTAAGGGTTGGATCAATATTACTTTGGTTTAAGTTCATTATTTAATAATTTAAAGTGACTAGAAATGCCTATATAGCATTATTTTGGTACTAGTCCAAAGTCACTGCATGTAAACCCTAATATTATTACATATTTGTATAGATATGGTGAAATGTGATTTTTGGGAGTTGGAATCAACTCAAAAGCTAACTTGGTTGATTTTATAAAAATGTTGCAAGTTGCAAAAGCTTCTGTCTTCTTATTTTTATTAGGAGAGATCTATAACTCTAATTGAATTAAATCCAACGGGCTTGGGTAGATTACTTCCATAACTTTTAGGAAAAATTAGTTTCATGCAATTTGGATTTTTAAAACTCACAGAATTCATTTTTGAAATACTTGACAAAAACTAGATTAAACTAAAAAAGAAAAATCCAGATTTGAGTCGGTGGGCTAGCGCGGAAAAAGCAATGGGCTGGCCTAATGGCGCTCCGCGGCACAGGGCTCAGCTGACAGGGGGGTCCCGTGTGTCAGCGGCACTTAAAACGCGAAACGGTACGCGCGCTGTGGGCCGTGCGATTAGAAGCTAGATCTACGGATGAGGGTCGTCGTCGACGACGAACAGGTCGCCGGCGAGCTCGAACCCTAGCGGCTCGGTGGGAGTCTGCTGGGGGCGTACTAGGGCTCCAGCGGGGTCGGCGAGGCGGGCAAACGACGTGGAAGACGACGGCAAGGCGAGGCGTGGTCACGGTGGAGCTTGGGGCGGTCGAAATCAACGGCGCCCTTCTCCTCCCGAGGCGGCGGCTCCGGCTCCAATTCTGGCGAGCTGCTGCTCCACTTGCTCTGGCTAGAGGTGGGTGAGGTTCAGAGAGGTGAGGAGAGTGGAATGGTGTGGAGAAGAGAGGCTGGGGAGTGCTCCTTTTATAGGCTCGACGGTGAGACCGAGCGGGATGGGCGGTCGACGGTGGCGACATGGCTACGGCGAGGTAGAGGCATGGCTCGGGGTGGCGATCGATGGGTGGTTCCCTGGCGGTGCTCTAGAGCTTAAATGCGGCCGTAGGGATGGTGGCACGCGGTCGGGGCAAGGTGGCGCTCTGCGCGGCAGAAGCGGCGGTGTCCATGGGGCGCGGTGGCTGTGGTGCATTGGGCGGCGACCGGGCGTGTCCGTCGTGTTCCCTGTGTCGTGGCGGAGCGGTAGGCGCGGGCTGCGGTCGAGTGGCGGCTTGTGCACGCGTGTCGGATGCGGCGCTTTGGCGTGCGCTCGGCAAGGTGCGGTGGCACTAGGCATGGTTTGTGCTCAGTTGTCCACTGCACTCCTAGGCTCGGTCAAGGGACAGGGGGGGTGGCGGTGAGCTCATGGCTGCCTCCTAGACATGGCGAGGGAAGAGGGAATGGTTTGCTGCAGCGGGGCAAGGGTTGGCCGAGGAGGCATGGCTCGGCATGGCTTGGCCTTGCCACTAGGGTGTAGGGGATGGGGTGGTAATGGCATGGTTTGATCAAGTGGAGACAGAGGGAGTGTTTTGTAGTCAATTGGTTGGCAAAACCCAATAGAAACAGTGAGCTAGCTAGCTGTGTTTGATTCAGCATGCCATGTGTTTGATGAAATGGCCACATGAAAATTCCTTTTGAATTTTGAGTTGAAATTTTTTGAGTGATCTCCCCTAGTGCTAGGCAGTCTCTGGTTGCAAGGGTTTTGAAACTGGAGCTCAAATAGATGGGTTTTGAAATAGGGGTGATCTATACCTATGCATTAGATTCAATTTTCCAATGCAATTTACAATAAGTAACAGAATGTTTTTAGCAGATCCAAAGGTGGGCCTTGGTACCTCATTATGTGTACTAGCAAGGGGTACAAAGATCACGAATTGTTTCTGTTAAAATTTGAGTACTAGGAATAGCCAAAGTAGGCATGAGAGTTAAATTTGCAAAAATGACCATTCCTCTTTAATTCTTTTTTATTTGATTTTCTTTAGGAAAAGTTTGGAATGATGTTTAAATCACCTAGGAAACATTTTACAAGCATTGGATCACTCAATCATGTCAATTCAAACAACTCCTAAATTAAATGCACACATATATGAATGCTTTCATATTAACTTTGGAAAAGTTTTTGTTAACCCCAAATTTGATTGATTTGATCTTGATAAGCTTGGATTCAAGTTTTGGGATGTTACAAACTCGAGCTCGAGGTCGCCCTCCCCCTACTCCCACCTCTTTCATGTGATGTATTCGAGGTATAATACCTCTAATCTACCTCCCCCTGCTCTTCCCTCTGCTGCAGGAACCCGGGCGCCGTCACCTTCGAGCACAACCAAGAAGAACCCCTCCGACGAGCATCCTTTCTCTCGAGCCGTCTACAGCAGTAACCACACCTCCCAGCACTTTCCCAGTACACTAGAACCCTCTCTAACGTCTAAGCACTGACATGCAGACGCCCTGGAGTGCTCTCCGACGAGCTCCCGAGCCTGCTCCGCCGCGGGATGCGCGTGACGCTCTCTTTCCGCGGAACACCCCTCTTCTGCCCCTCTCCAGACTCATCGCCGGCCACCGCACCTCCCTGGACCCCTCCCAGCGCCTCCCCGCCGCCCAGGTGAGCTCTCCCACCGCCGCCTAAGCCCCCCCTAGCGTTAGCTCCCCGCCGACCTGGAGAAAGGAGAACGACGACTCGGGACCGTCGATCCGCCCTTTAATCCAACGCCCCAAACGCCTTGGTACCCCTTCACCCCCTCCTAGCCAATGACGGGCGGGCCCCACCTATCAGGACCTTTGAATCCTGTCTCATGCCGAGAGGCCGCCCGAGTGGGTCGGTTTCCCTCAGCACGGCCCAAAGCCCTTGCAGATCCAGCCCACCGCCCCTTCTCCTCTTTTTCTTTTAGCGGATCTATTAATTCCAGAAACTACCTGCTAGGATTTAATCCAAATAAAAATGGAAACCACCATATTATGCCAAGAACTAAATTTTTGGTAGTTCTCCGATGTTTTCTTAAACATGCAGAACTAGTCCCTTGCCAAAATTAATATTAATTATTGGTTGGCAATTAATCCACTATAATGTATCTTTTATACCAAATAAATTCCTCTGTGAGCTGGATTTACTCATTTGAGTTGCAACAAATTCCTATGAGAGGTATTTGACATACCTATCATCTAGCCTTGGTCCGATGCCAAGGTGATAAGAAGGATGCCTTTAACAAAAATAACAAAAATAGCAACTTTCTGCCCTGGATAAATTCTCTAGGTCAAACCAAGTGTGGTATTTACCTAATTCCACCTCCCAGCATATCCTACCATCAGTATCTATCAAATCCTATCATCTCAGAATTTATTGAGCTCTAGTTGAATTTTAGTGATTTAAATACTTCTGTAAGGGGTATTTCCACTAAATAAATCACTCCCAGAGTTTGACAGCTCCAAAAAGGGTGATTCGAATTTCTACAGAAATTTATTCCCAATACCTACCCTGTGCCTTTGGAATCAAATTAAAAGCTACTATAGATTTAATTTGGTGAAAAAGACAAGTTGCCTACAGAACTGCCTTTGGGAATTTCCTGAGTGAATTCTGGTAATTATTTTGACCTGATTCCAACTCCTAGTGTTCAATTACATCAAACCCTACCTAACAATCCAAGGAGATAATTTTTGGAGCTTCATAACCTCTCTGGTGAATTATTTCCTAAAACTAGAGTCTTTTTCACTATAAAAATCACTATAAATCTTTTGTAAGTGATAAAATAGTGAAACCACTTTTGTTGGCTTCATAATATCAGTACCTATCTGTTGGTGTCATGTTTTTACAATAGTACCATACAGAATATGGTCTTGTCCAAAAATCCATCTCTTAGGTAGTTTATAGACTATAAATCCTAAGGGGTATTCATCCCTGCTTCCAAGCCAATCTCCATCTCCTAAATCCAATCCCCTCAAACCATCTAAATCTTAATTAGGTATTATTAAATTGCTTGCTGCATTGTATTGGTGCTTGTATGCCTTGTATTGATTGTGGCTTGGTTTGCTTGCATGTGCCGCAGTGACGACGATAGTTGCGATGAAATCGGAGAGCAGAAGAAGTGGTATTTATAACTAGAATTGGTACTCTGGGTTAGCTAAAGAAGAAGTCCAGGGAAAATTATGCCATATTGCTGATCACAGGCAAGCCACCTTCTTTCTCATAAGCCTTGTCCTACTATTTTACTTATGCATGTGTTATCTACGGTTTATTAAAAACTTCATTGTTTTACTATATGTTGATATATACATATATATGGTAGTGGTTTGGCTCCTCCAAACTATTACACTTTAGTACTACTAAGTACAACCCCTTGGTGATACCTAATTGCCCCTAGTAGAGTAGATGGTGCCTATCCACCATACCCCTTTGGAGACCCCGTTTTAGCCGAAGCAAAAGCTAGAGGATGGGAAGACCCCCGGAAAAAGTTTTACCAAATGTTTTATGATAAAACCTTGGTGAGGTGGGACCTCCCAAGACTTGTTGAGAAAGAAAAAGGTTTTGTTTTACAAAATGTAGGAGGAAAAAGGTTTTGTGAAAACGCACCTAGTTCTTTGCAGTCTAGCTATAACAACTTAACCCTGTGCAACCACATTACTCTAGAATGGGCAGGGCTGGATTTGAAGGTTGTTTATTCTGGTATAAGCTGCCTCGTAACTACTACAGGGGATCGAGGATCCCTGGAGGGTGGGCCTTCTCCGATAAAGGTGGGACCTGGAGAAGGAACGATCGGTGAAGATCAGGGTAGGGTACCCGGATGGTGTGGGTAAAGTGCGCAACCTCTGCAGAGTGTAAATCTATTCGAATAGCCGTGTCCGCGGTTAAGGACGGGTTGGACAAACTTCTATAGAGCGGTGTTGGTCTTGTTTTCAAAAAGGATTTCTGAAAGAAATGGCTTTCGAAATTTTTTGACCATGGGATGGTCGACAAGGATCCCTGTTTTGACCATGGGATGGTCAGAAAGGGATGGAAGGAGCTTGGTCATGAGACGACCCGGAAACTGAAGCAAATGGGTGACCCAGTCCTGATGATTTCCAAAACTTTTCAAAATGCTTTCCAAAATGGTTTACAAAAAGTTTTCAACAAAGATAGGTAGATGCTATATCTACAAGAGAAACTATTTAGAAAAGAACCCCTCTTGGAGCCCTCCTACTCCCACACCCATATTGCATATCCCCTTGTTCTTACTATTCTCTTGGGTGGTTTGCGAGTACATTCAAAGTACTCACTTGCATTGTCCCTGGCTATTAACGTGGTCAGATATCAAGACGAAGGTGAAGGGGACGACTATGCGAGCTAGGACGTTCTCCTAGTCAGGTGCCTATAGTTTAAGGCATGGCTCGGGCTCTACGCTTGATTAAGATCTGTTGTTGTTTAGTGATGTAGCCATACGGCATTTATGTAAGTCTTGTAATTCGGTATATTCTCGGATGATGTAATGATACTTGTCGGTTATGTGCCACGACTAACTGATCATGGTATCGTGGTTGTATGCATAACAGGGATTCTCGGAGGGTTAATCCGGGGGCCCCACAGACTTGGTATCAGAGCCATCCTGACTGTAGGAGAACCTTAGTTAGAACAGTCGCTAGACATGAACCTTATTTTGAAAACCCCGGTTTTCGAAAACTAGTTTCTCAAAGAGTTTCAAAAAGTTCTACTTCTTCTCTTACTCTAAGTAAATGCTTTCGAAAATGGTTTACTCCAACTCTGGTCCCCAAACTTCAAACCTCCGGATTTTAAATAACTAGGATCTAGAGCCTGGTGAAGACAATGAGAACAAGATGAAGCCAAGCAACTACCAGCAAACGCAAGGTGACTACAACATCGCTATATCAGCAGATTCCCCACAATCAGAAGAAATTGGGTGTTGCACTATCAGGAAACGTCCAAGATACGACAAAGGCGTCATCTGCAAGATAGTGACTCCAACTCGATGAAAGATGCTATCTAGGATCAATAGTCCTAAGAATAGGATTCCCCTACCTCGCGAGTAGTTAACTCCTTGGTCCCTGGCATTGACCGTGTTTGTTTGCATAAGTGCATTCTGTGTTGCTTGATGTGTGTTGTCTGCCGAGGACATTGCGAGCCCCTCGCTCTGTTCGCCTTGTTTGTATGCTCAGGTTTGCCCTGACCTCCCTAATAATGTGACTCGAGGAGCGATAACCCACCTAGTAACTCAGGAAAACCCTGTGTTAGCTGTTGGTAATAAGACCCAGACTAACCTCGAGAGTATATGAGAGGAAAGGCATTGCAAGACCCAGGAGTTCGACATCGTCACGTCAGAAACAACTTGAAGATTTCACCTCAGCAGGACAGCATACCTCGTCAAACTCACCCCGCAAGACTCGTTGATGGCGCAACACTCCCTTGTTCCTCAGTTTACTACCATAAGAAATCCTGTTGAAGCCGGAAGTCAACCCTCGAAGGATCCCCAATATCCATAGGAAACCACCAAAAATGTCTACCAAGACAAGAAGTGAAGACCTAACTACGTTGTTTCCCGGTATAATAGACCTTCCAACCACCTCCGGAAACTAGTTATTCTAGTCGACCCTACCCAACCCAACGAGAGTTCCTCACCAGAAGCACCAGATAATCCAGAAACCTGAAGACAAGGATGCATGAAGACAACGAGTCCACTCCGCCCTCAATCAAGAATAACACAAGAGATTCGAGTGAAGACCCCTTCCCTGACGATGACCGTAGCCACCCTAACTAAAGACTAGCCAGGAGAGTCACAAACCGCTAGCTTGCCCGGAACTAACTCCATAATGGCTTCGTTAGGAAGCCAGCCCGGCGAAGGTTGATAAAATAAGGCGTCACTCGAAGACCCAGCTCAAGACTCTGAGAAGATACAGCCTTCCGCTAGAAACGGGTCAGCACTCCAAGACAGAAGATCTGCACCCCTCCCGGAGCACCTTAGTGAAGCTCTAAGGTGGAAAGACGGCGTCTTCCCTCTCAAATCTTCAGAAGCTTGTCTACAAGAAGATACTTCAGAAAATATCCCCGGATCCGAAGTCCTCCCGCCCAGCAACAACCCATGAGTTACCCGATGAGAAACTAACTGAATATTCTCCAAAGTCCCTCCCCTACTTCAGCTGAAGACCCACCCGAAGGACTGCCAAACCGCAAACCCTTAGGTCCTTAATGCTTAGAGGACGTGAGACTCCCATGACTCCACTAGGCTAAGTATGAATAATAGTAGTATATAATCCCAATAAGTCATAATCCCTGGAAGATTTCCGAAGGTGCCTACTCTAGAAGAAGGATGGACGACAATCCCTAGAAACCCCATTGAATGACTTCAAGAAGGAAGGACTATGTCAACTCTCCAGTATACCCCAGTCTAATCCTAAGGGGGAAAGACGGCGTCTTTCCCACAAAAATAGAGTAACTCCTCGTCAGAGCAAACTCAAGAGTTTCGACCCAAGAATCGTTAAATAGAATACGCTACGCCCCTAAGGTAGAGCTGTAAATCCTTCGAGAACGGTACATCAGGCCGTAGATACTATCTCCCGACGAGTACTCCATAAAGTCCAAAACCAAGGCAGTCTTCCCTGTCTAAGCCCTCGAAATATGGAGTCCGGAAGGAAAAGAAAGTCCTCCCTCCCAATCAGAACTGGATGCTGCTCAACTTTTCGCGCACCCTGGAAGACTGAAGCTCAAGTTCATCGACAGAGTAGTCACTTTCAAAGACAGAGTCCGTAAGATAGCACGCTTGAAACCAGTAACGCTAACCTTAACTCAAAATCCCCTAACCTTACTCTCTGGAATCTCGGGACGAGATTCTTTTAAGGGGGAAAGATCTGTAACATCCCAATTTCAGCAAACTTGATTAGTGTCCAGAATGCAAAAAAAAGGGGGAACAAAAACTTTTTCTTGTTTAATGCTGAAGTGTTTGCTTGTTTGGATATGCTTATGCATATGAATGTGCATTAGATGATATACTCCTTACCTTAACACCAGTTGACAAAAGCTACTTCCCAAAACAGTCTTGGCTTAATTTCCATATTCTCAAATGTTCTGGCATTTCAAAACATGATCCAAGATTGCTTATGTAACCAAAAGTATTTTTGTAACTTCTATTGACAAAACTATGGAGAGTTATATAACAAAATCTCCTTATGTTTTCAAGACAAAACCTTCAACTACTCTTAACTCTAGGATCTCCAAAACCTTTTTGTAAGCTTTTGAATTCTACTCTTGGTAGAGATACCAAGGACGTTACCTTGTTCAAACTCCAACCTATTTCAAAATACCCATCCTTACCTCAAGCTAAGCTTGGTGGTAACCCCAGTAGTAGTTGATTTGTTTGTAATATGAGTTGCCTTGATCTGCTGCTTGGTTTGTCTACTTAGGAAATAGTATGAGATACTCTAGGAGCTCATCACTAGGATCAAGATGTCTCCAAATCCTCCCACCCTAAGCAAGAATACAATCTGGATCTGATCCCTAGCTACTCAGTAGTCATCTAAAACCCTAACCAGATCATCTCTGAAGTGCTCTACTTCTAGAAGCTTCCAAGTCAATGGAGACCAACATCTAGCATGGATCCTTTCTACTCAATCTACACTTCAACACATCCACTTGATGATGCTTTGGGTACTTTGCAACCCATCAAAATCATCACCACCAACATTCTAGTCAAGATCCCCAAATCTGCCAAATTTGGCCAAGTCTAGAAAACTATTTCCAACATCACCTTTCTGGATGTCTCCCTTTCTCAACCCTTGTGCGTTTTTGGAAATGCATCTGAACCATCTTGTTAAACATCCTAAGGACTACCAAGGCTCACTCTTTCCCTTGGTTATATCATCCTCCAACCCACTTGTTCTTGATGGTTTTACAGGCTAGAAAATAACTTTTCCTGCAAATCTAGTCAACATGCCTACTTTGGTATAAGCTCACGCCACCATCCAACCTTCTATGGACCAACTCTTTGCATGGTTGTGTTATATTAATATAAGTCTATCAACATCTACTTCACTTGTTCCGAGTGGATCTTTGTGCTGCTAAAACCCACAAGGTTTTGTAGGCTACTTGATAATCTGCTTTGGCAGGCTTATTTTATTCAAAGTTTGAAAGCTTGGCTTGGTGAGCTCAAGAAGGATCAAGCTCAAACCTCTACATCTTTGCAATCTACAACTTGGTCTATCCATCCATATATCCCATGCCCCAAGGGGAGCTCTGAGCTCCAAGATCCAACCTGGTTTTAAGGGTATGAAATTAACATCACCCTAGATCCTTAATCTGAGGTATTTCACCAAAATCAACTTGGATTCTCCAATCCCAAGGTTGAAAATGCTTGCTACACCTTTCCTACATCATCTCCCTTGACCATCAAGATTTATCACCAATTATCCATATTTATTATGGACAAAACTATTTAATTTCCTTTAATAGGCAAAACCTCCAAAACTTCTTCCACAAAGGAAAGTTTGATTTTTGCCAAAACACTTCCCCAACTTTTGTCTTAATTGAGTCCTATATATCATACCCTATCTTCCCACTTCAAAAATAAATATTTTTGAAGAGCTTTATTATTTCTTTTTTCCGTTTTTCTTAAATGGCTGAATTGGAATAATAATTGTTTTAAATACTTTTTAGGCTCAATAAATCTTGGGAAAATTACCATAAGAGTGTTTTCACATTTTGGATCACCCCACATCAAAAAATCCACTTTCCCAATGTAAATTTATCAAATGAGCTCCAATACTTTACTTCTGCAGTTTTTGATCATATGGATTTAAGAGGACTTATAAGTCATGGAAAAGTCTCAAATAATTCCTAGAGGGGTATCTCAACCCCCTCTATCCACCAGCATATTTAGTTCATCTTGCCTAAACCAAGAATTAAGACTTCCATCATGATCATCTACATTTTTCAATCCTATCTACTCCCAAGATGTTGATCAATATCAAGCCAAACCTACCTCAAACCTAGACCAGCAAGCTTACACAGCACACCACCTCCCATGGTCGAGTTTCACTGTATCTGCACTGTAGCACACCCTCTACCTTGTCTTTTAGCAATTGTTGCTAGTAGGAGAGAGAAGGACAAGCACCACATGCCCTTGCACTCAAGCTTGCCATAGCAGCAACCCTCTCTCTGAACTGCACACCACCAGAAACCACTTCCCCTTGCCCACAGCATTCTCCCTCTGGTTTCCACCTCCATCCATGCCCTCTCCATGGAACAAGTCCATCATAGACCTCTCCCTCTCGGTTAAATAGGCTAGAGGGCACCCCAGCACCCCTGCCTCGGCTCATTTTCCCCTCTTCCCTTCCACTTCACACCACCCAGAGCCACTCCTCCCCATCCGCTCTGTCCTGGCCGAGATAAAGGAGAGAAGAACTCTCGGCCCTAGTTGAAATCGAGCTCGAGGTCGCCCTCCCCCTGCTCCCACCTCTTCATGTGATGTATTTGAGGTATAATACCTTTTATCTACCTCCCCCTGCTCTTCCCTCTGCTGCAGGAACCCAGGTACCATCACCGTCGAGCACAACCAAGAGGAACCCCTCCGACGATCATCCTTTCACCTGAGCCCTCTATAGCGGTAACCACACCTCCCAGCACTTTCCCAGTACACTAGAACCCTCTCTAATGTCTAAGCACTGACATGCAGACGCCCTGGAGTGCTCTCCGACGAGCTCTCGAGCCTGCTCTGCCGCGGGATGCGCGTGACGCTCTCTTTCCGCGGAACACCCCTCTTCGCGCCTCTCCGGACTCGTGGTCAACCACCGCACCTCCCTAGACCCCTCCCGGCGCCTCCCTGCCGCCCAGGTGACCTCCCCCGCCGCCGCTCGAGGCCTCCTAGGGTTAGCACCCCGCCGACCTGGAGAAAGGAGAACGATGACTTGGCACCGTCGATCCGCCCTTTAATCCAACGGCCCAAACGCCTTGGTACCCCTTCGCCCCCTCCTAGCCACTGACGAGCGGGCCCCGCCTGTCAGGCCCTTTGAATCTTGTCCCGCTCCGAGAGGTGCCCAAGTGGGCCGATTTCCCTCAGCACGGCCCAAAGCCCTTGTAGATCCAGCCCACCGCCCCTTCTCCTCTTTTTATTTTAGCGGATCTATTAATTCCAGAAACTACCTGCTAGGATTTAATCCAAATAAAAATGGAACCCACCATATTATGCCAAGTCCTAAATTTCTGGTAGTTGTTAGATGTTTTCTTAAACATGCAGAACTAGTCCTTTGCCAAAATTAATCTTTATTATTGGTTGGCAATTAATCCACTATAATGTATCTTTTATACCAAATAAATTCCTCTGTGAGCTAGACTTACTCATTTGAGTTGAAACAAAGTCCTAATGATAGGTATTTGACATACCTATCATCTAGCCTTGGTCCGATGCCAAGGTGATCAGAAGTATGCCATTAACAAAAATAACAAAAATAGCAACTTTCTGCCCTGGAGAAATTCTCTAGTTCAAACCAAGTGTGGTATTTACCTAATTCCACCTCCCAGCATATCCTAGCATCAGTATCTATCAAATCCCTGCAGCTCAGAATTTATTGAGCTCTAGTTGAATTTTAGTGATTTAAATACTTCTGTAAGGGGTATTTCCACTAAATAAATCACTACAAGAGTTTAACAGCTCCAAAAAGAGTGATTCGAATTTCTACAGAAATTTATTCCCAATACCTACCCTGTGCCTTTGGAATCAAATTAAAAGCTACTATAGATTTAATTTGGTGAAAAAGACAAGTTGCCTACAGAACTGCCTTTGGGAATTTCCTGAGTGAATTCTGGTAATTATTTTGACCTGATTCCAACTCCTAGTGTTCAATTACATCAAACCCTACCTAACAATCCAAGGAGATAATTTTTGGAGCTTCATAACCTCTCTGGTGAATTATTTCCTAAAACTAGAGTCTTTTTCACTATAAAAATCACTATAAATCTTTTGTAAGTGATAAAATAGTGAAACCACTTTTTTGGCTTCATAATATCAGTACCTATCTGTTGGTATCATGTTTTTACAATAGTACCATACAGAATATGGTCTTGTCCAAAAATCCATCTCTTAGGTAGTTTATAGACTATAAATCCTAAGGTGTATTCATCCCTGCTTCCAAGCCAATCTCCATCTCCTAAATCCAATCCCCTCAAACCATCTGAATCTTAATTAGGTATTATTCAATTTCTTGCTACATTGTATTGGTGCTTGTATGCCTTGTATTGATTGTGGCTTGGTTTGCTTGCATGTGCCGTAGTGACGACGATGGTTGCGATGAAATCGGAGAGCAGAAGAAGTGGTATTTATAACTGGAATTGGTACTCTGGGTTAGGTAAAGAAGAATTCTAGGGACAATTATGCCATATTGCTTATCACAGGCAAGCCACCTTCTTTCTCATAAGCCTTGTCCTACTATTTTACTTATGCATGTCTTATCTACGGTTTATTAAAAACTGCATTGTTTTACTATATGTTGAGATATACATATATATGGTAGTAGTTTGGCTCCTCCAAAATATTACACTGTAGTACTACTAAGTACAACCCCTTGGTGATACCTAATTTCCCCTAGTAGAGTATATGGTGCCTATCCACCATACCCCTTTGGAGACCCCGTTTTAGCCGAAGCAAAAGCTAGAGGATGGGAAGACCCCTAGAAAAAGTTTTACCAAATGTTTTATGATAAAACCTTGGTGAGGTGGGACCTCCCAAGAGTTGTTGAGAAATAAAAATGTTTTGCTTTAAAAAATGCAGAAGGAAAAAGGTTTACGAAAACACACCCGGTTCTTTGTAGTCTAGCTATAACAACTTAACCATGTGCAACCACATTACTCTGGAATGGGACAGGGCTGGATTTGAAGGTTGTTTATTCCGGTATAAGCTACCTTGTAACCATTCTCTTTACTCTGTTGTTTTTGTTTTGCTTAGTTTATTTTTTTTTGTTTGCTTGTTTCTTTTCCAAAAACACACAGAAAAATTAGTTGTACTAGCTTGCTTTCTTTATTAAAAACACACAAAAATTAGTTCCTATCTTAAGTTGCCATTATTTCTAGCTTTGCTCCAATCACTATGGAACCTAAGGAAATGATTTTCACTTTTTAACAAGTAATTGAAGAGAGTTTCAAAGAAGCTTTGTCTAGAATCTCTAATCTACATGAAAAAACTGAACCTAAAATGACTCAAGGCTTGTTTCTTAGCAGTTTTTACCTTGGAATTGCTCTTTGCTATATATATGCTTTGGATGCTGTAGTGGGAGAAGATTTCCTCCAATGCAATGAGGATGATGTTGTTAATGCCATAAAGAAGTTAGTCTTTACTTACAACTTGCCTAAAAAATCTAATTCTTCCTTTATAAACATATTTCCTAGTTTAAAGTATTGATATAACATGCTTACAGAGCATCATGATTATGTTCCAATAAAATCTTAACCCTCAAAATGCCTCCCTATAGTAAAGATTGTTATAAATAATGAAACTTTTCATGCTCGCTGTGATATCATGTCTGAATTCTATCTTATGCCTAAAGATATCTATGAATCTTTGAATCTTTGGGGACATTCTGAAGGAGGAGAAGAAATATTTCTTGCTAATAATGCCACAATATTACCAATTGGAATATCTAAAGGAGTGTTTACAAAGATCCTAGGGAAAATGGTTTCTACTGATTATCTTGTTATTGAATGTGTAGGAAAAGGACAAATTACACTTGGAAGATCCCTATTAAAACTATTTGGAACAATAATAGATGTGGAAAAGGGCACCATGCACTTTTATTCTCCACTAAACAATCATATGTTCCCCAAGGTTAAGAATAAAAGTAAAAGAGGTAAGGGCAAGAAATTTGGTTTTAATGCTTCTTCATTGGAGAATACTTGATTATTTTTCTTGCTTCTTATGCCTAACCTAAAGGCGTTAAAGAAAAGTACTTATTGAGAGATAACCCAAAAGTTTTAGATGAGTCTTGGAAGTTATTACCTCTGTAATAACCGCTCCTTATCCTTTTTATTTGCTTTTTGTGCCAAGAGTAACCTCTAACGAGAGAGAAGTAATGCTTGGGAAAGTTGTTGTCCCAAAACAGATTTCTGTTCTTCACCGTAAAAATTTGTGTAAAATTCTGTACGTCGGTTTGAGGCATCAATTTTTGTGCTTCTGTAACAGGTTGTTATCTAACTTTCGTTAGTTCAACACTTTTTGATTTGAGCAACAGAATGTCTTCGAAAAAAATAGGTTTTTACCTGCTGGTCTGTTTTGACAGATTGCTGCCATTATTTGCATTTGCTTCTTGTTGGTTCCTTTTAGAGTTCTTTTGGGGAATTGAGATTTTTGAGGGAAGTGCTACAGTAGCTTGTGTTTTAATGGAAGTTTTATTGGTGTTGAAACTGAACCCAAAGACTTATTATCTTGAGTGCACTAATGTTGCTAATAAAGATTGTGTGAAGTTTTGTATAAAGGAAAAATTTCAGGTGTATAGAAGGAATGATGGACTAAAGATCAAGCTTGGGGATGCCACGTGTGTCACCCCAATAAATATACAAGAAGTACAAGCGTCAAATCTTGGGGATGCCCAAGGCATCCCCTTCTTCATCAATAAAAATCGCAGGTTTCTTCCAGACACTTCATTTTTATTGTTTCATGCACAGTTGTGTTGTTCTTGGAGCGTCTTCGTTTTTGTTTTTGGTTTTTCGTTTACTTGGTTTTCTTAGTTTGCTTGAATAAATTGGTCGGACCCCCTCTTTCATACATTAGTTTTCAAATAGTTTGGTTTGAATTGGAAAAGAGTAGGAAAGTTCATGCTTAAGTGGTAAAAGGAGCTTGTTTTTGACTGTGACCTATGCTATGTCATGTCATGCTTGGTATTGTTTTGGCTTTATGCTTAGTGATTATTGTTGTAGCATGACTTGTTATAAACTATTGATATTGCTTAATGTGCCTTGGAAGAATCATGTGTTGTTTTAGCATATTAAAGCATAGTATTGTGGTATTCTCCTTTGATGCTTTATTTGGGTTGACTTGGCGCATGCTCACACCTTGTTATGACTATCCAAAGTCACCATATCCTTGATGATCCTTTAGTTTACGACTTGTAATATCACTTTATGCTTTAATTAATGATGTTTTGTCGCTTTGCATGATTATGGCCATTATTGCTCTCTTAGTTGGTCGCTCCCAGCCTTTTGCTAGCCTCCATAACCAAGTATGAGTTCCACTCATGCATCCAACTCCTAAAACCAAGTTATTACAAAGAGTCCACCATACCTACCTATTAGCATTTTCTATTCCAACTATATTCATGTTTTTATCTACCTTCCGAATTAAACTTGTTATGAGAAAACTAGTGATTAAAGCTCTCACAAACTTGATGACACAGTCTACTTTTCTTTCCCTTAATTAACTTGAACCATTGTGTCGTCTATGTTGTATATGCTTGCACTTATATGTTGGGTATTAGCAGAACCATGCTATCATGGGGAATGCTTTCAACATTGCACTTGTACTTTGTACCTAGTTGATATCATGCTCTTTTGTCTGTGGATGTCGCCGGTGTGAAATGAAAGGGGATCTTGTAAGTCCATGAAGTTATGTGTGTGTGTTAGAGAAACAGTTGGGCCGCCGGTCTAATCCATGCTGTCATGGTAGAAACCTGCAGCGTAACAATAATGAGCTGTCTATGAAGCATTCTTCTTATAAAAAGGAGATAGAGATTGAGAAAAAGAGAAAAGGAAAAAATATGAGAAAAGTGGAAAGAGATAAAAAAGCACCATTTTCCCATGATAATTAAGAAGATTGCTGAGATGCTCGTTGTCTACTTGCCTTGTCATTTTGATATGGGGATTCTTCCCTATCATCGGGCAAGGGTTACCCCGTTGGTGGTTCTCTATGATGCACATGTACTTAATATGACAAGAACTTACTGGTGGCTAAACTTGAGTAGCATGAGGAGCGGCCCTCGTATTCAAGGGACATGAGATTTCCAACTTATACTTTGTCAAGCATATACTCCATAGTTTGTTCACTTTAACCTTAATCACTTCAAGATGCTTATGATTGGGGCAATGAGGGATGAAAGCTAATAAGTACCATAATTTTTGGAAGCTCTTTATGAAACTTGAATCTCTGCTTCCTTCTATGAAGGCCTTTCTTTTACTTTTATGTTGACTATCCATCTTCTATCTGTATGGACCTATTGAGAGAGCATAGTGGCCATTCTTAGTTCTATGTGCATTGTCCCAAGACTTGTTGATTGATGCATAACTTTGATATTGCTTGTTCTTAAACTATTTGTATCTAGTCACCCTTATAAAATTTGAAGGTGTCCTATGCATCTATGTTTGCTACTCTATGAGGGACAAGCTGAATGCCACTATGCTATGGTTTCTTTATGTGAAACAAATAAACATCTTGCAAAGCATTGTTATTCATGAATCTTTTGTTTGTGCCTTTTCATGTTGCAACATAGTTGCTATGTCTTATTGCTAGAAATTTATCTTTTCATGCTATGTGGAAGTACTATGATCCTAGCTATCAATGTTTTACAAATACTTTGATCAAGTTTATGATGGTGCATGTCACCTCAAAAATTATTCTTTCTTTTTCTCACTTACCTACTCGAGGACGAGCAGGAGTTAAGCTTGGGGATATTGATACGTTGCTAACGTATCTATAATTTTTTATGTTCCATGCTTGGTTTTTATCTACTTTCTTATGTTTTGTTCCAACTTTGGACTATTTTTATACACTTTCTTGGACTAACCTATTAACAAGATGCCACAGTGGCAGCTGCCTGTTTTCTGTTGTTTTTGGTTCCAGGAAAGTCAGAAAATGAATATTCTTGGAATTGCACAGGACAAAATCTAAAGTCAATTTTTCACCGAGGGGGACACGGAGGGAGAATACGAGACGGAGAGGGGCCAGAGGGTCTCCACACCACCTGGCTCCATGGCCAGGCCTGGCCTACGCTAGGGGGTGGTGTGGCCGCCTAGGGCACCCCCTCGGCCTCCCCTTCCGACTGTAAGATGCCTCTGATATAAAGGACCCGATCAAAATTCCACGAAATAGTCTATAGCCGTCGTCATCTCCATCCCTAGATCGGGAGATATTTGAAGCTCTTCCCGGCACCCTGCCGGAGGGGTGAATTCACCCTGGGGGCCTTCTTCATCACCATGCAAGCCTCCGGTGTCATGTGTGAGTAGTTCATCCTTGGACTACGGGTCCATGTAGTAGCTAGATGGTTGGTTCTTCTCCTTTGTGCTACCATGTTTAGATCTTGTGAGCTCCGTTCATGATCAAGATCGTCTATTTGTAATCTTACATGTTGTGTTTGCGGGGATCCGATGGATATTGAGATGCTATTTCAAATTGATTATTGATTCTATCATGTCTTTGTTATTTGTGATCTTGCATGCTTTCCGTTGTTAGTAGCTATCTTGGCCAAGTAGATGCTAGCAACTCCAAGAGTTACTATTTATGCTCCATAGTGGGTTCATGCCTCTAGTAATCTGGGAAGTGACAGAAATCTCTAAGGTACTAGATGTGTTGTTGCTACTTGGGA
This sequence comes from Avena eriantha, assembly GCA_910589775.1. Taxonomy (NCBI): domain Eukaryota; kingdom Viridiplantae; phylum Streptophyta; class Magnoliopsida; order Poales; family Poaceae; genus Avena; species Avena eriantha. Next base: position 224,529,240 of record OU342741.1, read on the forward strand.
GAAAACAGCAATCCTTTATTCATAGAATAATCGTATTATTTACTTTACACGCAATGTGTAATGCAATTATCTATTGCTTGCAACTTAATACTGGAGGGGGGTCGGATGATAACCTGAAGGTGGATTATTAGTCATATACGTAGTTGGATTACGGTCTATGTATAATGTTGTAATGACCAATCTAATCTCAAAGGAGTCAAGATGATTAGTATATGCTTGTATGCTTTCTCGATGTTTGTCAATTGCCCCACTGTAATTTTTTCACCCAACATGTCATCTATCTTAAGGAGAACCACCACTAGTGAACTATGGACCCCGGTCCTTTCTTTTATCATCAATCTACAACAGTTTACTGTTTTCTGTTTACTTTCTGTAAGCTTTTACTTTCTTCCACACAATACGTTTAATCCTTTATTTTCAGCAAAACCAGTGAGATTGACAACCTCACTGTAAGTTGGGGGCAAAGTACGGTGGTTATGATGTGCAGGATTCCAAATTGGCAACAACACCTTGGAGGTGTTTCCTTTCTCCTACTAGTTCGATAACCTTGGTTTCATAACTGAGGGAAACTTGTTGTTGAGCTCATCATACCTTCCTCTTGGGGTTCCCCAATGAGCTCGAGATATCTTGGGCCATCAAACCGTAGCACCCTTGTTGTCCTAGATGTCACACGCACGGTACTGACGATACTTATACGCCTCTCCGACCAAGGTTAACCAAATATCTAGTTCAAGCCTCTCGCAGTGAATTGCATTTTTGTAATCATGCTAGTACATACTCCCACCGTTTCAAAATATAAGTTGTTTTAGGTTTGTGAAAGGAGTGTATCTAGACCCTTTTAGTGTGTAGATTCATGTAGTTTTGGAGTGAACCTACAAACTAAAAAGGGTCTAGATACACTTCTTTCACCAAGCTAAAACATCTTATATTTTGAAACGGAGGGAGTACAAGTCACTGGGCACGCCTATTCTTCGCCTTAATACATACAAGGTCATTAGACATGTTGGTTTGCACATGTCTGTTATTTTGTCATGCACATGTTCTTAGCTACTCCATACAATAGTATTTGCCTGCTACCATGTAATTCTTGCAAAATCTAAAGTAAGTGGAAAATATTAGTGTGGATTCCCTGCTCTACAGTTGCTGAATTTATCTGGTTCGTCCTGAGATCAGTTCTTGCTATTATTTCCTCATTGGAATGGTTCTTTTATCATGTAGTAGCTATTTAAACTCTTCGTACAAATTCGATTATAGTTTTTTTCTTGCCATCACTAACTATTTCCTTTTTCTTGCATAGAGCTCAAAATGGAACAATGAACATGTTGGTTTGCATAGCCTATTCTACAGGTTCACAACGGATTCCATTACTTCCTTATCTGATGCCGGTTCGTCCTGAGTAATGGCATAACTGTTCTCTACTATTATAATTCACTCGTGGTTTGCATTCCTGCTCTAGAAGTTCTCTTATGATGACATTATAATTTCTATCTGGTTGATTTTAGCTATGACACTAACTACATGCCATTTTGTAGTTGATCGCAAATTCTGAGTCACCCAACGACTCTGTGCATTCCAGGAGATGCCACTGCTTCCATATATATTTGCTGAAATGACCTTGCTAGTTTATATTTACTGAAATTCTAAGAAACACTTTGTTTGATTGCTCATTTCATTCTAGGCACACTTGTCTAATGCTTGTCTGTCCTGTTCTACAGGTTCACGAGCGACGCCATTATATCTCACATCTAGTTCTGGTTCTGGTTTGTCCTAAGCCACGACATAACTATCCTCTACAATATATAGTTCATTCGTGCTTTGCATTCCTACTCTACAATTTCTCGTATGATGCGGTTATAATTTCTATTTGGTTCATTCTTTTCTACGACGGTAACTGCATGCCATTTTGTGCCTTAGCGCAAATTCATAGTCACCCAACATCTCTCGCATTTTAGGGTATACAACTGCTTCCATATATATTTGTTGAAATGACCTAGCTAGTTTATATTTGCTGAAATTCTAAGCCACACATACACATTTTTTGATTGCTCATTTCACGGTAGGCACACTTTTCTAAGGCATGCTTGCTTGTCTTGTTTGTTTGACGTGTTGGTCAATAATTGAACCATTGACCAGTTGTAAACTCCAGTTCATAGCTCATGTCAAATCAGTCAAATGAGTAGTTTGTCTTGTTTGATGTATTAACTTCTTATTACTTAGTTTCAGACTGCAATTTTTGCAATCTCCACCAAAGCGGGGGCTGCAAGATCATATCTCCTCCAATGTAGCTATCACACTCAAAGGAATATGCAGGTGATCGATTGAGAAAGCAAATTGAGGACTCTGCTATCAACTTGATTATGAACTGAAATGCCGATTTTTCTTTCCTTTGAGTTGATAATATGCAATATTTTTAAGAAGTTTGCAGCTGATGTAATATCTAGATAACTCGCATAGGCCATGTAGGCATTTAGTTGACGCCGTCCATACATGGCGGTAGTCGTTATGGTAGCTACGCCAGGCAGGTCGATGAGGGAACAATATCGTGCTTTCTTATTGGCCCATCTTATATTCGGCCGACGATGAACAACAAAATATGCTAGCTTATTATACATGTTTCATGATATTGGCATGGGCTTCAAAAAGGCCAAAACAGTAAAAGGCCATAAACGTAATGGGTCGACCCACATGTGGTAACAGGCCGTAACAGTAACATGCAGTAATAGTAACATGCCATAACAGTAGCAGGCCAGAACAGAAACATGCCATTATAGTAACAGGCAAGAAACTGTAAAATGGTAGAATAGTAACAGGCCAGAGATTTAACGGGCCAAAATAGTAGTGGGCCTCAATAGTGAAGGGCCACAACAATAAAGGGTCAAAGCAATTAAAGGCTAGAATAGTCACGAGCCTGGACAGTTGCGGCCCGAGAAATTTCCTGACGAGGGTAGTAACAGGCCAACAAATTTACAAGGCTAGAACAGTAACAGGCCGCTTGTGGGCCTGAACAGTTAACGACCGGAATAGTAAAAGGCCAGAAAAGTAACGGATCATCTCAAATAAGGGCCGTTAGTAGGCGGCCCACGACCGGCTGCGATAATAGTGATGGGCTGACCACATGCCTTAAGTGTACAGGAGCGACTTGGTGCAGGCTGCTAAAGGGTCGCACAGTCTTGGACCAATATGGGCATTTTGTAGGACAAAACTGTATTAGGCCTGAAAGTTCGTGGCCACTACTAGCTACATTATTGGGCCCATTTCAAGAAGTGCAGTACAAAATAGTAACACGTTGTCTTCTTATTGGGCTCTCCTCATGGGCGGGCCAAGTTAGTATTTAGTAGGGCTTGGCTAGGCCTGGCTTCTGCCATGGTTTCTGTGACCATTAACGATGGTAGTCGGCTGCTAACAGCGATTGCCACGTGGCAGTTTGCATGATGTCAGCAGTCAAGGCATCTAGCAAACAGATCTACAATGGAATAAGTTTTCGTGGCTAAAGGGTGTGATCCGCCACGGTCGGAAAAAACCATGGTTGATTCATTTGTGATGGGGCTTTTACCACGAAGGTCATCCGTCAGGGAAGACTTTTTGTCCATAAAAAACAGGCCTTCAACCACGAAAACCGTCGGTTGTAAAAGCCAACTTTTCTTGTGGTGATTTCCTTCGGAATTTCCCAATTTACTATGTGTATTTTCCCTCTCCCTTGACCCTCTTTATATAGGAGAAGGGAGGGAATACCACATTGCCATCTATCATTGTGGGACTAAAGGAGGAGATAAGGGGCGCCATTGGGAGGAGTGGTCAGCCAGGCGGTGCCCACCCACCCACATGCAGCAGACCATGGCCAGTCAGGCAAGGTTCCCTAGGTGGGTGCCTAAAGGGAATACGCCCGAGAGGCAATAATAAAGTTGTTATTATCATATTCCAATTATATGATAGATGTTTATTTTGCATGCTATAATTGTGTTAATCGAAAACATCAATACATGTGTGTTTAATAACTAATATAGAGCTCCTAGTTATGCCTCTCATATAAACTAGCTTATTGATTAACAAGATGATCAAGGTTTCCTGATCATGGACATTGGATGTTGTTAATAACAAGGTCATAGCATTGGTTGAAAGATGTGATGAACACTCACCCAAAGTATCGTAATACAATCAAATTCATTATGTTTACATTGCTATAACATCATACAAAGTAACCCTAATCCTTACACCATACGATCATGATAATTCCTAACACTAGAAGAGTACTTTGGTAACATCAAATGTCACACCATAATAGGGTGACCATAAATGTGGGTTTGGGTACTCTAAAAGTGTTATGTTGAGGCTCATGGATCAAGAGTGGAATTTGTCCATCCCAATGATGATGAGATATACTGAGGGCTCTCTCGGTGATATCACATTGACATAGCTTGCAACTAAAGGGAATATGCCCGAGAGGTAATAATAAAGTTGTTATTATCATATTCCAATTATATGATAGACGTTTATTTTGCATGCTATAATTGTGTTAATCAAAAACATCAATACATGTGTGTTTAATAAACTAATATAGAGTTCCTAGTTATGCCTCTCATATAAACTAGCTTATGGTTTAACAAGATGATCAAGGTTTCCTGATCATGGACATTGGATGTTGTTAATAATGAGGTCATAGCATTGGTTGAAATATGTGATGAACACTCACCCAAAGTATTGTAATACGATCAAATTCATTATGTTTACATTTCTATAACATCATACAAAGTAACCCTAATCCTTAGACCATGAGATCATGTTAATTCCTAACACTAGAAGAGTACTTTGGTAACATCAAATGTCACACCATAATAGGGTAACCATAAATGTGGGTTTGGGTACTCTAAAAGTGTTATGTTGAGGCTCTTAGATCAAGAGTGGAATTTTTCCATCCCAATGATGGATAGATATACTCAGGGCTCTCTCGGTGATATCACATTGACATAACTTGCAAGCATGTGATAAGATCACTAGAATGTTATATCACGGGAATAAGAAAAGAGTACTTGTCGGTAACGAGATCAAACTAGGTATAGGGATACCGATGATCAAATCTTGGACATGTAATATATCACGAGACAAAGGGATTTCGTTACAATATTAAAGGTTCTCTCGATCACTAGAGTCATCGTTGAATGTGTAGGAGTTAGTACAGATCTCTAGGTCCCCACTACTGATTATTGATCGGAGAGGGGTCTCGATAATGTCTGCATTATTTGCGAACCATAGGGTGACACATTTAAGGGATACCAACACAATTTGGAGCAAATATGTTACGAGATGAAGATTATGAAAGCGCTAGAATAATTTTGATGGACACCAAAATTGTTTCGGGTGAAATTGCTGAAATTGGTTTTGCATATGATATAGAAATGTTGCAAGGGGTTTTATCTGAATGTTTGTTAATTAAAGTCATTAATAGAATTCTGAATGAAATAAATAAAATAGTTTTATTAAATGAGACATGCATTAATTTTGGTGGAAATTTAATGCATGTGAGTGGAACTTTGAGTGGTCGGTTTTTATGTGAGTGGAAGCTCCACCAAAATGAATGAAGGGAAGGTGGGGGCACCAACTTGGCCGCCGGCCATGGGAGGGGCTGCCCCCCTCCACCTATAAAAGGAACCCTCCTCCTCCTCTCACTTCACACCTCCTTCTGAAGGATCTCTCACTCTACAATATTTCCCATGGCTTCAGATTAGCAAAGTACATGTTCCCGGTGGCTTTGTCTGGAAGGCTTTGATGCTTCCGCTACTTTGCTGGAGCAAGGACACAGAGGTTTTCGGGGTACCAGAGGTGTGTGTGATCACGGATACACTGCTGAGTTGTGGTGCTGGACTTCATCATCGATCTTGAGATCGACAAGTGAACGACTACAACATCCACGCGATTAATCTCATAACGCTTTGTCGATCTTAGAGGGTAAGTTCTCTATGGATGCATATCCACCCATTGATTGCATCTAGGTAGATAGATCTTGGTGCCTAGTTGTTCATATCATAGGAAAAAAAATGTTTTCTATGCTACGAACCCAATAGTGGTATTAGAGCCTGATCTATGTGTAGATGCTTTGCACGGGTAGAACACATATGATTATGTGGGAAATAATGATCATTTCATTACAACTTCTATGTATCTTGGATATTGGTGGCATAGTGGAATGAAAAGGCCCAGACTAACTTTACATGTCCTCGCACATGAGACCTGTCGGGGGATGACCCCCAGGTAGGCCATGCCAGGTTCAACTGGACGGCTCCAGGGAGGCCTGGCCCGTTGGCTGCAAGAAAAATTACCACAACCGGGTGGACCGTTTCAGCCGGTCCACCCTCAAGATTCCCCGGCTGGCCCGTCTAGCCGAGTGACCAGAAGAGCCGGCTGGGTGGCCACCTCTAGCCGGCCACCTCAGATCCGTTGGCCAAAGGTACAAGGGGGTGACGCTCCTTGCTAAGAACACTCCTGACCGGATAGGCTAGCACGTCGCCCTGCCGGCGCTACAAGACGAGGGTGCCAAAGCGCTAAGGCTGGAGGCTGACGAGTAAAGCTTCGGCTAGCGAGTAAAGTGCCAAGCTAATGACTAAACCGTCGGGTTACACCCAAAGTAATGGCGATGGGACACTGTAGCGTTGCCCCCCTCCCCTATAGTGGTGGCTTAACCGGGTCCTAGCCCACTGGCTAGGCCCATCCCGCCGGCCTTCTTTGTAAACCCAATTCCAAAGTGTAAACCCTAGATCCCACATTGTAACCTACCTCCCCAACCAGTATATAAGGGGGGTAGTGCTAGGGTTCTAGGTAGGCAATTACAAGGTACAAGTTCTCTAGATTCCACAAGTTCAGTAGTTCATCTTCCTCTATCTCTCCATAGCAGCTAGGGAAACAGCTCAATGAGCACTTGTATTGAGCACTTGCTCCCCATAGAGTAGATCCATGCAGGAGTAGGAGTTTTACCTCATCCAGAGGGCTTCGAACCTAGGTAAATCACTGTGTTTGTTGTATCTATGCCCAACCCGTTGCGAGTAGCCACCGATAGCATCCTGATTGTCCCCTTCATGCCATCCCCGATGGCACTGCCGTGTTCCACACCATGACAGTTGGCGCCCACCATAGAGCACAGCGCTTCGGCTGGGGTCATCTTTCGCACAGGACTTCCACTCATCGCTGGTGAGCGAGTTGCCTTTGGCGTCGTCCTCACTTTCGGCTCCATCTACTGTGTCCTCGACAACTTATCCTACTACAACGAGGAAACCTTCCCAAGCCACAGCTCCGTCATCCACTTCGGCGAGCACCGCGTCTATGTTGCCACCATCACCGAGGATTTCCCTGGCAAGGTCATCACCGTCTCTGGTGCACCACCTGGCTTCTGTGCTCCGTGCCTCGCTAGCGGCAGCATCGAGGTCATGATGGCTGGTGCACACGAAGGTTGCCTCCCACCTCTAGAGTGCGACATAGGCGCCAACGACGCTGCTCCGCGCGAGGAAGACCTAGATCCACTGGCCTCCTCCATCCAGAACCTCCACATCCCCATCTCCCCCAAGGTGGATCCAGAGACACCCGTAGCAGCGCTGGAAGCCACGCGCTAGAACCTCCTAGAGGAAGCCAGCAAGGTTGCCGCCCGCTAGCGCCGCCTGGACGCAACCATGCGTGAGTACAACACTGCACACGGCTTCACTCGCTTACCCGGTGCCAACCGACAGGGTCCGCCCTAGGGCCGTAACTTGGGCTCGGAACTAGACCGTGTTGTTGACTCACCCGTCCACGCGACTTAGCAGGTTTACAGTACTCTGGCCAAGAACATGAGGGCCACAGAAGCATCTACCACTGAGCTCAGCCACTCGGAGGGTGATGAGCTGCGTTTCCAACAGGCAGGCATAAAGCTCCTCGTTTTTATGGCCAACAAGCAGTAGGCCAAGGCAGGCGCAAGCCTCGGAGGAAACAGCAGGAGCCAGCAGCCTCGTTGGGTGGGTGATCCGGCTGCAGGTGGCCGCAAGGCCTCCTCTCCGAATGCAACAAAGCAGAATAGCCGTCCAAGAGGTGGATCAGCCGGCCGTGGGAAAAATTCACACGAAGCCGCAACTGTCACTAGCAGAAACCGTGATCCGGTTGACGAAGCCGGAACAACCAACACGACACACAAGTCCCGCCTTTCAGGATGGCTTGGCCCGCTCAAGCCAGAAGACCGTGGGATGCATGTGCACGCATCGACCTCTTAATGCAGTCACGAGCGCTGGAGGAGGAAAGCCCGACTAGCCCAAAATGTTTTGGACCATGCATCCGGAACGAACCGTTTCCAAAGGGATTTTTGCCTCCAAGGGACATGCCGAAGTACTACTGCATGGTCAAGCTGGAGCACTAGCCGATGGACTACACCACTGCAGTGGGCATCACAAACAGCGACCACTGAGTAGCTGTGCGCTACATCCCCCTCATGATCCTCGACTCGGCTAGAACATGGCTCATTGGTCTCCCCGACAATAGCATCAACGCTTGGATCAACTTCGAGCAGGCGTTCTTCCGCAACTTCACCAGCACCTAGAAGCGCCCGAGTCGCCCAAGCAAGCTCGCCCTCTGTGTTTAGGGAAAGTACGAGACCGACCGCTCCTACATCACCCGGTGGACAAGCATGCACAACTCTTGCGAGGGGGTGTGCGAGCACCAGGCAGTTGACATCTTCATCAATGGATGCAGAGACGGCACCATTCTCAAGCATAAGATATGCCGGGTGGAGCCCACCACCATGGCCCAGACCATGGAAATTGCGGACAAGTACGCCACCACTGACGTGACAATGAAAAGATCCATCTGGCTAGACGACCAGGGGCATATCATCGTGGATGTCGCCACGGACCGAGGCCAACTAGACAGAACCAACCACAACCCCATGTGGGATGACAACCACCATGCCAGGAAGAAGGATGACCAGCCGGATAACCAATACGGCTCGAGGCAAGGGGAAGCCGTCCAAGAGGACCTAGCTGCAGGCGGTAGGCGGAGGAAGAAGCCTGATGATCGACTGCCTCAGCCCAAGTACACCATAGAATCGATGCTTGATGGCTCGTGCAAGTTCCACAGCAGTGGTAACACGCAGGCTAATCATACAACTCGCCAATGCACCTAGACAAATAAGATGGCTGAGGTTTGTGGGCTACCACCGCCACCCCGCCTCCGCTAGCCGATGGCCAGCAGGACAACCGCGACCACCACCGCCAGGGCGAGGACGGAAGAGACTAACTTCGCCGGGTGGGGAACTACCACATCTTTACCACTAAGCCAGAAACCAAGCACATCAAAAGGCGCCACGAGGCGGAGGTGAACACAATCATTCCCCCTATCCCTCAGTACCTGAACTGGTCTGAGAAAGAGGTCATGTGGAGCCAGAAGGACCAGCCGGACGTGCTGCCGCATCCAGGCACATACGCCATGGTCGTGGACCCCATCATCATCTGCAAGAAGCACTTGTGCAGGTTCTCCTGTGTCCTTGTCGATGGACACAACAACATCAACCTCCTGTACCGCAGCTCTCTGGACTGGCTCGGCATCAACAAATCCTAGCTAGAGCCATCTAGTACCTCCTTACATGGAGCTCTTCCGGGTCCATCACATTCGCCATTGGTAGGATCTGGCTGGACGTCATCTTCGGCATGGAGGAAAACTTCCGCCATGAACCCATCTGGTTTGAGGTGGTCAACCTTTGCAGCGCATACCACACCATTGTGGGACGCCCGGTGCTCACAAAGTTCATGGTGGTGCCACACTACGCGTACCTCAAGATGAAGCTCCTCGGGCCAAAGGGAGTGATCACCATCGCAGGTGATTAACGGTTGTCGGTGGAGTATTCCACTGACGGCTCCAAGATAGCCAAAGCCATGATCATCGCGGAAGAGAAGCGCATCATCATGCAGAACATGGCAGCCCTATAGGTGGATATGCTGGCTGGCGAGCCAAAGCCAGCCAGAGAGGCACAGTTCAAGCCATCAAAGGGCACCAAGAAGATCCTGCTCAATGAGGCCGAGCCAGACAAGTTCGTCCTAGTTGGAGACGGCCTTGACAACAAATAGGAAAGTGCGCTCCTCCGTGAGAATCAGGATATCTTTGCCTGGTCCCCCAAGGATATTCTTGGTGTTCTGTGGGAGCTCGCCGAGCACTCTTTACATGTCAGCTCGGATGCAAAGCCGGTCAAACAATCACTACACCGCTTCGCTGAGGAGAAGAGAAGAACCATTGGTGAAGAAATCACCCTACTGCTCGCAGCCAGATTCCTCATGGAGGTTTTCCATCCGGAATGTCTGGCAAACCCAGTGTTGGTGCTGAAAAAGAACAAAACTTGGCACTTGTGTGTTGACTACACCAGCCTCAACAAGGCATGCCCCAAAGATCTATTCGCCCTGCCAAGGATAGATCAAGTGATTGACTCTATGACCAGTTGTGAGCTGTTGTCGTTTCTGGACACGTACTCCGGCTACCACCAGATCCGGCTGAACCCCGCTGATCAAATAAAGACAGCATTCATCACCCGTATGGGGCTTGCTTCTACACCACCATGCCATTTGGACTGAAAATGCAGGTGCCACGTACCAAAGCTGCATGCAAAAGTGCCTGCAATCGAAAATCGACAAAAACATGCATGCCTACCTCGACGACATGGTGGTAAGGATAAAGGAGCAGCAAACACTCCTTGAAGACCTGAAGGTAACATTTGCCAACCTGTGCTGGTTCTAGATGAAAGCTGAACCCAGAGAAGTGCGTGTTCAGCGTTCTAGTCGGCCAGCTCCTCGGTTTCCTCGTCTCAGAACATGGAATCAAGGCTAACCCGAAGAAGATCGGCGCAATTGAGCGCATGTAGGCGTCGCAGAACCTGGGCGACATGCAAAAGTTCACCGGGTGCCTAGCTTCCCTTAGTCAGTTTGTCAGCCGGCTGGGCGAGAAGGCGCTCCCCCTGTACCAACTCATGAAGAAAACGGACAAGTTTGTCTGGATGGTGCAAGCGGACGAGGCCTTCCGTGACCTCAAATGCATGTTGTCCTCTCCACCAGTATTGGCGGGCCCCGCCAGAAAGAGCCAATGTTGATGTACATCACGGCTACCAACCGAGTGGTCATTGTCGTGCTAGTGGTTGAAAGGCTAGAAGAAGTAAAGGCGCAGCCGGTTCAACGCCTAGTATACTACCTGAGTGAGGTACTCTCGCTATCAAAGAAGAAGTACCCTCACTACCAGAAGCTGGTGTATGGCATATACATGGATGCCAAGAAACTGAAGCACTACTTCCAAGAGCACTCCATCCAGGTAGTGGCGCTCGCCCCCATTTCTAAGATCATTGGCAACAGAGACACCACTGGCCAGGTGGAGAAGTGGGCAATAGAGCTCGCTGCACACTGCATCCGGTACGAGCCAAGGATGGGAATCAAGTCCCAGACATTGGTAGATTTCCTCGTCGACTAGGCGAAGACGTAGTACCTGCCTCCATGCCATGACTCCATGCACTAGAAGCTACACTTTGACGGCTCCAAGATGTACGGGAGACTCAAAGCCGGAGTCATCATCACCTCTCCAAAAGGAGACCGGCTGGAGTATGTGCTACAGATCCACTTCTGTGCATCCAAAAATGTTGCCGAGTATGAAGCACTCGTCCGTGGCCTCGAAATGGCAAAAGAAATCAGCATCAGGCGCATCCTCTACTTTGGCAACTCGGACCTAGTGGTGCAACAAGTATCAGGCGATTGGGATGCCAAGGACGCAAACATGGCACTATACCACTTCTTCGTACAATAGATGAGTGCCTATTTTGAAGGATGCGAGTTTCACCATGTGCCTCGCTTAAACAACGAAGCCGCGGACGCACTCGCCCGCGTCAGGTCAAGAAGAGCAACGATTCCGCCTGGAGTTGCCCTCGAACATATGCGCAAGCCCTCCATCACGCCATCTCTGGAATCCGACTCCATCATACTGGACGCGGACCTGGGGACTGCCGGCTCCAAGCAACCTGAAGCTACAACTAAGGCCCTGGGGACTGTCACGCCACACCTAGGGACTGTCGTCGGATTGATGACAAGTATGCCATGAGGGGGTCCTTGAGGTGTGTGGAAGAGAGGGGTGTGAGACATACGGTGTTCCGAGACGGTGAGCACACAATTTTACCCAGGTTCGAATCCACCGGCTTTGAGCAAATCCTACTCCTGCTAGCAATCCAGTAATACGGCAAAGCCGGAATATGGGTTACAAGGGTTTCTCCTATGCGTGTTGAGATTGTAGACAATTGTCAGGGTGCCCTAAAGGCTCTCCCTAGGATGGCTTATATAGATATCTGGCCTAGGGCTTACAGGAGAGATCTATCCAGCTACGACTAAGAGTCAGTTATAGAGTACATCTTGAACTACAAGTAACACTATGGGCCTATGTCGGTAAGTCTTCTGGGCCTTCCCGTAGCCGGACTAGACTCTGTCTCTTCTCCCTGACTGGCCTGCCCGTGAAGCAAAGCTCTAACCCGAAGTGGGCCACCCTAGTCAGTGAGGCACAGTGAGGATACTCAAAAAGTATATCCCCAACAACAGCCCCCGGAAGCCTCCAAAATCTAGAGTCGGATTTCATCATCGTCTAGCTTGATCTTCGGCTTGCAGAATCTTGAAGGGTTCCTGAAACTTCAAAAGAAAGGATAGGATCTGAGTCTCAAATGAGCCGGACCTATGAATATGTTATTCGGGTTTCCAGCTCGAAATTTAATCTAAGCCAGAACTTGGTCTCTGACGTAACGTGACACTAGTCATGGTTAAGTCACGTCACTGACAGACATTCCTGTCAGCACGACCATTCGTGGGTCCGCCTTTAGCGGAACCGAGGTGTCGTTTTAATGCATGCGTCGAGATCGTGGCGGCGTAATCATCACGTGGGGGTTACCCAATTCCTTCCACGACGCGTGGCGTGTTCACTGTTGTGTTTACACAAATCTTGATGCGGCTGGAGGATATTAGTGGTGAGGATTCTATTCACCATCTTCTTCACCAGCAGTTGCGCCATTTCGCTCCTCCCAACGCCTCCCACGAACACAGAGCTCCTCTGCTCCCCAGAATCCTCCAGCGCCGCCCATCCTTCGTCACCGACACACGGAAAAAATGGCTTCAGTATCATCTTTCGGCACGGCGGTGACGGCAGCGGCAACGGAGAAGGAGAGAAACCACGGGGACTGGATCCCGTGCGTCCTTGACGACGCCAAGTTCCACGTCATGGAGGACGAAGGGCTCCTCCGCACCGGTGACTGGCGGAGCGGCTTAGGAGAAACTATCCCCAATCCCCGCGCCGGCGAGCGGGTACACTTCGGCACCCACCTCAACAGAGGTTTGAGTTTCCCTCCCTCAGACTTATTTTCTGAGGTTATAGATCACTACGGAGTTCAACTCCATCATCTTCCCCCAAACTCACTCTTAGAGATGAGCGCATATGCTTCTTTGTGCGAGGGGTACCTAGGCATTAGGCTGAGTTTTACTGTTTTCTAGTTTTATTTTCAAGTCTAGAGAAATTCCATCACTACCGGTAATCCATACATTACCGGTACTATTAGTTTTTCTATTATAAGAGAGAGCGTCTATCGTCGGAGTATGGCCGGTGAGTCGGTGAAACAATGGCCGTCCACTTTCTTTTATCACAAGTATATTCCTGCTCCCGGCAAAGCTACTACTTTGTTGGCTTTCATCGATGGTACCACCATGCCCCAAGAGTCCTAGGACGCAGATGTGTCGGCTCTCAGTGATGATCTGCTTCTTGCCAAGAGGCGGATCGAATAATTGATGAAGCACAAGGGCCTGAAAGGGTCCGACTTTGTTCACTGCTAGGTGGCACGCCGGATCCAGCCTCTTCAACATCATGAAGATCGGCTAATGCACTCCATTGCAGTGTCCAAGAAAGATTCCCACTGGATCTACTCCAAACCTGACTGAGATAAAGACTATGTGTGTCAAATCAAGTGGCTGATACGGGAGCGGATTGAGAGGAAAATCCTGGAGCTGTCTCTGGACATGCATACGGCTGAAGATCCTGTGGTACCAGTAAGTTTCCAGCAGAAACTCGAATTACGTGTGTCTCTTTCCATTGTTTTGCAATACTGAGATATCTCGTCTCTTTTCAGCTTGCTGACCTCCCCTAGTCGGAGCTTTCTCCTATCGAGGGATATCCTCCTGAGATTTCTCAGGATGATGGAGAGTTGATTCCACTGTCGGAGACTTCTACCCGAAAGCGTAAAACTTCGACAATTGCTATTAGGACAACGGAGGTGCCCATTGTGAAGAGGTAATATTTCCTCGCAAGGTCTTGGTACTATATGTCTTAATTCTTTCCGAGATGTAATGTTCTATGTTCTATTACCTTCTCACAGCTAAATAGCTCACCATGGGCAAGGGAAGGGAGCTTTGTAAAAGCCCCTACGCCAGTCAAATCTAAATTTGACTTCTCCTATCGCAACACCTCCGACTCCTGCCCCACAACATTCTACAGTGCTGAAGATTACCCCATCTCTGACCAACGTAGAAGATCCGGCTTAATAAGTAGAGACGGTGATCCTCGGATCGCAGATTGACGTCACCATTGGTGACTCAGGTTTTTATAAGGGTGAACCCTCTTCGGGTAATGATCCCTCGGCAGAGGTCTTCACTAACAACCTCCTCAGCAATCCGGGAATTCCAAAATTTGGCCTTTCTCGGAAATCTGCAGAGGAGATCCAATGGCTCGCTCGACAATGTCTGGATAGTCGGACTATCACTACCGAAGAAGAAGCACAAGAAGCAGAGGACGTCAAGTACTCCGAACTTCTTGAACAAGTTTGTCTTCACGACGAGAGGCTGAGAACCGGCGAGCTTCCACCACCACCAGTGATCGCACTCACCCTTGCCAAGAAGGTTACCACAGAAGTGAACATGAGTTTGAGAAAACTCACTCATGAACAACATGTAAGTCGGAATTCCAACTTACCTTTTTACTTTATTCCATATCATTTCCTCTAGCCCCCCAAGCATGAAGCTGGACAGACAATCCGGATTTATGCTTCCTTAGGATGCCAAAGAATGAACTAGTGTAGCCCCCAAGGCTCGTGCTGATAGTAGTAAAGACATTAGCCCGAGTCTTTCGTAGACTTCTGACTCTGGGTATTCTGACTTACAGAAAGTTAATTCATATAACTAGGAATTGTTGAAGAATATTTGAAATAAGCGGAGAGAAATCAGAGCTCTCCGACTTGAAAATGCTCAACTGAAAGTATCCAGGGATGAGGTTGAAGGTAAACATTCCAGTACCCAAACCCTGCCTTTTATTTCATAGTCAAATTTTTGTTCAACTATTATTCTTTTGACTACAGCATTGGTAAAGCAATCATGTGCTATGATTGAGGAGGCCGAGAATCTAAAGACCCTGGAGATGGAAAACAAGGACCTCCGCCAAGAGCTGAATAAGCTTAAGGCGGATCATGAGACGAGCATTCTTGAAGTTCTCGAATACTCCTCCATGGCCACCGAGGAGCGCAATCGTAATATTGTACTCCAGGATAAGAAAATCTTGGATCTCAGCAATGAATTGTTCAGAGAGAAGGATATTGCCGAGGCACTCTGGGCTGAACTCCGGAGTCTTCGGGAGGAGAAGACCAAAGTCGATGATGTCATCTTCAGTATGTTTCCCTCTTTCTATCTTTTCTGCATCTTCCGACTCTTTTGGAGTCCAGATTTATTTTATTAACCCTTTTGCATTACATGCGCAGGTCCTCTGAACTTACTGGACTCAGCCTCTGCCGAATCTCGCACTAGCCGGTTACACAAGTCAGAGATTTGCTTCATGACTTCCGCCAATCCATTGAGGATATTGGCGAAGTTCTCAAGGTTTCGGACATGCATAGCATGTCCGACTTTGAAGTGTGAGACAAGGCCAAGGAGATGCCCCAGCTCATCCAGGACTGGAACATGTCCTACACGTGGACCGTAGCATAGAACGCTCTCACCATGGTTATGAGCCATCATGGAAGCATGGAGATATGGCAAGTGACTAGAGGGTATTCTATTGTGGATGAAGATGGTCAAGAGCAGGACATCAAAGCAATCATGGACTTCTGTGCCGGATATGGGTGCCACGTAGCTGACTTGACCAGCTACGATACTCCCTTCTTCACTCTCGTAGAGGCGTCGCCTTTTCCCACCGAAGAAACTAGTGAAGCTTTCGACGACGAACAAACCATCTTGGATTTGAACATCTCAGAAAGAATTGAGGCGAGGCTGATGTCTCTAATGAGCCGGTAGCTCCTTCTTCTTCCCCTGCATCGTAGAGCATCAAAACAAACAATGTATTATTCTAAAAACAATTTGGGTTGTAAATCAGTAGTATGGTACTTTTGATAGTGCTAAGCTTTATTTTATCTCTTTAGCACTTTTTGGCTTTATAATTTTTCGTGCCTGAAATCTTTTCATAAGCACTTTATGTTTTTTGTCTGTACTTATCGTTTATTTGGCCTTTCGCCTCGTCCCTTTCGTGAGCCGGCCAACCTTTAGCACGGAAACTTTGCCGAGCAACGGAGCTCAATTGCAAAACCAGTTTAAACTCATAAACAAAGCCGGCTTCCAGTACCAACAATTCACTACTCGGAAAATACCCGCATCCAGGAATCAGACAAATAACCAAAGTATAGACTAGAAAATTTAGATTTATACCCAAGGTAGCAATTTTACAATCGGAAATCTAAACCAGAACAAACATGAGAATAAAGTACTTTCAAGTATTCTAGGATTTTCGACTGTGACATGATCATTCGGAAATAAGATGGTAAAAAACTTCTTAGAATTTTTTTGAGGCAACCAACACTTTATTTCTCATTGAACATGTACACATATATGATTACAAAGAAAGATAAACTAAGAATAAAAGGGGCGTAGCTGAGCAATATTCCATGGTGTGTCTAATTCTTCCAGATCTATACTGCTTCTAGCTCTCTTTCTTTTCATAGTAGCAGGTCTTTCTTTGACTGGCCGTATATCGGTTAGATAGTAAGACCCACTGTGCAATACTTGAATAACTAAAAAGGGCCCTTCGCATACTTGGAGAACCAAATCACCCTTATTGAAAGATTGGTTTCTGACTCTCTGGCTATGATACTTGCTTAACTTCTGCTGATAGGCTATTGATCTTATCTCAGCAACGACGCGAACTTCTTCGACTAAGTCGAGATCATTTTGTCGAGAAATTTTGGCAACTTCTTCAATATACGCGGTGTCAACATCCGGATTTTTAATCCCAGATGCTCGTTATGCCATACCTCGCAATCCCAGGATTACCATTTTTGCGAGACCTAACAGATTGGATATCACAGTACATCATACAAACCATACATAAGGTCTTACACAAATAAGGATCTCATGATCCAGTCTTAATAAAACAAGCAGCGGAAATAAAAGATAAGCGTAGCGGTGGGGTCCATCTTCAGGGGCACATGCAATGCTGACGAAGGTAGATGGTCCTAGTTAACATAGCCATCCTGTTGGCCATCATCTTGGTAGTCTCCTTCATAGTCTGGCCACGAGAATAGCTAGGGACAAAAGCCATGAGTACTCTTTAAGTACTCACAAACTACCACTAACAAGTAGTATAGTTCTAAGTTAAATAGCTAAATCTAAGTTTAACTATAAATTTAAGTTTGAAACCTAAGCTGAGTTCAGAAGCAAAGAAAGATAAAATAAAATTCTGGAATCACTTAAGTTGGGAATCTATTGTCATAAACACAACTCTGTTGTAGTCAAGTCAAGATTCATTATTTCTTTCATAAGTCATTTTGAAGACATTTGACAACAAAACAGTATGGCCATTCCAACTGCCCATAACTGTGGACGCGGATATTCGAATAGTTTGACACACTGTAGAGGTGGTACACTTTCACCACAAGATTAGATACATCTATCAGGGATAACCCTGAATCATCATACTTAGTATGCAGATAATCAAACATAACCTTTCCTTTACAAACCCTAGTATAAGCACCTCTCCTATGAGCATGACCTCCCAACCATGACCATCAGTCATCTTGGGCACTGCATAGGTGGACAACATTGAGAGGTAGCCTCAACTCAGACCTCTCCCGCGAGGGAACTAATACTAATGCATATAAACTTCCGGCTAAGCCTTACACAATTATGGTAATGTGTTTGTACGGTAAATTTGGAATGGTATCGCATCCAAATCCAACCATCAGTTTTATAAAAGGGATAAGGCTCATGCCTCAACATTTTCACCATCATCAATCATTTGTGTTTCTCAACACATGTCAAAACATCTCAATAGAATGACTCATCATTCCAAGGTCATCATAATTCATTTTCACCAAGTATTCCCATCTAAAGCATCTTTGATCAAGTTATCTAGCTTAATTCTAGATTGCTAACAATAGCTTGCCTTGGTTTGTGCAGTGGTTGAACTTTTCTTCTTATTCTTCTTGGTAGCACTCCTCCTCCTCGAAAGCTTGGTCGGTACTATCGTCTATAAATACATACGGAGTACACAATCACCAAATAATACTTAAATAGTCTAATTAGTACTCTAATGCACACCATTGATGATCTATTACCATCACAAGCATCACAAGTTTTATAACTAGTTTCCTTCTCTTTATTTTAGAAAAGTAATTTCTACTCATTGAAAATTTAACTAAGATTTAATATTCACCACTTCAAATATGGGATCATGTGGACACATGTCATCACCACATATTCTAACATGTGGGAATGTGATTTAAGGGTTGGTTCATAATTATTTTGATTTAAGTACATTATTTAATGATTTAAAGTGACTAGAAATGCCCATATAGCATTATTTTGGTACAAGTCCAAAGTCACTGCATGTAAACCTTAATATTATTACATATACAGATAGGTAAGGTAAAATGTGATTTTTGAGAGTTGGAATCAACTCAAAATATAACTTGGTTGATTTTATAAAAATGTTGCAAGGTGCAAATGCTTCTGTTTTATTATTTTTACTAGGAGAGATCTCTAACTCTAATTGAATTAAATCAACGGGCTTGGGTAGATCTTTTCAGTAGCTTTCTAACAAAATTGGAATCACTCCATTTGGATTTGTAAATCTCTCTGAATTGAATTTCAAACTATGGGACAGAACTAGGTTTAAACTAAATAGAAAAATCCTAATTCAAACTAACTGGGTTGCGCGGAAAAGCTAATGGGCCGGCCTAGTGACACTACGCGGCGCGGGGCTCGGCTGACGGGGGGTCCACCGGTCAGTGGCTCATAACGCGCGAAGCGGTACGGGGCGATATGGGTCGTTGGATTAGAACGGGGATCAACGACTGGGGATCGTCGTCGACGACGAACAGGTCGCCGGCGAGGTCGAACCCTAGCGGCTCGGTGGGGGTGCATAGGGGGCATACCAGGGCTCCAGCGACGATGGCGAGGCTGGCAAACGGACTGGTGGTCGACGGCGAGCTCAGGGACGGCCGTGGCAGCTCCGGGGGTGGTCGCAATCAGCGGGACCCTTCTCTTCCAGAGGCAGCCTGCTCCAGTGCATTTCCGGCGAACTGCTGCTCGCCTTGCTCCAGCTAGAGGTGGGGAATGGTCAGTGAGGTGTGGTGTGCTGAAATGGGCTAGGGGTGGCCTCTATTTATAGGACGAGAACGCAGCTGAGAGGGATGGGCAGGCGGCTCCGGCGAGGGCTGCACGGCGTGCTAGCAGCGTGGCGCCCGGTAAGGGGCGGTTGCTGGTCTCCTGGCGGTGCTCTACGAAGTGAGTACAGGCCTAGGGGTGGTCGTATGTGGTCGGTCGGAGATGGCGGTCTGAGCGGCAGAGACAGCGGTGTCCACGGTGAGCGGTGGTTGTGGTGCGTTGGGCGGCGCACGGGCATGTCCGGCATGCTCCCTGGGTCATGGCGAAGCGGTGGGCGCGGGCTGCGGTCGAGCGACGGCTTGTGCACGCATGTCGGGCGCGGCACTCTAGCGTGTGTTTGGCATGGCGCAAACAGGTAGTGCGCGGCGGTTTGGCGGTGGTCCATGCTCTAGCCTGGCTCGGGGAGGGGACAGAGGGTGGCCGTGATGTCCTGGCTAGCTCGTAGACATGGCGAGAGGGGGCGAGGTGGTCTGCTGCGGTGGTGGCATGGTCGGCCGGCCAGCATGTGCTCGGCATGGCCACTAGGGGATAGGGGAATGGGGTGCAAGGGCCTGGTTGGATCATTTGGGGACAAAGGGAGTGTTTGGAGGAAAATTGGGTGCAAAACCGTGTTCCAAATAGTGAGCTATTTTTAGAGTTTAAACCCTGCATGCCAAGTGTTTGATGAAATGGCCGCAAGAACTTTCTTTTTGAATTTTGAAAAGATTTTTGGTGGCTATGCTAGTACTAAGCTTGAGACTCTGTGGGTGCTTGGGTTTTGAAATTTGAGCTTGTTTGAGTGGTTTTTGAAATAGTGGGATCTTCCCATATGACATAGATTCAATTTTCAAATGCCAATTAAATTTAGTGTTTGAATGTTTTTGGAAGATCACAAAGTGGGCCTTGGTACATCCTTATGTGTACTAGCAAGGGGTGCAAAGATCCACAATTGTTTCTGTTAGGTTTTGAGTACTAGTAATAGCCAAAGTAGGCATGTTGATTAAAATTGCACAAATGACCATTCACTTCATTTATTCATTTTGAGTTGTTTTTCTTTGGGAAATGTTCGGGAATTATTTAGATGATGCTTATTTCACCTAAGAATAATTTTAAAAACAATGGATCCCAGAATCATGGCAATTCAAATTAACTCCTAAGTTAAATGCACACACATATGAATGCTTCATATTTTTAATTGGAAAAGATTTTGTTAACCCCAATTTTGATAATTTGGATCTTAATAACCTTAGATTAAAGTTTTGGGATGTTACAAACCTTCCCCCCTTAAACAAAATCTCGTCTCGAGATTTATAAAGAAAACTAGGAACTAAAGAGATCTGGGAACTCTGTCCTAAGATAATCTTCTCGCTCCCAAGTGGCTTCCTCCTCGGTATGGTTGCTCCATTGGATCTTGAGAAACTTGATGCTCCTGGTCCTGGTGGTTCTGTAAGCTTCTTCTAAGATACGGATGGGTACTTCCTGATATGTCAGGTCATTGTTGATTTCTACAGCCCTGCGATCGATGTTCTTGAAAACTTCAGTCTTCTCTAGAACTTCCAGGCATTTGTGAAGTAACGAGATATGGAACACGTTGTGGATGGCTGACATCTCTTCAGGAAATTCCAGTTGATATGATACCTCTCATCGACGGTTTAGAATCTTGAAGGGTCCGATATATCTGGGGGCTAACTTTCCTTTCAGGCTAAAGCGTTGGGTTCCCTTCAATGGTGAAACCTTGAGATACACAAAATCTCCGACATTGAAAGTCAGGTCTCTCCTTATCCTGTCAGCATAACTCTCATGTCTGGACTGGGCGATCTTGAGGTGCTCACGGACTTTGTGAACCTTCTCTTCGGTTTCTCGGAGAATGTCGGGTCCAAAGATCTGACTCTCTCCTACTTGTGACCAATTCAAAGGGGTACGTCACTTTCTTCCGTATAGGAATTCAAATGGTGCCATCTGCAAACTAGCTTGATAACTGTTGTTATATGAGAATTCTGTGAAAGGCATGCAGTCTTCCCATTTTGATCCGTACTCTAACACACAAGCTCTTAACATATCCTCTAGGATCTGGTGGACTCTCTCAGTCTGTCCATCAGTTTGCGGGTGATAAGCGGTACTGAAGTTTAACTTGGTTCCCAGACCTTCCTGGACTTTCTGCCAAAATCCCGAGGTAAACTGGGTTCCTCGATCTGATACAATGGTCTTGGGGTTCCATGCAGACTAACAATCCTAGCAATATACAGTTCTGCTAGCTTTAAACTCTGGTAGGTTGTCTTGACGGGTATAAAGTGGGCTACCTTGGACAATCTATCAACTATGACCCAAATTGAGTCATTTCCCCTACTAGAAGTAGGCAAACCGGTGATAAAGTCCATTCCTACGGAATCCCATTTCCATTCCGGAATCTGCAATGGTTGCAACAGTCCTGCAGGTCTCTGATGCTCTGCCTTAACTCTTGGAGATATATCACACTTGGCGATGTAGCTTCCAATTTCTCTCTTCATCTTGTGCCACCAAAATTGCTCTTTCAAATCTTGATACATCCTCGTTCCTCCAGGGTGGATAGAATAAAGAGTATCATGAGCTTCCTTCATGATAACTTGCTTCAGCTCCGAATCTGCTGGTACACAGATACGTCCTTTGTACCACAGAACTCCTTCTTCGTCTGTAGTGAATCCAGGTACTTTTCCTGTACCAATACGACGCTTGATTCCGTCGATACATTCATTTCCCTTCTGGGCTTCCTTGATTTGGCTAATCAAAGTGGGTTGAAGTTCAATGCTAGCTAAGAATCCTTTGCTAACTAGTTCAGTTCTGAATCGCTCCAACTCCTCATACAAACTTGGTTGCTTCTCCTTGATCATGGTGTTGAGCCTACACGACAATCTGCTAAGAGCATCCGCTACCACATTGGCTTTGCCGGGGTGATAGTGAATGTCCAGGTCATGATCCTTGATTAACTCTATCCATCTCCTTTGCCTCATATTCAGCTCCTTCTGAGTGAGAAATATACTTTAAGATCTTGTGATCTGAGTAAATCTCACAGCGATTACCCATCAGATAATGACGCCATGTTTTCAATGCTAGAACCACAGCTGCTAGCTCAAGATCATGGGTCGGATAGTTCTGATCATGCTGTTTCAGTTCTCAAGACAGATACGCGATGACTTTGCCTTCTTGCATCAATACACATCCTAGACCAATCTTGGATGCATCACAATACACATCAAACGGCTTCTTGATGTCTGGCATGATCAATATTGGGGCTGATATCAATCTCTTCTTCAGCTCCTGGAAACTAGCTTCACATTTGTCCATCCATTCAAACTTCTTGTCCTTCTTCAGCAATTGGGTCATGGGTCGGGCGATGCTCGAGAATCCTTCTACGAACTTCGGTAATATCTCGCTAATCCGAGAAATGCACGAACTTGGGTTTGAGTGGTTGGGGCTTCCCATTCTTCGACATCTTTGATCTTGGCGGGATCAACAGAGACTCCTCCGGCAGACACAATATGTCCTAGGAATCCTACTTCTTTCAGCCAAAACTCACACTTGCTGAACTTGGCATATAACTGATGCTCTCTCATGGTTTCTAGGATGATTCTCAGATGTTGCTCATGCGTTTCTTCTGACTTGGAGTAGATAAGGATGTCGTCGATAAACACAACTACAAACTTATCTAGGAAATTCATAAAGATCTTATTCATGAGATTCATGAAATAAGCAGGGGTATTGGTTAATCCAAAAGACATAACCGTATACTCATATAAACCATAGCAAGTAGTAAAGGAGGTCTTCAGAATATTCGTTGCACGAATCTTAAGTTGGTGATAACCAGTCCTAAGATCAATCTTTCAGAATACGTGGGCTCTAGTCAACTGATCAAATAGATCCTCTATCTTTCGCAAAGGGTACTTGTTCTTGATGGTGACGTCATTCAACTTTTTGTAATCTGTGCACAAACAATTGCCTCCATCTTTCTTGTCAACGAATAACACTGGTGATCTCCATGGCGATGTGCTTGGTTGAATCAAGCCTTTCGCTAACATCGCATCTAACTGCTTCTTCAGTTCAACTAACTCTGAGGGATTCATACTATAGGGTCTCTGGGCTATGGGTCCGGTTCCGGGGATTAGTTCGATAATGAACTCAATATCCCTATCTGGGGGCATACCTGGCAATTCATCTAGAAATACGTAGGGGTATTCAAATACCACTCTTACTTGGTCTATGGTGGGTAGGGCTAGACTCTTGTTGCACTTGAATTGGCGGGGAAAGGTTTCAGAGATATGCTCTACTGTTACTCCAAAGCTACTAGTCATGGTGATGGCTTTCTTAGGACAGCCTATCAGTCCTTTATGCCTTGACATCCAGTCCATACCTAGTACTACTTCCAATCCTTTGGTTTCGAGTACAATTAGGTTGGCATAAAAATCTATCCCATGTATTCTGATAGGCATGGCTTTGCAAATTTTTCTAGCTTTGGTTGTTGAACCGGGGATTTGAACTATCATGACATGCTTCAAGTTGGTTGGGTGAATCTTACTAGTGCATGCAAATTCTTCGGTGACAAATGAATGCGATGCTCCAGAATCAAACAACACTATTGCTAAAACTGAGTTGACACAAAACATACCCAACACTACATCTGGCGCTTCTTGGGCTTCTTCTGCGTTCATGTGGAAGAGACGACCATTGCGGTTGTGAGGATTCCCTGGGGCAAATCTTCTCCCTGGTTGAACACGATGCTACTGTTGAGCTGGGGCATTTACATTGGTGTTGGCGGCAGTCTTCTTGGGACACTCAGTTGAATAGTGACCCTTCACTCCACACTCGAAACAAGTGATATGGGACTTGTCCTTTGCTGCGACGGGCACAGCATTGCTGCCAGTTCTGGGTGCAGTGTTGTTGTTGTTGTTGTTGTTCTTGGGAGGTGCACGGTTGAAATTGTTGTTGGCATTGCCGGAGTTTTTGTTGTTTCCTTCGGACTTCACAATGCCTCTGCTACGGTTGGGGTAGCTTGGGCGAGACGTTGGGGGTCGATTGTTCCTTGGTGCATATCCTGGTGAGGGGTTGGGACGGTACTTCTGGTGACTACTGGATCCAGACTGCTGCATCATACGACGCTTGCGGTTGTTGTTTGCCTGGTTATTCTTCCCTTCCATCTGAATGGCAGAGTCGACTAGCTCTTCGAGATCCTTGAAACGGATGTTGACGAGGATAGTCTGCATCTCATCATGCAGTCCGTTCAAGAATCTCTCCTTCTTCTTTGCCTCCGTGTTGATCTCGTCAGGTGCATATCTGGCAAGTGACAGGAATCTATCATGGTACTCCACCACAGTCATTCTTCCTTGCTTTAATTCGCGGAACTCATCCCTCATTCGGGTGACAAGACCTTGCGGCACGTGCGTGCGACTGAACTTGACTTTGAAAGCTTCACATGTCATCACTTGACCAGGGTTCATGTTACGGATACTAGTCCACCAAGATCTTGCATCTCCTGCCAGATAGTCTGTGGCGAAGAGAACTTTCTCGTTTTCATCAACTCCTGCAAATTCTAAGTTGTTTTCCATTGTCTGTAACCAGTCATCAGCATCTAGTGGGTTTTCAGATTGGTTGAATATTGGGGGATTGGTATTCTGAAAGTTTTTGAGTTTAGATCCATGGTGATCCTGATTTCCATGCCCTTGGTTGTTGAGAGCCATCTGGGCGATCTATTGCAGTGTTGCTAGATTAGCTTGGTGTTCTGCCATGCTTGCTTCTCTGTCTACGATGAGATTCTGCAAGATCTGCAGCATTGGGTCTTGCGACGAGTTGCTTCCTCCTTGGTTTCCAAGAGTCATCTGAAGATTGAGGTAGATACAGGAGTAAGAGGGAAATTCTAAGGTTCATGGTTTTCGTTTCAAATCTAAAACTTCGAGTTAGACTCAGGTTTTTCAACTAACTCCATTTCATTCATGCAAACAAGCACATGATACAACACACACCACAACAATCAATGGAAAACAGATGGTTTGAAGAACCATTCTGCCTGCTAAGATATAGTGGGACCGATACATCTCATGCTACGACAGTGCTCTAGTGCATCTACTCATCGTCGATGAAGTCGGAGTCTTAATCGTCAGTGTAGAAGTCCACGGCATCCTCCTCCAGAAAGTCATCATCATTGCTGAGGTAAGAATCCATGTCTCCCTGGATGTCTTCACCCTCCTCTTCTTCTTCCTTTGCTGCAAGCTGAGCTTCCTTCTCTTTGACGGTCTTCTCGAGGTCGGCCACCTTCTTGCGAAGACGAGCGATGGTGCGATCCTTCTTTACACGCTGGTGGCGAAGAGACTGGCGATGCTGGACGAGCAGTG
Source organism: Avena eriantha (assembly GCA_910589775.1). Classification (NCBI taxonomy): domain Eukaryota; kingdom Viridiplantae; phylum Streptophyta; class Magnoliopsida; order Poales; family Poaceae; genus Avena; species Avena eriantha. Next base: position 224,555,221 of record OU342741.1, read on the forward strand.
CGAAAGTCTGGGCCTTCTTGTCGGCAATGGCACGGTTCTGGTTGGCTAACTCTCTAGCATTGTGCAGTTCCTGTTGTTTGTCGTGCAGCAAGAAGTAAAGATTCTCCACTTGACGCCTCAACTCTGGGTGACCTAGCATCTCCATAGGCATTCCCATGAAGTCACGTCTTGCATAGTGAGAAAAATGGGTTCCTTGGATTTGGTTGACACTAAGGTCACATAGATGTGCGAGAGCTTCATGCATTGCCCTGGTAATCCATCTAGCCAGCTGTTCTCTCTCACGGAGAACTGAATTCTTCCAGAAGTTGGGGCTTCGATGATTCCTCTAAGATCCGCGGTGACTAGCCACTGTAGGTCTCCTCCTGGGGGTCCTGGAAGTTGAGCTCCAAGTAACTCCGGGTATGGGCGTCCCAGTAACTCTGGCAGTGAATCCAGATCCCTCTCGAAGATCAGCTGACCTCCGTTTCCCAATTGGTAAAACTTGCTGAACTGAGACTCCATCTACAAGAATTAAGGATGAGGAAGTGAGTGAAGTGATCAAGTGTGTCAAATTTTAAGTAGTAGTTGTAAGAAGTTTGGGGCACATGAATTTTTGAGAAAGAAAGAAGTCACAAGGATAAGAGAGGAGATAGTTTTTCATAAATACTCATTTTGGTTTTGAAACTAAGTTTTTGGGGCACATGAATTTTTGAGAAAGAAAGAAGTCACAAGGATAAGAGAGGAGATAGTTTTTCATAAATACTCATTTTGGTTTTGAAACTAAGTTTTTGTCCGGACGTCCATTCTACCTAGGGTCTCATATGGTCAGGATGGCTCTGTTACCAACTTGTCAACACCCGGATTTTTAATCCCAGATGCCCGTTATGCCATACCTCGCAATCCCAGGATTACAATTTTTGGGAGACATAACAGATTGGATATCACAGTACATCATCCATTACAAACCATACATAAGCTCTTACAAAAATAAGGATCTCATGATCCAGTCTTAATACAACAAGCAGCGGAAATAAAAGATAAGCGTAGCGGTGGGGTCCATCTTCAGGGGCACAGGCAATGCTGACGAAGGCATATAGTCCTAGTTATCATAGCCGTCCTGCTGGCCATCATCTTGGTAGTCTCCTTCATAGTCTGGCCATGAGAATAGCCAGGGACAAAAGCCATGATTACTCTTTAAGTACTCGCAAACTACCACTAACAAGTAGTATAGTTCTAAGTTAAAGAGCTAAATCTAAGTTGAACTATAAAGTTAAGTGTGAAACCTAAGCTGAGTTGAGAAGCAAAGAAAGATAAAATAAAATTCTAGAATCACTTAAGTTGGGAAGCAATTGTCATAAACACAACTCTGTTGTGGTCAAGTCAAGATTTATTATTTCTTTTATAAGTCATTTTGAAAACATCTGACAACGAAATAGTATGGCCATTCCAACTGTCCATAACCGCGAACGCGGCTAGTAGAATAGTTTGACACTCTGCAGTTGTGGTACACTTTCACCACAAGATTCGATACATCTGTTAGGGATAACCCGGAATCATCATACTTAGTATGCAGATAATCAAACATAACCTTTCCTTTACACACCCTAGTATAAGCACCTCTCCTATGAGCATGGCCTCCTAACCATGACCATCAGTCATCTTGGGCACTGCATAGGTGGACAACATCGAGAGGTAGCCTCAACTCACACCTCTCCCACGAGGGAACTAATACTAATGCATATAAACTTCCGGCTAAACCTTACCCAATTTAGGTAATGTGTTTGTACGGTAAATTTGGAATGGTATCGCATCCGAATCCAACCATCAGTTTTATAAAAGGGTTAAGGCTCATGCCTCAACATTTTCACCATCATCAATCATTTGTGTTTCTCAACACATGTCAAAACATCTCAATAGAATGACTCATCATTCCAAGGTTTTCATAATTCATTTTCACCAAGTATTCCCATCTAAAGTGACTCAAGTTTTTATCTACTCTAAACTACTAAGTTAAGAGTGTTCACTAAGGTGGAAAAGATGGGTTCCATATCATGCCATAGAATGACATCTAAAGCTTATCTAAATAGGCCAAGTTTTATACTCTTTATGCTACCTTCAAAACAAATAAATAACTTTGGGTAAAGTAAAGGAAGTAAAGCTTGAAAATAATACTTGGGGTAACTAATAGTCAAAGTGGTATGACTCAAGCATGCCTAAAGCATCTTTGATCAAGTTATCTAGCTTAATTCTAGCTTGCTAACAATAGCTTGCCTTGGTTGGCATAGTGGTTGAAGTTTTCTTCTTCTTGGTAGAACTCCTCCTCCTCGAAAGCTTGGTCGGTACTATCGTCTATAAATACATACCGAGTACACAATCACCAAATAATACTTAACTAGTCTAATTAGTACTCTAATGCACACCATTGATGATCTATTACCATCACAAGCATCACAAGTTTTATTACTAGTTTCCTTCTCTTTATTTTAGAAAAGTAATTTCTACTCATTGAAAAATTCACTAAGATTTAATATTCACCACTTCAAATTGGGATCATGTGGACACATGTCATCACCACATATTCTAACATGTGGGAATGTGATTTCAGGGTTGGTTCATAATTACTTTGATTTAAGTTCATTATTTAATGATTTAAAGTGACTAGAAATGCCTATATAGCATTATTTTGGTACTAGTCCAAAGTCACTTCATGTAAACCCTAATATTATTACATATCCAGATAGGTAAGGTAAAATGTGATTTTTGAGAGTTGGAATCAACTCAAAAGCTAACTTGGTTGATTTTATAAAAATGTTGCAAGGTGCAAATGCTTCTGTTTTATTATTTTTTACTAGGAGATATCTCTAACTCTAATTCAATTAAATCCAACGGGCTTGGGTAGGTCTTTTCAGTAGCTTTCTAACAAAATTGGAATCACTCCATTTGGATTTGTAAATCCCTCTGAATTGAATTTCAAACTAGGGGACAGAACTAGGTTTAAACTGAATAGAAAAATCCTAATTCAAACTAACTGGGTTGCGCGGGAACGCTAATGGGCCAGCCCAGTGACACAACGCGCACGGGGCTCAGCTGACAAGGGGGTCCACCGGTCAGCGGCTCATAACGCGCGAAGCGGTACGGGGCGATATGGGTCATTGGATTAGAACGGGGATCAACGGCTAGGGATCGTCGTCGACGACGAACAGGTCGCCGGCGAGGTCGAACCCTAGCGGCTCGGTGGGGGTGCATAGGGGGCGTACCAGGGCTCCAGCGATGACGACGAGGGGGCAAACAGACTGGTGGTCGACGGCGAGCTCAGGGACGGTCAAGGCAGCTTTGGGGGTGGTCGCAATCAGTGGCGCCCTTCTCCTCCAGGGGAGGCCTGCTCCGGTGCAATTCTGGCAAGCTGCTGCTCGCCTTGCTCCGGCTAGAGGTGGGGAATGTCCGTGAGGTGAGGGGAGGTGAGTGGTGTGCCGAAATGGGCTAGGGGTGGCCTCTATTTATAGGACGACGACGCGGCCGAGAGGGATGGGCAGGCGGCTCCGGCGAGGGCTGCACAACAAGCTAGCGGCATGGCGCGCGGTAGGGGCCAGTTGCTGGTCTCCTGGCGGTGCTCTACGAAGTGAATGCGGGCCTAGGGGCGGTGGTATGCAGTCGGGCAGAGCTGGCGCTCTGAGCGGCAGAGACGGCGGTGTCCACGGCGAGCGGTGGCTGTGGTGCGTTGGGCAGCGAACGAGCATGTCCAGCATGCTCCCTGGGTCATGGCGAAGCGGTGGGCGTGGGCTGCGGTCGAGCGGCGGCTTGTGCACGCGTGTCAGGCGCGGCGCTTTGGCGCGTGCTCGGCATGGCGCAAACAGGCAGTGCGCGGTGGTTTGGCGGTGGTCCATGCTCTGGCCTGGCTCGAGGAGGGTACAGAGGGTGGCGGTGAGGTCCTGGCTAGCTCGTAGACATGGCGAGAGGGGGTGAGGTGGTCTGCTGCGGTGGTGACATGGTCGGCCTGCCAGCATGTGCTCGGCATGGCATGGCATGGCCACTAGGGGATAGGGGAATAGGGTGCAAGGGCCTGGTTAGATCATTTGGGGACAGAGGGAGTGTTTGGAGGAAAATTGGGTGCAAAACCCTGTTGCAAATAGTGAGCTATTTTTAGAGTTTAAACCCTGCATGCCAAGTGTTTGATGAAATGGTCGCAAGAACTTTCTTTTTGAATTTTGAAAATATTTTTGGTGGGTGTGCTAGTACTAAGCTTGAGACTCTGTGGGTGCTTGGGTTTTGAAATTTGAGCTTGTTTGAGTGGTTTTTGTAATAGTGGGATCTTCCCATATGACATAGATTCAATTTTCAAATGCCAATTAAATTTAGTGTTTGAATGTTTTTGGCGGATCACAAAGTGGTCCTTGGTACATCATTATGTGTACTAGCAAGGGGTGCAAAGATCCACAATTTTTTCTGTTAGGTTTTAAGTACTACGAATAGCCAAAGTAGGCATGTTGATTAAAATGGCACAAATGACCATTCACTTCATTTATTCATTTTTAGTTGTTTTTCTTTGGAAAATGTTTGGGAATGATTTAGATGATGCTTATTTCACATAAGAATCATTTTACAAACAATGTATCCCAAAATCATGGCAATTCAAATCAACTCCTAAGTTAAATGCACACACATATGAATGCTTCATATTTTTAATTGGAAAAGTTTTTCTTAACCCCAATTTTGATAATTTGGATCTTAATAACCTTATATTAAAGTTTTGGGATGTTACACGCGGTAACTCTAGGATAAGTGTGAATCAAATCACTAGAAAGAACTACTTCTACGACATAGACCAAGAAGAAAGGTGTGTATCCGGTTGACCTGTTCGGAGTTGTTCGTAAGCTCCATATTACAGAAGGTAATTCCTATGCCCAAGCCCCCGCAGCATGTCGTAGGGGTGCTTAGAGTCTTGGTTTTACGCCTTGTAGGATTAAACCATTTGCTCTTTCAACTTGTCCATTAGCCTACGGATGTGCGACTGCCAAAATGTCAAGTCGGATATTTTGTTCGTTGTAGAATTCGGCAAGCTCTCCCATAGAGAAATTACTCTCATTGTCCGTGATAATGCTATGTGGATAACCATATCAGATTATGACATCCTCGACAAATCTTCTGGCTGTTGCTCCATCACAACTGGTGACGGGTTTAGCCTCAATCCATTTGGCGAACTTATCCACCATCACTAAGAGGTGTGTAAATCCACTTGGAGATCGTTTAAATGGTCCTACCATGTCAAGCCCCCAGACCGCAAAAGGCCATGTTATAGGTATTGTTTGCAGCTGATTAGCCGGAACGTGAACTTGTTTGGCGTACTTTTGGCAGCCTTTGCACGTCTTGACCAGCCGTTTGGCATCTGCCTTGGCTGTAAGCCAGAAAAAACCGTGTCAGAAAGCTTTTTCCACTAGAGATTTGGCTGCAGCATGGTGACCACACTCGCCTTCATGGATTTCTCATAAGATTTCCACTCCTTCTTCCAGAGATACACAGCGCTGAAAGACCCAGACGCACTCCGCTTATAGAGCTCACCACTAATTATAGTATAGGATTTTTCTCGTCGGACGATCTGCTGGCTCAGAACTTCGTCTTCGGGTAATTTGCCATCTACCAAGTAGTCAAGGTAGGGTTGAGTCTAGCTAGGAATTACAGCCAGAACTGCTACTAAAGGTGAGTCGGATTTGGTCGGATATTCCTCATCCACTCCTTTTATAGAAGGAACTTTGAGGTGCTCCAAAAAAGCGCCATCCGGAACCTTTTTCCGTGTAGAGCCTATACGAGATAGTGCATCTGCTTCCTCATTTTCTGTTCAAGGGATGTGTTGAACCTCAAACCCTTTGAATGATTTAGATAGTTCGTCCACGACAGCTCTATATGAATCTTAGCAATCTGGATTCCATGTATTTGCCGATATCCTTAGCAATATGGATTCCATGTAGTAGTGCTTCATACTAGGCAATGTTATTTGTCGTTGTGAAGTGGATCTGCAACACATAAACAATTTTTTCTCCTTGGGGTGATTTGAGCACCACGCCAGCCCCCGAGCGCTTTAGACCCGTCAAAATGTAGGGTCCAATACTCCGACTCTGGGAGGGTCATATTCTCTGTTGTCTCTGTCCAATCAGCGACAAAGTCAGCGAGGATTTGGGATTTGATTGTTGTACGAGGATTGTACTCAATGTCGAAAGCTGAAAGCTCTATGCCCCATTTTACGACGCGTCCTGTGGCATCACTATTGTTGATTATATCTCTCATGGGAGCTGTGCTCACCACGGTAATAGGATGTTCCTGAAAATAATGCCGTAACTTATGAGATGCGAAAAACACGCCATAAGCCAGCTTTTGATAGTGCGGATACCGCTGCTTCGATTCAGTTCAGACCTTGCTGAGATAATAAGTCGGACGCTACACCAGGTGTTCCTGATTTTCCTCTGGTCGCTCCACTACCATGACGACACTAACGACCCTGTTTGTCGCACCAAGATAGAGCAACATCGGTTCCCGTGGTTCCAGTGCTGCAAGGATGGGAGAAGATGAGTGTACTGCTTTCAAGTCTTGTAGTGCAGCTTCAGCTTCGTCCGTCCAAACGAACTTTTTGGTCTTTTTCAGGAGCTTGTATAGTGGTGCGGCTCTTTCACGGAGCTGGCTTACATACCAACTGACTGCCGCAATGTAACCAGTTAGACTTTGAACGTCCTTCAGGCAAGTTGGCTGGAAATATTGAGTATAGCTTTAATCTTGTCTGGATTACCTCTATGCCTCTTTGAGACACGATAAAACCTAACAATTTTCTGGCTGGTATTCCAAAGAAGCATTACTTCAAGTTAAGCATTATTTTGTATTTTCATAGATTGGCAAATGTTTCCTCCAAGTCGTAAATTAATGTTTCCTTCTTTTTGGACATCACCACAATGTCGTCCACATATGCATGTACATTGCGTCCGATTTGGTCATGGAGGCAACGCTGCATAGTGCGCTAGTACGTAGGTCCTGCGTTCTTAAGCCCAAAGGGCATTCTAACGAAACGGAAGGTTCCGAAGGAGGTTATGAATTAAATTTTTACATTGTGAGATTCCTTCATCCAGATTTGGTGATAACCGAAATATGCATCGAGAAAACATAGGAGTTCCGACCTGCCGTAGAATCGATAACTTGATCAATCCTAGGCAGAGCGAACGGATCTTTGGGACAAGCCTTGTTCAAGGCGGTATAACAAACACACATCCTTAAATCAGCGGTGTCCTTTTTAGGGACCACTAGAGGATTGGCCGACCACTAAGTGTGGATGACCTCTTCTATGAATCCGGCTAACTCGAGCCGGGCTGGTTCCTTAGCTATTGCCTTACGCTTTTGATCGCCTAAACGTTGTAGTGACTGTTTGATGGGTTTAGCATTCAGGTGTACATTTAGAGAGTGCTCGGCAAGTTCCCTAGGTACTCCGGTCATGTCAGATGGCTACCATGCGAAGATATCTTGATTTGCTTGGAGGAACTTGATGAGCGCGCATCTCGGACGGATCGATAGGCTTCAGCAAAGGCGGCATTTCCGTCCTTGCACTCTCGCGCTTTCTTTGGGTGTCTCCTGATGGTGATCACGATGTTGGGGCCTAGAATTTTCATCATATTGTAAATGTAACACGGACGAGCCATAAAAGCCTAGTAAGCCAGACGTCCGAATATAGCGTGGTACACGCTCTTGAATGGGACCACTTTGAAGGAAAGTGCTTATGTCTGATAGTTCTTTGGAGTTCCAAAGGTAACATCCAAAGTGATTTCTCCTAGGGAATTTGCTTGTCTTCCAGGGACAACTCCGTGAAAGATCACAGAGCTATAATTCAGCTGGGTCTCCGAGATTTGCATCTGGCATAGCGTTTCTCCATACAGGATGTTAATGCTGTTGTCGTCGTCCATGAGAGTCTTGGAGAAACCATAGCCATCAATAAGTGGATTGACGACTAAGGCGTATTTTCCTTGCTTGTGCAACTTAGACGAATGATCAGCATGGTGAAAGGTGATTGCCACTTCCGAGCAGTCTAGGAATTGGGGGACAGCCGGAATTGTTGCGTTGAGCTCATGTAGAACTGCTTTCTTAACCTTAGCTGGTTGATATCCAAGGAAGGTGACATAAGTGTCTTTCTTTGTTGGGAAGTTTTTCTTTCCCTCCGGCTTGGGATTTGAAGGATCAGCTTCCTCCATGTCGAAATCTTCCTTGGTCTCTTTATCTTTTTCGGGATTCTTCTTTCCCTTCTTCCGCTTAGACCTGTAGCCAGCAGTATCGTCTTTGTGGATGTCGTCATTAAAACAACACTTGGTATTTGTGTGGGACGAGGCCCCATTGGCATCTAAGTGATGCACACATGGGTTATTGGCAATGTTGCCCCAAGAGTAGGTTTTTCCAGGTTGCTGGTCTCCTCTGCCCTGGACTCTTGATGTCCCACGACCGCATTTGCGGCCTCTGCCATGTCCTCCTCGTCCTCCAGACCCGAAAGTAGCAGTGACCACTGCCATTTCCGCGTTCGGTTTTTCTTCCGAGGTATTCTTGTGCTTCTGAGCTTGCTGCTTTGGTTGTTTTGCCGATTGTGGCATAGGTAGGGCGTTTAGTAATCCCTCTACATCGTCGTCAGCATCTGCATACTTTCTTGCTGTTTCTATCATCTCTCCCAAATCATTGACCTTGTCACACTTCAAACGATGACGTAGTAAACCAATTGGGAGTCCTACAATGAAAGCTTCAATCGCAGTTTAGTCATTTACTCCTTCACATGAGTTCTTAGTGTCGATCCATCTTCCGAGGTAATCTTGGCAAGTTTCTCCGGCCTTCTAGTGCAACGTTGTAGGTCTCCTACCATACAGGGCCTCCTTCGAAATTCCGAAAGAATGCACTTTGCATGTCATACTAGTTGTGGATGGTGTTCTCCGGAAGTTCATTGAGCCATGATCGCGCCGTCTTCCACAACATAAGTGGGAGATACCGGGTCGCGACCTGGTTGTTTCTGCCTTTGGCGATGCAGCAAGCTTGGAAAAGTCTCGGAGCCAAGTATCTGGCTGAGTTACACCATTGTAGGGTTGGATGTGCCTTGAGATAGCGAATCCTTCTGGGAATCTTGTTGCTCTGATGCGTGCTCCGAAGCATTTTGGGCCCATGTATATATCATCGTTTTCATAGCGTTGTGCCTCTATATTGGAGTTAATAATGTGTCTCGCGTCGCTTGGCGACAGAGATCGTCGTCCTGATTGACGGTTGTGGCTGCGGTGCCTTGCATCCGGACTTCGGCTTCTGCCACCACCTCCTCTGCCACGACGCCCTCCTTGGCCTCCTTCGGAACGGTTGTGGTGGCCACTTCGTGGGGAAGGTGGATTGTTTCTGTCTGGTCACCGGTCTCCCTACCAGCTTGACTTGGCACGGTGTCCGTCGTTCTTTCATCCATCATTCCCATCGCGATGGGGTTCAGCTGGACGGCTTGTATGTCGAGGAGGTGGCATTCTTTGTCGTTCCTCCTCCCGACGATTCTCTTTGTCTTCTTCCCTACGATCGATCGACTCTCTCCGGGGAGGATTTCTTGGATACAGTGCAACAATCGCTTCTTGCTCGGCGGCTAGAGAAATGTTGCGCCAGTCACGTGTAGCTCTGTGGTGCTGTCTTGAAGATCTGGTTCTTGAGTGATTGTCTTCCCGACGATCGGAATGGTGATGCTGTTCCGTAACCCGTTGGGGTATTATGTCGTTCCAGACCGGATTCGTGTGAAATTGGTCTGATTGAGAGACCAGTTTTCTGCTCCCGGATTTCGCGACCTTCTGCTGCTCCAGACCCTTGGTGAGTAGCTTAATGCCCAATCGAACCTGCTATGGGCCTAGATTATTCTCCAGGATGTCTCGGGTTGCAGCGGTGTTTTGCACTGGTGTTGGATACACTAGATCTCCGTTACTGTCGAGCTGAGGCATCCCCGGATCTCCCTCAAAGAGAACCTTGCGTACTTCTGGAAATTGATTGTCACGTGTGTGTCGTTTCTGGTTCTTCTGATGTTGTAGAGAGATGAGCTTCTCCGTAGTGGCCATGCGCTTCGTCTCTTCCTCGATGTTTTTGGCTTCATCCAGGAGTACTTGGGGACGCGCTTCTAGGGCTTGGGCCCTTTCGTCCAATTCCACAGTAGTGAGTTCCGCTGTAGTAGGGATAGGTGTGGTTTATGCAGCATCGATGAGTTTACGGGCACCTGCAGTGACCACGTGTCCATCCACCGACTCTTCTTTGGGCTCATCTGGGATAAGTGCTCCATCCGAGTCTTCCTCGTATTCCTCGGGAATCACCTCCTCTGCTGGAAGTTCTTTTGTCGGGGTCTTGTTCTTCTTGTTCTTCTTCTTTGCCTTCTTGGCAGCACCGGTAGCAATGACGTCTTTGGGTCCGTTTCTCGGAGTCAATCTCTAATCGGTACTTTCAAACATCTGGACCTCGGGATTATCTCCAAGATCCATGTCATCCTGCACTTTGGGAGAGTTTTCTCTTGATCCTTCGTTCATGCCTTATCCTTCCTCTGGAGCTTTGGAGTTGTACTCCTCTTCATATTCTGCGGAGAACTTCCGGAAATCCGCAGTCGTCATCGAGTCATCCGAGGATGCGGGTAAGTCGGTGTTTTTTCTGATAGCCTCCAGCGCCGAGTCGTCGTTGTCTCTAGCATCGGCAGAGCCGGATCTGGATCCAACATATCCGACAAAGTGCGACTTGTTGGTGCTGAGGTAGTTGCGGCTTTCTTCATGGGCTTCCTCGAAGATCCCGATGGTTTCGAGAACCTCATCCACGTTTGGACCTTGCAGCATCATGCGCCTCAACATATGCCTCAGGAAAGGTTGGTCTATTCTGGTGTTGGCAGAGCCGCAAATGAGCTTCGGATCTGCGTCTCGCTGATTCCGAGTCTTGCAGATTCCGCTCGAAACACAGATCCAAAGCTCACTTGCCCCATGGAGGGCACCAACTATCGTCGGACTGATGACAAGTACGCCATGAGGGGGTCCTCAAGGTGTGTGGAAGAGAGGGGTGTGAGACGTACGGTGTTCTGGGATGGTGAGCACACAAGTTTACCCAGGTTCGAATTCGCTGGCTATGAGCGGATCCTACTCCTGCTAGCAATCCAGTAATACGGCAGATCCGGAATATGGGTTACAAGGGTTTTGCCTATTTGAGTTGAGATTGTAGACTATTTTCAGGGTTCCCTAAAGGCTCTCCCTAGGATGGCTTATATAGATATGTGGCCTAGGGCTTATAGGAGAGATCTATCCGGCTATGACTAAGAGTCGCTTACAGAGTACATCTTGAACAACAAGTAACACTACGGGATTATGTCGGTAAGTCTTCTAGGCCTTCCCGTAGCCGGACTGGACTCCGTCTCTTCTCCCTAACTAGGCCGCCCGTGAAGCAAACCTATAAGCTAAAGTGGGCCACCCTGGTTAGTGAGTCATAGTGAGGATACCCGGAAAGTATATCCCCAACAAGGACTACTGCGCCACACCCGAGGACTGCTACGTCACACCCAAGTACTGCCGGGTCGAAGTCCGTGACACTCCCAGCCGGGTCCAGCTTCCCAGGGACTGTCGGCTCAGGTCTCCCACCCAGCAGGCCAACAGACGAGCCCAAGGCAGCCGGGAGTGAGGAAATCAAGCTGATCATGGAGACCGTGTGCGCCATTGATGGCCCAAAATATATCGAGCTCGTTGGGGAACCCCAAGAGGAAGGTATGATGAGCACAGCAGCAAGTTTTCCCTTACTTATGAAACCAAGGTTATCAATCCAGTAGGAGCAAGGAAACACCCCAAAGGTGTTGCTAGCTGAACTTTGGCAGGGCGCACTACCGATGCCAGTAGCAACGTGGAGACCTGCACAACACACCCACAGAACTTTGTCCCCAACTAGCGATGAGGTTGTCAATCTCACCGGTTTTGATGAAAACAAAGGATTAAACGTATCGAGTGGAAGAAATTAATAGTTTGCAGAAAATAAACACAAAAGCAGTAAACAGTTGATTGTAGATTGATGGTAAAAGAAAGGACCAGGGTCCATAGTTCACTAGTGGTGGCTCTCCTTAAGATAGATGACATGTTGGGTAAACAAATTACAGTCGGGCAATTGACAAATATCGAGAAAGGAATATGCATATACTACTCATCTCGATTCCTTTTAGATTCGATTGGGCATTACAACTTTATACATAGACCGCCATCCAACTGCATCTATGACTAATAATCCACCTTCAGGTTATCATCCGAACCCCCCTCCAGTATTAAGTTGCAAGCAACAGATAATTGCATTGTGAATTGCGTGTAAAGTAAACAATACGATTGTTCTATGAACAAAGGATTGTTGTTTTCTCCCTAGTAGCAACAGCACATCTAGTACCTTAGAGATTTCTATCACTTCCCCAGATTACTAGAGGCATGAACCCACTATCGAGCATAAATACTAACTCTTGGAGTTGCTAGCATCTACTTGGCCAAGATAGCTACTAACAAAGGAAAACATGCAAGATCACAAATAACAATGACATGATAGAATCAATAATCAATCTGAAATAACATCTCAATATCCATCGGATCCCCGCAAACACAACATGTAGGAATTACAAATAGATGATCTTGATCATGAACGGAGCTCACAAGATCTAAACATGATAGCACAAAGGAGGAGAACCAGCCATCTAGCTACCACATGGACCGGTGTCCAGAGATGAACTACTCACGCATCACACCAGAGGCTTGCATGCTGATGAAGAAGGCCTCTAGGGTGAATTCCCCGCTACGGCAGGGTGCCAGGAAGAGCTTTAGATCCCTCCCGATCTAGGGATGGAGATGATGGTGGCTATAGACTCTTTCATGGAATTTTGATCGGGTACTTAGGGTTTCTATATCGGAGGCATCTTATAGGCGGAAGGAGAGGCCGAGGGGGTGCCTGGGCTGGCCACACCACCCCCTAGCGCGGGCCAGGCCTGGCCAGGTGGTGTGGCCGCCCTCTGGCCCCTCTTCGTCTCGTATTCTGGCTTCGGGTGTCCCTCGGTGAAAAACTGACTTTGGCTTTTGTCCCGTCCAATTCCGAGAATATTCATTTTCTAACTTTCCTGGAACCAAAAATAGCAGAAAACAGGCAGTTGGCACTATGGCTCTTGTTAATAGGTTAGTCCAAGAAAAGTGTATATAAAGTACTCCAAAGTGTGGACAAAACATAAGAAAGTAGATAAAACCAAGCATGCAAAATCAAAAATTATGAATATGTTAGCAACATATCAACATCCCCAAGCTTAAGTCCTGCTCGTCCTCGAGTAGGTAAGTGATAAAAAGAAAGAATAATTTTTGAGGTGACATGCACCAACATAAACTTGATCAAAGTATTTGTAAAACAATGATAGCTGGGATCATAGTACTTCAATCATAACATGAAAAACAAAGTTCTAGCAATAATACAAAGCAACTAAGTTGTAACATGAAAAGGCACAAACAAAATATTCATGAATAACAATGCTTTGCAAGACGTTTGTTTGTTTCACATAAAGAAAACATAGTATAGTGGCATTCAGCTTGTCCCTCATAGAGTAGCAAACATAAATGCATAGGACACCTTCAAAATTTATAAGAGTGACTAGATACAAATAGTTTAAAACAAGCAAAATCAAAGGTATGCATCAATCAACAAGTCTTGGGACAATGCACATAGAACTAAGAATGCCCACTATGCTCTCAAAGTAGGTGCATAAAGATAGAAGGTTGAGACTCAAAGTAGGTGCATAAAGTAAAAGAAAGGCCTTCATAGAAGGAAGTAGGGATTCAATTTTTATAAAGAGCTTCCAAAAATTATGGTACTTTTTAGCTTTCAGCTCTCATTGCCCCTATCATAAGCATCTTGAAGTGACTAAGGTTAAATTGAACAAACTATGGTGTATATGCTTGACGAAGTATAAGTTGGAAATCTCGTGTCCCTTGAATATGAGGGCCGCTCCTCATGCTACTCAAGTTTAGTTACCAGTAAGTTCTTGTCATAGTAAGTACATGTGTATCATAGAGAACCGCCAACGGGGTACCCCTTGCCCGATGATACGCAAGAATCCCCATATCAAAATGACAAGGGAAGCAGACAACGAGCATCTCAGCAATCTTCTTATTTACCATGGGAATATGGTGCTTTTTTCTCTCTTTCCTCTTTTCTCATATTTTTTCTTTTTTTCTCTTTTTTCGCAATATCTTACTCTTTTTTATAAGAAGAATGCTTCATAGATAGCTCATTATGGTTACGCTGCAGGTTTCCACCATGACAGCATGGATTAGACTAGCGACCCAGGCGTTTCTCTAACACACATACATAACTCCATGGACTTACAAGCTCCCCTTTCATTTCACACCGAGGACATCCATAGACAAAAGAGCATGATATCAATTAGGTACAAAGTACAAGTGGAATGTTGAAAGCGTTCCCCATGACAGCATGGTTCTACTAATCCCCAAAAAATAAGTGGAAGCATATACAACATAGACGACACAATGGTTCAAGTTTATAAAGGGCAAGAAAAGTAAAGTGTGCCATCAAGTTTGTGAGAGCTTTAATCACTAGTTTTCTCATAACAAGTTTAATTCGGAAGGTAGATAAAAACATGAATATACTTGGAATAGCAATTGCTAATAGGTAGGTATGATGGACTCTTTGGAATAACTTGGTTTTAGGAATTGGATGCATGATTGGAACTCATACTTGGTTATGGAGGCTAGCAAAAGACTAGGAGCGACCAACCAAGAGAGCAATAATGGCCATAATCATGCAGAGCGACAAAACATCATTGATCAAAGCATAAAGTGATACTACAAGTTGAAAACTAAAGGATCATAAAGGCTATGGTGTCTTGGGATAGTCATAACATGGTGTGAGCATGTGCCAAGTCAACCCAAATAAAGCATCAAAGGAGAATACCATAATACTATGCTTTAATATGCTAAAACTAAGAATGATTCTTCAAAGGCACATTAAGCAACCTCAATTGTTTATAACAAGTCATGCTACAACAAAGAATACTAAGCATAAATCCAAAACAATATCAAGCATGGCATGACAAAGCATAGGCCACAGTCAAAAACAAGCTCTCTTTACCACTTAAGCATGAGCTTTCCTACTCTTTTCCAATCCAAACCAAACTATTTTAAAACCAATGTATGAAAGAGGGAGTCCAACCAATTTATTCAGCAAACTAAGAAAACCAAGCAAACAAAAAAACAAAACAAAAACGAAATAGAAGACGCTCCAAGAACAACACAACTGTGCATGAAACAATAAAAATGAAGCGTTTGGAAGAAACCTGGGATTTTTATTGATGAAGAAGGGGATGCCTTGGGCATCCCAAGCTTTAAAGCTTGTACTTCTTGGATATTTCTTGGGGTGACACGTGTGGCATCCCCAAGCTTGAGCTTTAGTCCATTCTTCATCTCATTACTCATTCCTTCCATACACCTGAAATTTTTTCCTTCATACAAAAATTCACACAATCTTTATTAGCAAAATTAGTGCACTCAAGATAATAGGTCTTTAGGTTCAGTTCCAACACCAATAAAACTTCCATTAAAACACAAGCTACTGTAGCACTTCCTTCAAAAAGCTCAATTCCCCAAAAGAACTCAAAAAGGAACCAACAAGAAGCAAATGCAAATAATGGCAGAAATCTGTCAAAACAGACCAGCAGGTAAAGAAGAATTTTTTAGAAGACCTTTTGTTGCTCAAATCAAAACATGTTGAACTAATGAAAGTTAGATAACAACCTGGGTCATAAGCACATAAATTTAGGTCTCAAAAGGACGTACAGAGATTTTACACGAATTTTTATGGTGAAGCACAGAAATCTGTTTCGGGACAGCAACTTTCCCAATCATTACTTCTCTCTCATTAGAGGTTGCTCTTAGGACAAAAAGCAAATAAAAAGGATAAGGAGCAGTTATTACAGAAGTAATAACTTTCAAGACTCATCTAAAACTTTTGGGTTTTCTCCCAATAAGTACTTCTCTTTAACGCCTTTAAGTTAGGCATAAGAAGCAAGAAAAAGAATCAAGTGTTCTCAAATGAAGAAGATTAAGAGAAAATTCTGTTTTCATAGGAGAGGCAAAAAACATCTTCTCTCTTCTTAGGGAAGTGTTCTATACCTTTCTTGAGTGGGAGTCGATATTTAATGGTGCCTTCTTTCATATCAATAATGGCACCAACGGTTCTAAGAAAAGGTCTTCCCAAAGTAATAGGACAAGAAGCATTGCATTCAATATCCAAAACATAGAAATCAATGGGGACATAGGCATTGTTAACCATAATAAGAACATCATTAATACTCCCCCACGAGTTTCTTTTTAGCATTATCATCAAGTGGGACATTCAAATAGCAATCTTCCAAAGGTGGCAAATCAAGCATATCATAGATCCTTCTAGGCATAATAGAAACACTACTATCAAGATCACATAAAGATTTGAAATCAAAATCATTCACTTTCATATTAATGATGGGTTCCCAGCCATCCTCTTGCTTTATAGGAATAGAAGTTTTATGTTTCATCTTTTCTTCTTTAATTTTTATGAGAGCATCGGTAATGTGTTTTGTAAAGGCCATATTCATAGCACTAGCATTAGGACTTTTAGCAAGCTTTTGTAGGAACTTAATAACTTCAGAGATATTGCAACCATTAGGATCAAAATCATAATTATCATCTAAAGTAGTAGAGCTATTACTAGCCTCAACACTAGTGGTAGTGATAGTAGAAACACTAATGTTTCTAGTAATTTTATCTTCTCTTTCCCACTTAACATGCAATTCAGCTAATAGTCTAACATTTTCATCAATTCTTACTTGTATGGCATTAGTGGCAGCAAAGGGATTGTCAATAGTTTCAGGTTTAGCAGGCATTTTATTCAAAGAAGATTGAGCTTCAGCCAAAGATGCTATATTTCTTTTAGCATTAGGGAGTTTTTCCTCAATAGTTTTATTGAAAGCAGTTTGTTTACTAATAAAATATTTAAGCATAACTTCAAGTTCAGAGGGTGCACTCTTATTATTGTTGTAGGAATTTCCATAAGCATTACCATTGTTGGGAGGATATGGCCTATAAATATTCCTATAGGCATTGTTGCTAAAATTGTTATTTCCTATAAAGTTCACATCAACTTGCTCTTCTTGAGCAACCAAAGAGGCTAAGGGAACATGATTTTGATCAATATGAGCCTTCCCATAACAAGCATAGACATAATAACAACAATTTTATCACTCAAGGAAGAAGTTTCTTCAACGGAATTTACCTTCTTACCTTGTGGAGCTCTTTTAGTATGCCATTCAGAATAGTTAACCATCATATTATCTAGAAGCTTTGTTGCAGAACCCAAAGTAATGGTCATAAACGTACCTCCAGCAGCAGAATCCAATAGATTTCTTGAAGAATAGTTCAATCCTGCATAAAAGGTTTGGATAATCATCCAAGCAGTCAGTCCATGAGTGGGACAATTCTTTACCAAAGATTTCATTCTTTCCCAAGCTTGAGCAACATGTTCATTATTAGATTGTTTAAACTTCATTATTTCACTTCTCATAGATATAATCTTAGCAGGACGATAGTATTTTCCAATGAACGCATATTTTCATTTAGTCCAAGAATCAATACTATTCCTAGTTAAGGAATTCAACCATTCTTTAGATTTTCCTCTAAAAGAGAAAGGAAACAATTTAAGCTTAATAATATCCCCATCTATATCCATATGCTTTTGCATCTCACATAGTTAAACAAAGTTATTTAGATGGGCAGCAGCATCTTCAGTACCAATACCAGAAAATTGTTCTCTCGTAACAAGATTATGTAAAGAAGGTTTTATTTCAAAGAAAGTAGCTTCAGGAACAGGTGGAGCAATAGGTGTGCTCATGAAATCATTGTTGTTGGTGCTAGTGAAGTCACACAACTTAGTATTTTCAAGAGTAGTCATTTTTTTGTGTTTTTAATAAAGAAAGCAAACTAGTAAATCTAATTTTTGTGTGTTTTTGATAAAGAAACAAGCAAACTAAGCAAAAGTAAACGAAGCAAAACAAAAAATAACAAAGTAAAGAGATTGGTTATGAGGGACTCCCCTTGTGAAGATGTCCTTGACTCCTCGGTAACGGCGCCAGAAAAAGAGCTTGATGGCCCAAAATATATCGAGCTCGTTGGGGAACCCCAAGAGGAAGGTATGATGAGCACAGCAGCATGTTTTTCCTCAGTTATGAAACCAAGGTTATTAATCCAGTAGGAGCAAGGAAATACCCCAAAGGTGTTGCTAACTGAACTTTGGCAAGGCGCACTACCGGTGCCAACAGCAACGTGGAGACCTGCACAACACAACCAAATAACTTTGCCCCCTACTTGCGATGAGGTTGTCAATCTCACCGGTTTTGCTAAAAACAAAGGATTAAATGTATCGAGTGGAAGAAAGTAATAGTTTGGAGAAAGTAAACACGAAGAAGTAAATAGTTGATTGTAGATTGATGGTAAAAGAAAGGACACAGGTCCATAGTTCACTAGTGGTGGCTCTCCTTAAGATAGATGACATGTTGGGTAAACAAATTACAGCAGGGCAATTGACAAACATCGAGAAAGCAATATGCATATACTACTCATCTTGACTCCTTTGAGATTCAATTGGGCATTACAACATTATACATAGACCGCCATCCAACTGCATCTATGACTAATAATCCACCTTCAGGTTATCATCCGAACCCCCTCCAGTATTAAGTTGCAAGAAATAGATAATTGCATTACGAATTGCGTGTAAAGTAAACAATATGATTGTTCTATGAACAAAGGATTGTTGTTTTCTCCCTAGTAGAAACAACACATCTAGTACCTTAGAGATTTCTATCACTTCCCTAGATTACTAGAGGCATGAACCCACTATCGAGCATAAATACTAACTCTTGGAGTTCCTAACATCTAGTTGTCCAAGATAGCTACTAACAATGGAAAACATGCAAGATCACAAATAACAAAGACATGATAGAATCAATAATCAATCTGAAATAGCATCTCAATATCCATCGGATCCCCACAAACACAGCATGTAGGGATTACAAATAGATGATCTTGATCATGAACGGAGCTCACAAGATCTAAACATGATAGCACAAAGGAGGAGAACCAGCCATCTAGCTACTACATGGACCCGTAGTCCAGAGATGAACTACTCACGCATCACACAGGAGGCTTGCATGGTGATGAAGAAGGCCTCCAGGGTGTATTCCACTCTCCGGCAGGGTGACGGGAAGAGCTTCATATCCCTCCCGGTCTAGGGATGGAGATGACAACGGATGCATACTCTTTCGTGGAATTTTGATCGGGTACTTAGGGTTTCTGTATCAGAGACATCTTATAGCCGGAAGGAGAGGCCGAGGGGGTGCCTGGGCTAGCCACACCACCCCCTGGCGTGGGCCAGGCCTGGCTGCCCTCTGGCCCCTCTCCGTCTCATATTCTGGCTCCGGGTGTTCCTCTGTGAAAAACTAACTTTGGCTTTGTTCCGTCTAATTCCGAGAATATTCATTTTCTAACTTTCCTGGAACCAAAAATAGCAGAAAACAGGCAGCTGGCACTGTGGCTCTTGTTAATAGGTTAGTCCAAGAAAAGTGTATAGAAAGTACTCCAAAGTGTGGACAAAACATAAGAAAGTAGATAAAACCAAGCATGGAACATCAAAAATTATGGATACGTTAGCAACATATCAGCCATCCAGGAAACGGGCTTGTTGGTTTGCGGCTCGATAGTTCCCGGGCAGGTGCATGGTGGTACCCAAGTTGCCTGAAATTGCCGCATTTCGCAAATTTGGTACGCCAAATACCAAGAGGGGACATTTCGAGGCAAACTCATCTCACCCCTACCAAATTCAAACATTCCCTTAAACTGCCCCGTAAAGTAGACGGTCGGGACCCACATGCCAGTAATATGTCTTTGACACGAGCGCTGACGCGGTAACCTCTTAGTCAAATCGAGGAACTAAGTGTCTTGGTGCGTTGACCAATTTCACAAATCCTCTCCCTCCTTTCCCCTAGCACCGATGGCGTCAAAATCCACGCTCCAAGCAGAACGATCCCTTCGGACATTTTACTTCTAGCGCCAAATGGCTGCGCCCACTCGCTGTTCCTGAGCTCCAATGTCGCACACCTCTGCCGCTATTGCGGGGCTCTAGCCCGCCTCCGCCGCCAACGAGCTGAGCAACACGGAGGATGGCAGATCCTACTACCGAAGAAGAAGTAGTTGTGGCTAATTACGGGTGAGTTACCGCTGTTTATAGTAGGTGTCATCTGGGTTTAGATATTTTTAGGCTGGTTGCAATTTCGGTTATGTTTTGTGCGAATGCAAATTTTATGCCTCACTTTATTACTGTCAAGTTTACTGAGGATTGTAATAATCTGTTGTAATTCACAGTTGTAAGTTGTTTGAGGACTGTTACAAACCCAACATCTAACAAAATTACTACACGAACATGAAAAAACAATAAAATTGTAAGAGGTACAACACACGATCTTCTAGAAACAGGGAGAACATCCATTGTATTACACGGGCACCACATAGAACTTGCATAATTCATAAACGTTCACTACAAAAAACTAAACACACAAAGAGCTAACCTATAGAGAGTACATCAGAAGCAGACCAACATGATCCATCAATCTGACGGATAGCCGTCGTAGTAATCGTAGTGGTTGTTACCATCCTCGTCATAAGCCGACACCATCTCTAGCTCAGAATGCCCGTAAATTCTGCAATACTCCGCCAGAAATCTTACGTGTTCGAAAGGATGGTCATTGATCTGTAATCCTCCTACTCCATACACATATACAACCCTTGGCTCCTCTCCCACACAAGAGCCTCAAAGTTGTAAGATCTAATCTCGGATAGGTTTGCATAGTATATGCTGCCTGCCTGCACCGTGGGTACCCTAGCGCTATCGACGCAGACGCACCAATTCTCAGTAACAAAGAGAGCACGACTTCTGATGCCTCTAACCGGCTGAAGGACACGGTTCTGGGTATCAACCCGATAAACAACCGGCCTGCCACCATAGACCGGTCCACTCACAACGAACAACAGTTATCCGTCATACTTGACGAGGTAAAACGATTCTCTAGGAACTCTCAGCCCGGAACAGGGTGCGGTGACCCAGCATACCACTGCATGATCTAGTACACTATAGTCGTTGACATAACAGAAATAAAACATCATTAACTAGTATTACATCCCTTAGAGTGGTACAACAGAAACACAGCAGGTCCAAGACATGACTATAGATTACAAATCGACTCTTTACAAAAGATCCAAAGAACACTCTAGGTTAAAGAGAGAGAAAGAAACTTCTTACAGAGAAGAACCATAAATAATAACTCAGAACTATCTGGCTAATAAGACTATCATCTAAACTATCTAGCTTGCAATTGCTACTAGTGCAATGCTCTACGGAAGTAGGAGTTATGACTAGAGTATCTACTGCTATCTAATCAACATCTTCGCATTTGCTTTGGTTTATGTATATGTTGACTTCATTGACTTTATTGAAGAACTTGAGCTATCGATGATGGTTTCTTGAGCATAAGTTGGTGATGACGTCGTCTTCAACGGCTTAGAACCTAGCAAGGGTTAAGAAGGTACGGTTGAGTACGACCGTACTCAGCAAGTTCACTAAAAAGGAGTGTATGATGCACTAACTCTATAGCCATAGACCAAAGGTCGTAGGCAATGCAGGTTTTCGTAAACATTTCTTCAAAGGTTGCTTTTATTCTGAAAAGCTATGTCTGGCAGCCTTCACAGGTTGACCAGAACTTTTATGGAGTTCCTTTCCTACCACGTTCGTAGCTCCTTCCAGGAACAGGGAGTAACATGTCACAGTTCTTACACTCTACAGAGGTGCGTTACTTTACCCATGAGATACCAAATCCTTCTTGCACACCTCGGTAGCTTATTCCCATCCACAATTCCTTGATGTGGGGCCCAGTAGATGATCCAAGCCAATCACTGCCCCTCTCCACGACCCCGCATGAAGAAACGACCTCCCCAAGCAGATATACCTCCGTTAACCCCCATATATGCAGATATAATCCTAGCAACACCTTGGAGACTCCGGTGAGCAGATCATGTCCCTGGCAACCCCCATATAGGCAAATATACCTCCGACAGCCCCTCACGGAAAGTCTAGACACCAATATCACGGGGAACTAGGAGTCCCACCCATCTGATGAGTCCCTGCAAGGAAGCTACAACCTCACGATAAGGTCATCCGTCCATGCAAAAGGAAGAAGATCCGGCTGACTTCTCCGTCTTGTTCCAGATCTCATGGTTAACGCGTAATATCTGACACTAGAATCACAGGCGACATTGGTTGTTAAGTCATAGATGATACATTCCTATACAACGGTGTTTCCATTGCTAGTTATAATAGATTAACGATCACCCTGGATCAGTAACCAATACTTCCAGTTAATTATGAAAATAGTGTTTTTGAACTTTTTGAAATGCATGTGATGAAAACAATTGAGTTACAAGCATAGAAAATAATCAAAGGACATGAGCAAGTTGTGAACTTACCTTTTGTGATTGCAAGATTATGTACTCACGGTCTTCGAGACAATAGAAGATCCAAAATCTGAAATTAGCATCATTCGTCTGGTAAGGACAAATGTTTAAAGAAGCAATATGCTGATGCATAAGGAATGTAATGCATTTTGTAAAATCCTGAGATAAACCCTTAATAACGTGAATGAGTTAAATTTAGGTGGCACTTTTAAGAATTAGATATTTCTAAAGTGTGTTTCATAAGTAAATATATTCACAAAGTATTTAAGTGTTTAACATGTAAAGTACACAAATGAAGTATAATAGCATTCTAAGGTTGAGGTGAATTGCTGCTTGGTAATTATGATTGGGGTTGGTGTGATAGGTTGTTAAGAGTTAAATAACTTGTTTATAAAATTACTGTTTGAAGTGGCAAAATGAATAACCTTTGAAGAAAAGGTTTATTTGCCAAGGTTTAAACCATTTGTGGGGTTAGTAGAATGTGATCGATGTTGTTTGTGTTTGCCCAAATTATTTGAAGCTGAGATGCCTTATGATTTAATTGAAATAGACAAAAGTTAACTATAAAAACATAATTAAACTTTATACATTGTGTTTATAACTTTATGGACCAAAGTTAACTTTAAAACACGAAGAGACCTAGGGTGTGATTTGTTTAGAGTATTAATAAGTTTTAAGTTTTGTAATAAGTATGTTTAAGATTACGAGATCATTCCCTTTCTGTTTAAGTGAATGATGAGTTTAAATGTGACTTGTTATTATGAAATTGATTGACTTACTAAATAAAGCAAATGTAGCTAATATCATTATGGTGTTAGGGTTTCATAATTGAGTCAAAAGGTAAAGAGAATTTATTTTTTTATCATAAATGATTGACGTTTAAAACTTAGTTAAAATTGTTGGTTTATTTGGGTTTAAGGTTTTATAAGAGCTTTATAAAGTTAGTAGTTTATATTTAAGCTTTGCATAGATCCATGTTATGGTTTTGGAACTAGTATTTGAATATAAAAGAGTTAAGGTTTTATGATTATTTCTTATTTAAGAGATGTTTCTATGGAATTTATAAAATAGGTATTTTACATAATAGATAAGGATTTATTACTTGAAAACCTTAAAAATCTTTGGAATCATAAATTTAGTATTTTTATAGTAAACTATGTTATTTCAAAATCTTAAAATTGATTTATATTTATTTTTAAGTATTATTCTTATTTTTATAAAATTCTACAAAGCATTATATGTCTTTAATTATTTGCTTAAAGTTTTATTTGAAAACAATTAGGTTAATATTTTTATGAAATAGTAGACTTATTTTAATATGCAAAAAATAAGTTTTTATTCTTTTTTTGGACTTTTCTTTATTTTTTGTATTTTCACTAAGGCTTTAGTGGTGTTAATATTTATTTGGATTTTATTTAACTTAAATAAGTAAAGTTATATTTTTCTTAGGTAGATATTATTTTTGTGATTATTTTTATGTATCATATGTAGTTTTATGATTTTTCTATATTTTTCTAGAGCGGAAATATCCCTAGGGTTATTTTGGTAATATACTTTTACTTCTTTCAATTATTATTAGTGGGCAATAAGTTGGGTTGTGGCCCAATTAGTGAGAACTGTACCAAGTCTAGTGGATAGGCCCATTAGGGCCCAACTTGGTCTGGCCTGGGGTTAACCCCAGCCCGACCCATCTCATCCACTCATACGACACACACACCTTGAATCCACCACCCCTTCATTCCCCTCTCTATTCGCATGATGTGGCGCCGCCAGCCGCTACTCCGGCCGTCACTAGCCTGATTCCGGCTGTGTAGATGGTTGCCCTTGCTGATGCTAGTCACCGAACCTTCGCCGGCGTTGCCTCCCTCACCCATAACCCTTTGATTTCGCCGCCACCCCTTGTCTAACATGCGTTGCTCCCTTTGCTAGAGCTAGGGTTTGGTGACCCTAGTTGCAACTCGGTGCTCTCTGACACCTAACTTTTCTATGGTGGTGGTGTGCTGGTGGTGGCTGCCTTGACTCCGACACCGGCGGGAGGGCGATGCGGCTACGTAACCCCCGTGTCAACCTCCCTCGCTACTTCGACTACTCTTCTCCTTCTACCTCTTCTTCTACTCCAACTAAGGTATTACTTGTGTGACCGGCCCTCGAGTCAATGAGTTGTCCTAGTTGAATTCTATGCCTCAGTGGCTTGGAGTAGTTGGCCTAGAGATGAGGTACTTGATGTGGTATGTTTAAGCTATGAAATTAGGAAGGCAGTGTTGGTTCCGTTAATGTTTGTGATCCTCCATGACCAAGATATTATGCTTTACACTGAACACATGCTCTACTCAACACAAATTGTTAGTAGCTTGGTGGACAACTGACCCATAGGTGACTAATTGAACTAATGATAATTTTCTTGATTTGTTTGTGGTCATCTTAAGACCTTTTTAAATTCTTTGCCATGTGATTTAATGATGAGGTACCGTGGTAAGAGTGGGTTTATATTAAACTTGGTCTAGATTCGAATTGAGTTTGAAGAATGTTGATTTGAACTGATTTGATTTAATGAGTACATAATTGATTTCTGGTGATCCAATAATAATGAAGAACATAGTGTTACCACATGGGTTTACACCTGCTAATTTATAGTAGTATATACATAGTATACCTAGTTTACCTTTAAGACACGATGATATAATTTAGTTTCGAGCTTAAGCTCTAATCTAAGGATAATCCATGTTATTTATGTTGGATAAATTTATTATCTTGTATCACATACAGACATTGTTGTGTATCAAGAAAGAACTTTATTCATAGCTCACTGATGGATTTCCATGCAGGCTTATCGATGCAACTACTGCTAACTCTAGATGATTTGTTGCTAGGTGAATTCATGAATGTGATATGCATGATGTGTTGAACCTTTGGTTAAGTTATGATCTTGGTCCTCCTTGGGATATAGTGATGTTTATATAAAAATGATTCCTAGTTGAAGTAGCTAGGAAGATGATCTGAAACAAGTTTCTTTGGCTGCAACTAATCGTATGGCATGCTAATTTGATGTTGATCTTGGTTAGTGAATACAGTGTCTTCTCCTGTTTGAGATTACCACTGTGGTACATCCATTTGGAGTGTGCACAGTGGTGTTTCTTAATAACAGGACATGCTCGTGAATTAGCTTGCTATGGATTAAGATTTGGCTACCAATGATGCACAATCTGAGGTTTATGATTTATTGATAAAAACAGATACTTCATTTGTATTTCTAGCTCAATGATGATACTGGTGTAGCATTTCTACACCATTCTGAGAGCCCTTTTCCCCCACTAAAAATCATGCTCAAAAATATAAGTGAAAAGAGCAGATTCTATTACTACTATAAGTTGGCAACCTCATATGCAGAGTAGATCAGCTTGAATTGATGAGGTTGTGGAGAAGCTATGGCTGCTCTAGATCCACAGTTGTTGGATCTTGTGGTGGCAGCCTGTTGTTGTGTAACAGTTGATGTTTGCTTGGGTGGACCTTGATTGCTTTCTTGGTTAGATCTTCTCTTTGTACTCCAGATCCGCACCTCCTACTGTTGCACTTGATATTAGTGTTCTGCTCTACTCCTTGCGGCTAAAATTTCTTCTTGGTCTATTTTTCCTATGGAATCCTCCTTTGTTCCAGCCCCTGGATGGCTTCCCTAAGCAACCAGGATGCTAGAACTGAGTAGATATTGGGGTGCTTGTACTATTTGATAATTTGGTGGGCACTCTTGCTAACGATTTGATGGGTGGATCTGTGAGATACTGATGCTGAACTACTTGTTCTTATGCGGTGGTAGAGATGTTGTTGGTGTGAAGAAATGTATGTGGTGTCACTTTGGAGGTGAGAATGGGGTGTTTGCTACGGCTGGTTCACTCCCTTTGTGTACAAGGATTTCCTCCTTCCTATCTGCTTCCTGGGTTTGCTGCTATGTTGAAAGCACACCCATATGCATGGCTGTGTGAGCAGCTTACTTGTGGCCCTTCTCTATTTCAAGTTATAGGAACTGTAACTTGTCTATTGTGAATGAAATCAGGTGAAAACCTGATATTTTACCATTTGCCTTGTTATTTGACTTTAGTGAAAATTTCCCCTTAAGCATGTGATGCTGGACTGAGGCAAAAGCCTGATAAGAACAGATACGAAATGGCCCCTTTTTAAATACATACTCGATGATGAAGTCGGGCTCTAGCATCTCTAGGACAAATCTGAGAGTATAACTAATAAACTACCCCCTGTTTCTTATTTATCTTGTTTGTCTATTTCTTTTGCAGGGACAAGGATATTCAAGATATAAAAGATGAAGGAAATAGATAGGATTAGTTTTTTTAGGGTTCCTTATCTGATTCATGTAATTTCTTTTCTCTTTTGAATCTCTGTAGTAGTACTCACATATTTGTACTGTCTATTTATTATTGGTAACTTATAAAATCTTCAATCTAATAAAGAATTCCCTTTTGTCTCATTTATTCAGACTTGTACATTACTATTACTCTTTATGTAACAAGGAGTACCATTTTTTTATTTTTTTTCCAATTATGGAATTCCTTTATTTATCTAATTAAAAAAATTAATTTCATTTCTTGGCATTACTTTACTCTTTAAGTATTCTTTATTCAACATTGGAATATTCTAAATTCCAAGGTATTCAAACTTGAAATTCAAATCTAAAATTCAAATATGATTTGAATTGTTTCCCAAAACACGAAATTACAGTAGAGGTCATGTCGAAATATGTCGCACATGTACTGATGTTCCCACTAGTACAAGAGAGACCTCAATCCCTCTACAGTTCTTTTAGTTATGCGCGAAAATTCCCCAGATTTTCTTATGCATGAATGCAATGCACACACCTCATCTCAGCTTATTTCAAAGCTCTAATGTTGGGATGTTACACAGGGCCTACAACGGTGGGATGCATCTCCAGGGTCCGTGCGGAGCGGTGCAGCTAGACATCTCCATGAGCAGCACCACTTATAATCGAGAGGACAAACCTGTATCTGTCTGCGATGAAAATAACACCGGTGTAAGAAGTCATGCTCTGGAGTTCTGCGAAGTCATACAGCGAGTATGACCCTTCGCCGAAGACCGGGCGTCTCCCTTCCTCCGTGCCCTCATCTTCCCACCAAATGTTGTTGTGCAGATGGTTTGATGTAAACACCATCAACGACGGGAACATCGTCACAGCGAGAGAAGTCACCTTCTCGGTCGATATCTCCACCCTCAGGCGCTTGATAGAGCCCGAGAAGGAGTTGTACAACCGGGTCTTGTATGGTTGCACCCTCTGTCCAAGCACAATTAGGCCGCCAGATGTGCTACCCACATAAAAGTACCTTCAAGAGGAGAAACAGAGATTCCGTAAAGGTAAACAGACTGAGATTCAATCAAAGTAAGCCAACTAGTAGACAAAGAAATAGAACTTGAAAAACAGATAGTATAGGAGGTGAATGCACAAAAAGGATCACATATATATAGATGAATATCAACAAAGCACCTACGAATAACCTGGCTAATCTTCTTCTCAAGGTGGCGGCCAGTTCTCATGTTCATCAACATGATGGCGGTGTTGTCTACCGGATATTCCTCCGACAATTGGTGCTCTAGAACAATCCAGTTGGTTGGCATAAAGCGCTCCTTCGTGCAGCCGCGCAAGGCGTTGTATACTGCCCGGAAGGCGACGTAGTAGTCAAAGTCATCCGTCGAAAGGAAGATGTCACCTATCTTCTGGATGAGTCCCTCTAGGAGACTAGCCCATGGTGAGTCCTGCTGCTTTTTGTCGGCCATGGATGATGGCGTTCTTGTGGTCTTGGTCCCGTTAACTGGCAGAGGAAGCGGTTCCAGAGACACGCATTTAAAAAAACACATGTGAAAGACTAGTGAAGCGTCTGGAAACGAGATGACGGCATGCACACAACCACTGCAACCGCCACCGTCTTTCATCAAACTAGCACGGGCACACGCCTGCGCCTGCGCACGTGCACTAATTACGGACAACGGACATGCACACCAGCGTACGACCCCTGGGAGCAAGCGAATGTGTAGGATGGTACTAGTAGTAGAATCATAACCTCATTGTATATAATTATCCTTGGGAGCACGCGAATGTGTATAATGTGTAGAGAAAATTGTAGGTAACACCAACATTTATGGCATTTGATGCACAAAACAAAAACACAGTTTGTGGCTTAAATTTTTGCACCTGGTCCAAATGAACTACTTAACTTAAGAAGAAGAATAAGAGAGAATATAATTGTTCATACACCATTATTCATACTTCCAAGCTCCATTTATCTATTCATAGATATCCCGCTTGCTGGTCGGGGAGGGTAGCATGCTGGGGACAACAAATTGTGTTTGTGTCATTTGTATGCAGGTAGGGAAAGAGGCTTCAAGGGGAAACAAGATAAGTAAATTGGACGTGACACTGGCAGGTGGGCCCAAGGAACACGTGACCTTGGCAAGTGGGAGCGTGCGGTATTGCCAGTTTGTCCACAACAAGCAGACGGTAAGTGTGGCCAATCATGTCACAGAACAGCCTACTTGTGGATCACTCTTACAAAGAACCATCGCAATCGTCCAAGCGCCCCGATCAAATGGTATGTAACAATTGTGATGCAAAATAAGTGTCTTGGGGCATGCCTTCTAGAAGACTCGATCTAACGGCCACCATTGGGGGCTAAGGTTAGGGATCTCCTAAGGTTAGGATCCATGTGGTTTATGAAAACAACACACATGCAAATGGATCGGGTGGATCCATGTGGTTTATGAAAATAACACACATGCAAATGACTCTAGTGGATCCATGTGGTTTATGAAAAGAACACAAATGCAATGGACTCTAGTGGATCCATGTGGTTTATGAAAAGAACACACATGCAATGACTCTAGTGGTGGTTTAGGACAAGAACACACATGCAATGACTCTAGTGGATCCATATGTGGTTTAGAATAAGAACACACATTCAATGACACTGGTGGATCCATGTCGTTTATGAAAAGAACACACATGCAATGTCTCTAGATGTGGTTTATGAAAAGAACACAAATGCAATGACACTGGTGGATCCAAGTGGTTTATGAAAAGAACACACATTCAATGACACTAGTGGATCCATGTGGTTTACGAAAAGAACACATATGCACTGGCCCGGGTGGATCCATGTGGTTTATGAAAAGAACACACATGCAAATGACTCTAGTGGATCCATGCGGTTTATGAAAAGAACACAAATGCAATCAACTCTAGTGGATCCATGTGGTTTATGAAAAGAACACACATGCAATGATGCTAGTGGTGGTTTAGGAGAAGAACACACATGCAATGACTCTAGTGCATCCATATGTGGTTTAGAAAAAGAACACACATTCAATGACATTGGTGGGTCCATGTGGTTTATGAAAAGAACACACATGCAATGACAATAGTTGTGGTTTATGAAAAGAACACACATGCAATGACTCTAGTTATGGTTTATGAAAAGAACACACATGCAATGACACTGGTGGATCCATGTGGTTTATGAAAAGAACACACATGCAATGACACTGGTTGATCCGTGTGGTTTGTGAAAAGAACACACATGTAGTGACTCTATTAGAACCATATGGTTTATGAAAATAACACACATGCAATAAACTCTAGTGGATCCATGTGGTTTATGAAAAGAACACAAATGCAACGAACTCTAGTGGATCCATGTGGTTTATGAAACGATCACACATGCAATGACTCTAGTGGATCCATGTGGTTTGTGAAAAGAACACACATGCAATGAACTCTAGTGGATCCATGTGGTTTATGAAAAGAACACACATGATGTGGTGGCATCACTGCATGTGTTCTTTTCCTAAAACCCCAATGATGCACACTAATACACTCACACATCCAATGAAAATAACACACATGCAATAACTCTGGTGGATCCATGTGGTTTATGAAAAGACGACACATGCAATGACTCTAGTTGTGGTTTATCAAAAGAACAGAAATGCAATCAACTCTAGTGCATCGATGTGGTTTATGAAAAGAACACACATGCAATGACTCTAGTGGATCCTTGTGGTCTATGCAAAGAACACACATGCAATCACTCTAGATGTGGTTTATGAAAATAAGACACATGCCATGATACTTGTGGATCCATGTGGTTTATAAAAAGAACACACATGTAGTGACTCTATTTGAATCATGTGGTTTATGAAAATAACACACATGCAATGAACTCTAGTGGATCCATGTGGTTTATGAAAAGAACACAAATGCAATGAACTCTAGTGGATCCATGTAGTTTATGAAAGAACACACATGCAATGACTCTAGTGGATCCATGTGGTTTATGAAAAGAACACACATGCAATGAACTCTTGTGGATCCATGTGGTTTATGAAAAGAACACACATGATGTGGTGGCATCACTACATGTGTTCTTTTCCTAAAACCCGAATGATGCACACTAATACACTCACACGTCCAATGAAAAGAACACACATGCAATGACTCTAGTTGTGGTTTATGAAAAGAACACAAATGCAATGAACTCTAGTGCATCCATGTGGTTTATAAAAAAATCACACATCCAATGACTCTAGTGTATCCATGTGGTTTATGAAAAGAACACACATGCAATAAACTCTAGTGGATCCATGTGGTTTATGAAAAGAAAACACATAATGTGGTGGCATCACTGCATGTGTTCTTTACTTAAAACCCCAATGATGCACACTAATACACTCACACATCCAATGAAAAGAACACACATGCAATGAATTTTGTGGACCCATGTGGTTTATGAAAAGAACACACATGCAATGACTCTAGTTGTTGTTTTTGAAAAGAACACAAATGCAATGAACTCTAGTGCATCCATGTGGTTTATGAAAAGAACACATAGGAAATGACTCTATTGGATCCTTGTGGTTTATGAAAAGAACACACATGAAATGAACTCTAGTGGATCCATGTGGTTTATGAAATGAACACATATGTTGTGGTGGCATACTGCATGTGTTCTTTTCCTAAAACCCCAATGATGCACGCTAATACACTCACACATCTAATAAAAATAACACACATGCAATGACCCTGGTGGATCCATGTGGTTTATGAAAAGAACACACATGCAATGACTCTAGTTGTGGTTCATGAAAATAACATGAATGCAATGAACTCTAGTGGATCTATGTGGTTTATGGAAAGGACACACTTGCAATGACTCTAGTGGATCCATGTAGTTTATGAAAATAACACACATGCAATGAACTCTAGTAGATCCATGTGGTTTATGAAAAGAACACAAATGCAATGGACTCTAGTGGATCCATGTGGTTTATGAAAAGAACACACATGCAATGATTCTAGTGGTGGTTTAGGACAAGAACACACATGCAATGACTCTAGTGGATCCATATGTGGTTTAGAATAAGAACACACATTCAATGACACTGGTGGATCCATGTCGTTTATGAAAAGAACACACATGCAATGTCTCTAGATGTGGTTTATGAAAAGAACACAAATGCAATGACACTGGTGGATCCAAGTGGTTTATGAAAAGAACACACATTCAATGACACTAGTGGATCCATGTGGTTTACGAAAAGAACACATATGCACTGGCCCGGGTGGATCCATGTGGTTTATGAAAAGAACACACATGCAAATGACTCTAGTGGATCCATGCGGTTTATGAAAAGAACACAAATGCAATCAACTCTAGTGGATCCATGTGGTTTATGATGAGAACACACATGCAATGATGCTAGTGGTGGTTTAGGAGAAGAACACACATGCAATGACTCTAGTGCATCCATATGTGGTTTAGAAAAAGAACACACATTCAATGACATTGGTGGGTCCATGTGGTTTATGAAAAGAACACACATGCAATGACAATAGTTGTGGTTTATGAAAAGAACACACATGCAATGACTCTAGTTATGGTTTATGAAAAGAACACACATGCAATGACACTGGTGGATCCATGTGGTTTATGAAAAGAACACACATGCAATGACACTGGTTGATCCGTGTGGTTTGTGAAAAGAACACACATGTAGTGACTCTATTAGAACCATATGGTTTATGAAAATAACACACATGCAATAAACTCTAGTGGATCCATGTGGTTTATGAAAAGAACACAAATGCAACGAACTCTAGTGGATCCATGTGGTTTATGAAACGATCACACATGCAATGACTCTAGTGGATCCATGTGGTTTGTGAAAAGAACACACATGCAATGAACTCTAGTGGATCCATGTGGTTTATGAAAAGAACACACATGATGTGGTGGCATCACTGCATGTGTTCTTTTCCTAAAACCCCAATGATGCACACTAATACACTCACACATCCAATGAAAATAACACACATGCAATAACTCTGGTGGATCCATGTGGTTTATGAAAAGACGACACATGCAATGACTCTAGTTGTGGTTTATCAAAAGAACAGAAATGCAATCAACTCTAGTGCATCGATGTGGTTTATGAAAAGAACACACATGCAATGACTCTAGTGGATCCTTGTGGTCTATGCAAAGAACACACATGCAATCACTCAAGATGTGGTTTATGAAAATAAGACACATGCCATGATACTTGTGGATCCATGTGGTTTATAAAAAGAACACACATGTAGTGACTCTATTTGAATCATGTGGTTTATGAAAATAACACACATGCAATGAACTCTAGTGGATCCATGTGGTTTATGAAAAGAACACAAATGCAATGAACTCTAGTGGATCCATGTAGTTTATGAAAGAACACACATGCAATGACTCTAGTGGATCCATGTGGTTTATGAAAAGAACACACATGCAATGAACTCTTGTGGATCCATGTGGTTTATGAAAAGAACACACATGATGTGGTGGCATCACTACATGTGTTCTTTTCCTAAAACCCGAATGATGCACACTAATACACTCACACGTCCAATGAAAAGAACACACATGCAATGACTCTAGTTGTGGTTTATGAAAAGAACACAAATGCAATGAACTCTAGTGCATCCATGTGGTTTATAAAAAAATCACACATCCAATGACTCTAGTGTATCCATGTGGTTTATGAAAAGAACACACATGCAATAAACTCTAGTGGATCCATGTGGTTTATGAAAAGAAAACACATAATGTGGTGGCATCACTGCATGTGTTCTTTACTTAAAACCCCAATGATGCACACTAATACACTCACACATCCAATGAAAAGAACACACATGCAATGAATTTTGTGGACCCATGTGGTTTATGAAAAGAACACACATGCAATGACTCTAGTTGTTGTTTTTGAAAAGAACACAAATGCAATGAACTCTAGTGCATCCATGTGGTTTATGAAAAGAACACACAGGAAATGACTCTATTGGATCCTTGTGGTTTATGAAAAGAACACACATGAAATGAACTCTAGTGGATCCATGTGGTTTATGAAATGAACACATATGTTGTGGTGGCATACTGCATGTGTTCTTTTCCTAAAACCCCAATGATGCACGCTAATACACTCACACATCTAATAAAAATAACACACATGCAATGACCCTAGTGGATCCATGTGGTTTATGAAAAGAACACACATGCAATGACTCTAGTTGTGGTTCATGAAAATAACATGAATGCAATGAACTCTAGTGGATCTATGTGGTTTATGGAAAGGACACACTTGCAATGACTCTAGTGGATCCATGTAGTTTATGAAAATAACACACATGCAATGAACTCTAGTAGATCCATGTGGTTTATGAAAAGAACACAAATGCAATGGACTCTAGTGGATCCATGTGGTTTATGAAAAGAACACACATGCAACGATTCTAGTGGTGGTTTAGGACAAGAACACACATGCAATGACTCTAGTGGATCCATATGTGGTTTAGAATAAGAACACACATTCAATGACACTGGTGGATCCATGTCGTTTATGAAAAGAACACACATGCAATGTCTCTAGATGTGGTTTATGAAAAGAACACAAATGCAATGACACTGGTGGATCCAAGTGGTTTATGAAAAGAACACACATTCAATGACACTAGTGGATCCATGTGGTTTACGAAAAGAACACATATGCACTGGCCCGGGTGGATCCATGTGGTTTATGAAAAGAACACACATGCAAATGACTCTAGTGGATCCATGCGGTTTATGAAAAGAACACAAATGCAATCAACTCTAGTGGATCCATGTGGTTTATGATGAGAACACACATGCAATGATGCTAGTGGTGGTTTAGGAGAAGAACACACATGCAATGACTCTAGTGCATCCATATGTGGTTTAGAAAAAGAACACACATTCAATGACATTGGTGGGTCCATGTGGTTTATGAAAAGAACACACATGCAATGACAATAGTTGTGGTTTATGAAAAGAACACACATGCAATGACTCTAGTTATGGTTTATGAAAAGAACACACATGCAATGACACTGGTGGATCCATGTGGTTTATGAAAAGAACACACATGCAATGACACTGGTTGATCCGTGTGGTTTGTGAAAAGAACACACATGTAGTGACTCTATTAGAACCATATGGTTTATGAAAATAACACACATGCAATAAACTCTAGTGGATCCATGTGGTTTATGAAAAGAACACAAATGCAACGAACTCTAGTGGATCCATGTGGTTTATGAAACGATCACACATGCAATGACTCTAGTGGATCCATGTGGTTTGTGAAAAGAACACACATGCAATGAACTCTAGTGGATCCATGTGGTTTATGAAAAGAACACACATGATGTGGTGGCATCACTGCATGTGTTCTTTTCCTAAAACCCCAATGATGCACACTAATACACTCACACATCCAATGAAAATAACACACATGCAATAACTCTGGTGGATCCATGTGGTTTATGAAAAGACGACACATGCAATGACTCTAGTTGTGGTTTATCAAAAGAACAGAAATGCAATCAACTCTAGTGCATCGATGTGGTTTATGAAAAGAACACACATGCAATGACTCTAGTGGATCCTTGTGGTCTATGCAAAGAACACACATGCAATCACTCAAGATGTGGTTTATGAAAATAAGACACATGCCATGATACTTGTGGATCCATGTGGTTTATAAAAAGAACACACATGTAGTGACTCTATTTGAATCATGTGGTTTATGAAAATAACACACATGCAATGAACTCTAGTGGATCCATGTGGTTTATGAAAAGAACACAAATGCAATGAACTCTAGTGGATCCATGTAGTTTATGAAAGAACACACATGCAATGACTCTAGTGGATCCATGTGGTTTATGAAAAGAACACACATGCAATGAACTCTTGTGGATCCATGTGGTTTATGAAAAGAACACACATGATGTGGTGGCATCACTACATGTGTTCTTTTCCTAAAACCCGAATGATGCACACTAATACACTCACACGTCCAATGAAAAGAACACACATGCAATGAATCTAGTTGTGGTTTATGAAAAGAACACAAATGCAATGAACTCTAGTGCATCCATGTGGTTTATAAAAAAATCACACATCCAATGACTCTAGTGTATCCATGTGGTTTATGAAAAGAACACACATGCAATAAACTCTAGTGGATCCATGTGGTTTATGAAAAGAAAACACATAATGTGGTGGCATCACTGCATGTGTTCTTTACTTAAAACCCCAATGATGCACACTAATACACTCACACATCCAATGAAAAGAACACACATGCAATGAATTTTGTGGACCCATGTGGTTTATGAAAAGAACACACATGCAATGACTCTAGTTGTTGTTTTTGAAAAGAACACAAATGCAATGAACTCTAGTGCATCCATGTGGTTTATGAAAATAACACACAGGAAATGACTCTATTGGATCCTTGTGGTTTATGAAAAGAACACACATGAAATGAACTCTAGTGGATCCATGTGGTTTATGAAATGAACACATATGTTGTGGTGGCATACTGCATGTGTTCTTTTCCTAAAACCCCAATGATGCACGCTAATACACTCACACATCTAATAAAAATAACACACATGCAATGACCCTAGTGGATCCATGTGGTTTATGAAAAGAACACACATGCAATGACTCTAGTTGTGGTTCATGAAAATAACATGAATGCAATGAACTCTAGTGGATCTATGTGGTTTATGGAAAGGACACACTTGCAATGACTCTAGTGGATCCATGTAGTTTATGAAAATAACACACATGCAATGAACTCTAGTAGATCCATGTGGTTTATGAAAAGAACACAAATGCAATGGACTCTAGTGGATCCATGTGGTTTATGAAAAGAACACACATGCAATGATTCTAGTGGTGGTTTAGGACAAGAACACACATGCAATGACTCTAGTGGATCCATATGTGGTTTAGAATAAGAACACACATTCAATGACACTGGTGGATCCATGTCGTTTATGAAAAGAACACACATGCAATGTCTCTAGATGTGGTTTATGAAAAGAACACACATGCAATGACACTGGTGGATCCAAGTGGTTTATGAAAAGAACACACATTCAATGACACTAGTGGATCCATGTGGTTTACGAAAAGAACACACATGCAATGGCCCGGGTGGATCCATGTGGTTTATGAAAAGAACACACATGCAAATGACTCTAGTGGATCCATGCGGTTTATGAAAAGAACACAAATGCAATCAACTCTAGTGGATCCATGTGGTTTATGATGAGAACACACATGCAATGACTCTAGTGCATCCATATGTGGTTTAGAAAAATAACACACATTCAATGACATTGGTGGGTCCATGTGGTTTATGAAAAGAACACACATGCAATGACAATAGTTGTGGTTTATGAAAAGAGCACACATGCAATGACTCTAGTTATGGTTTATGAAAAGAACACACATGCAATGACACTGGTGGATCCATGTGGTTTATGAAAAGAACACACATGCAATGACACTGGTTGATCCGTGTGGTTTGTGAAAAGAACACACATGTAGTGACTCTATTAGAACCATATGGTTTCCAAAAATAACACACATGCAATAAACTCTAGTGGATCCATGTGGTTTATGAAAAGAACACAAATGCAACGAACTCTAGTGGATCCATGTGGTTTATGAAACGATCACACATGCAATGACTCTAGTGGATCCATGTGGTTTGTGAAAAGAACACACATGCAATGAACTCTAGTGGATCCATGTGGTTTATGAAAAGAACACACATGATGTGGTGGCATCACTGCATGTGTTCTTTTCCTAAAACCCCAATGATGCACACTAATACACTCACACATCCAATGAAAATAACACACATGCAATAACTCTGGTGGATCCATGTGGTTTATGAAAAGACGACACATGCAGTGACTCTAGTTGTGGTTTATCAAAAGAACAGAAATGCAATCAACTCTAGTGCATCGATGTGGTTTATGAAAAGAACACACATGCAATGACTCTAGTGGATCCTTGTGGTCTATGCAAAGAACACACATGCAATCACTCTAGATGTGGTTTATGAAAATAAGACACATGCCATGATACTTGTGGATCCATGTGGTTTATAAAAAGAACACACATGTAGTGACTCTATTTGAATCATGTGGTTTATGAAAATAACACACATGCAATGAACTCTAGTGGATCCATGTGGTTTATGAAAAGAACACAAATGCAATGAACTCTAGTGGATCCATGTAGTTTATGAAAGAACACACATGCAATGACTCTAGTGGATCCATGTGGTTTATGAAAAGAACACACATGCAATGAACTCTTGTGGATCCATGTGGTTTATGAAAAGAACACACATGATGTGGTGGCATCACTACATGTGTTCTTTTCCTAAAACCCGAATGATGCACACTAATACACTCACACGTCCAATGAAAAGAACACACATGCAATGACTCTAGTTGTGGTTTATGAAAAGAACACAAATGCAATGAACTCTAGTGCATCCATGTGGTTTATAAAAAAATCACACATCCAATGACTCTAGTGTATCCATGTGGTTTATGAAAAGAACACACATGCAATAAACTCTAGTGGATCCATGTGGTTTATGAAAAGAAAACACATAATGTGGTGGCATCACTGCATGTGTTCTTTACTTAAAACCCCAATGATGCACACTAATACACTCACACATCCAATGAAAAGAACACACATGCAATGAATTTTGTGGACCCATGTGGTTTATGAAAAGAACACACATGCAATGACTCTAGTTGTTGTTTTTGAAAAGAACACAAATGCAATGAACTCTAGTGCATCCATGTGGTTTATGAAAAGAACACACAGGAAATGACTCTATTGGATCCTTGTGGTTTATGAAAAGAACACACATGAAATGAACTCTAGTGGATCCATGTGGTTTATGAAATGAACACATATGTTGTGGTGGCATACTGCATGTGTTCTTTTCCTAAAACCCCAATGATGCACGCTAATACACTCACACATCTAATAAAAATAACACACATGCAATGACCCTAGTGGATCCATGTGGTTTATGAAAAGAACACACATGCAATGACTCTAGTTGTGGTTCATGAAAATAACATGAATGCAATGAACTCTAGTGGATCTATGTGGTTTATGGAAAGGACACACTTGCAATGACTCTAGTGGATCCATGTAGTTTATGAAAATAACACACATGCAATGAACTCTAGTAGATCCATGTGGTTTATGAAAAGAACACAAATGCAATGGACTCTAGTGGATCCATGTGGTTTATGAAAAGAACACACATGCAATGATTCTAGTGGTGGTTTAGGACAAGAACACACATGCAATGACTCTAGTGGATCCATATGTGGTTTAGAATAAGAACACACATTCAATGACACTGGTGGATCCATGTCGTTTATGAAAAGAACACACATGCAATGTCTCTAGATGTGGTTTATGAAAAGAACACACATGCAATGACACTGGTGGATCCAAGTGGTTTATGAAAAGAACACACATTCAATGACACTAGTGGATCCATGTGGTTTACGAAAAGAACACACATGCAATGGCCCGGGTGGATCCATGTGGTTTATGAAAAGAACACACATGCAAATGACTCTAGTGGATCCATGCGGTTTATGAAAAGAACACAAATGCAATCAACTCTAGTGGATCCATGTGGTTTATGATGAGAACACACATGCAATGATGCTAGTGGTGGTTTAGGAGAAGAACACACATGCAATGACTCTAGTGCATCCATATGTGGTTTAGAAA
>OU342741.1:224596007-224732633 GCA_910589775.1 Avena eriantha
GTGGATCCATATGTGGTTTAGAAAAAGAACACACATTGAATGACACTGGTGGATCCATGTGGTTTATGAAAAGAACACACATGCAATAACTCTAGCTTGTGGCTTATGAAAAGAAAACACATGCAATGACACTAGTGGATCCATGTGATTTATGGAAAGAACGCACATGCAATGTCTCTAGTTCTGGTTTATGAAAAGAACACAAATGCAATGAACTCTAGTGGATCCATGTGGTTTATGAAAAGAACACGCATGCAATGACTCTAGTGGATCCTTGTGGTTTATGAAAAGAACACGCATGCAATGACTCTAGTGGATCCTTGTGGTTTATGAAAAGAACACACATGAAATGAACTCTAGTGGATCCATGTGGTTTATGAAATGAACACATATGATGTGGTGGCATCACTGGATGTGTTCTTTTTATAAAACCCTAATGATGCACGCTAATACACTCACACATCCAATGAAAATAACACACATGCAATGACTCTGGTGGAACCATGTGGTTTATGAAAGCAACACACATGCAATGACTCTAGCAGTGGTTTATGAAAAGAACACACATGCAATTACACTGGTGGATCCATGTGGATTATGAAAAGAACACACATGCAATGACTAGTGGATCCATGTGGTTGATGGAAATAACACACATGCAATGATCTTTAGTGGATCCATGTGGTTTATGAAAAGAACACACATGCAATGAACTCTAGTGGATCCATGTGGTTTATGAAAAGAACACACATTCAATGACACTGGTGGGTCCATGTGGTTTCTAAAAAGAACACACATGCAATGACTGTAGTTGTGGTTTATGAAAAGAACACACATGCAATGACTCTAGTTATGGTTTATGAAAAGAACACACATGCAATGACACTGGTAGATCCATCTGGTTTATAAAAAGAACACACATTCAATGCCACTGGTGGATCCATGTGGTTTATGAAAAGAACACACATGCAATGAACTCTAGTGGATCCATGAGGTTTATGAAATGAACACAAATGCAATGAACTCTAGTGGATCAATGTGGTTTATGAAAAGAACACATATGCAATGACTCTAGTGGTGGTTTAGGAGAAGAACACACATGCAATGACTCTAGTGGATCCATATGTGGTTTAGAAAAAGAACACACATTGAATAACACTGGTGGATCCATGTGGTTAATGAAAACAACACACATGCAATGACTCTAGCTGTGGTTTATGAAAAGAACACACATGCAATGACACTGGTGGATCCATGTGCATTATGAAAAGAACACACATGCAATGTATCTAGTTGTGGTTCATGAAAGTAACACAAATGCAATGAACTCTAGTGGATTCAAGTGGTTTATGGAAAGAACACACTTGTAATGACTCTAGTGGACCCATGTAGTTTATGAAAAGAACACACATGCAATGAACTATAGTGGATCCATGTGGTTTATGAAAAGAACACACATGTTGTGGTGGCATCACTGCATGTGTTCTTTTCCTAAAACCCCAATGATTCACACTAATACACTCCCACATCCAAGGAAAGAACACACATGCAATGACTCTAGTTGTGGTTTATGAAATGAACACAAATGCAATGAACTCTAGTGGATCAATGTGGTTTATGAAAAGAACACATATGCAATGACTCTAGTGGTGGTTTAGGAGAAGAACACACATGCAATGACTCTAGTGGATCCATATGTGGTTTAGAAAAAGAACACACATTGAATAACACTGGTGGATCCATGTGGTTAATGAAAACAACACACATGCAATGACTCTAGCTGTGGTTTATGAAAAGAACACACATGCAATGACACTGGTGGATCCATGTGCATTATGAAAAGAACACACATGCAATGTATCTAGTTGTGGTTCATGAAAGTAACACAAATGCAATGAACTCTAGTGGATTCAAGTGGTTTATGGAAAGAACACACTTGTAATGACTCTAGTGGACCCATGTAGTTTATGAAAAGAACACACATGCAATGAACTATAGTGGATCCATGTGGTTTATGAAAAGAACACACATGTTGTGGTGGCATCACTGCATGTGTTCTTTTCCTAAAACCCCAATGATTCACACTAATACACTCCCACATCCAAGGAAAGAACACACATGCAATGACTCTAGTTGTGGTTTATGAAAAGAACACAAATGCAATAAACTATAGTGGATCCATGTGGATTATGAAAAGAACACACATGCAATGACTAGTGGATCCATGTGGTTGATGAAAAGAACACACATGCAACGAACTCTAGTGGATCCATGTGGTTCATGAAAAGAGCACCAATGCAATGAACTCTGTGGATCCATGTGGTTTTGGGAAGGAACACACTTGCAATGACTCTGGTGGATCCCTGTAGTTTATGAAAAGAACACACATGCAATGAACTCTAGTGGATCCATGTGGTTTATGAAAAGAACACACATGCTGTGGTGGCATCACTGCATGTGTTCCTTTCCAAAAACCCCAATGATTCACAGTAATACACTCCCACATCCAATGAAAAGAACACACATGCAATGACTCTAGTTATGGTTTATGAAAAGAACACAAATGCAATGAACTATAGTGGATCCATGTGGTTTATGAAAAGAACACACATGCAATGACTACTGGATCCATGTGGTTGATGAAAAGAACACACATGTAACAAATTCTAGTGGATCCATGTGGATTATGAAAAGAACACACATGCAATTAACTCTAGTGGATCCATGT
Organism: Avena eriantha; assembly: GCA_910589775.1. Classification (NCBI taxonomy): domain Eukaryota; kingdom Viridiplantae; phylum Streptophyta; class Magnoliopsida; order Poales; family Poaceae; genus Avena; species Avena eriantha. The sequence goes on from OU342741.1 coordinate 224,598,736, forward strand.
GGTTTATGAAAAGAACACACATTCAATGACACTAGTGGGTCCATGTGGTTTATGAAAAGAACACACATGCAATGACTCTAGTTGTGGTTTATGAAAAGAACACACATGCAATGATTCTAGTTATGGTTTATGAAAAGAACACACACGTAATGACACTGGTGGATCCATGTGGTTCATGAAAATAACACACATGCAATGACACTGGTGGATCCATGTGGTTTATAAAAAGAACACGAATATAGTGACTCTATTGGAACCATGTGGTTTATGAAAATAACCTACATGCAATGAGCTCTAGTGGATCTATGTGGTTTATTAAATGAACACACATGCAATAAACTCTAGTGGGTCCATGTTGTTTATGAAAAGAACACACATGCAATGACTCTAGTGCTGGTTTAGGAGAAGAACACACATGCAATGACTCTAGTGGATCCATATGTGGTTTAGAAATAGAACACACATTCAATGACACTGGTGGATCCATGTGGTTTATGAAAAGAACACACATGCAATGACTGTAGATGTGGTTTATGAAAATAACACACATGCAATGACTCTAGATGTGGTTTATGAAAATAACACACATGCAATGACACTGGTGGGTCCATGTGGTTTATGAAATGAACACACATTTAATGACACTGGTGGATCGATGTGGTTTATGAAAAGAACACACATTTAGTGACTCTAGTGGATCCATATAGTTTACGAAAAGAACACACATGCAATGTACTCTAGTGCATCCATGTAGTTTATGAAATGAACACAAATGCAATGAATTCTGGTGGATAAATGTGGTTTATGAAAAGAAAAAACATGCAATAACTCTAGTGATTGTTTAGGAGAAGAACAAACTTCAATGACTCTACTGGATCCATATGTGGTGTAACACCCTCGAATCGGCCCTATGCAAGTTTTAGCGCTTCCCGCCAAACCCGCATAGAAACGATTCAAGGACGCCCACCAAGCACTTGCGTGCGGGTGGAGAACGAAGTAATACCATTACAAAACTATCCTCGATGGGACCCACAGAACAGATATATATACAACAGCGACTCAATGAGTCAAGAATACAGATATACAATACAAAGATCCAAATCACCTTGAAAACGTTACCGTGTCCGAGTACGGACAGGATGCAAATGGGGCTAAGAGCCCTGCAGAATAACCAATGGCGTCCATAATCCTGCCCAGGCCAAGCCGGAAGGGTAACCCTGCTAACGACGTCGATCTCAAACCTGCTAAAACAAAAGGGGTGCCGACAAAGGGCAAAGGAAAAATAGGAGCGTCGGTACTGAGACCAGTACATGGCGAGGCTAGAATTCGGCGGCTCTCGCCTACATAGGTATGGTGCACTGAAGCGGCAGCGCAACATGCACTAAACAATCTATAGAGACTCGATTCAACTGTCGGCTATTAGAGAGGGATAAGAAAGACCTATTCGAAACCACCTGATACTATCACCAAACATACCCATCCTGGTATTCCCCCCCTCGAGAGCAAACAAGGAAGTCACGCCGAGGAAAACTCACACGGTTGGAAGTTTTATTTAATCTTTCCATGGTAGTTATCCAACTTACTAGTCATCTCAGATGTAAGTCAAATTATAACAGTAAACTTTAGTTATAGTTGTCTATGATCGAGAAACTGTGCTCCAAGTCGTCCATAACCGTAGACATGGCTTTTCGAAAAGATTTAACCCTGCAGGGGTGCACCAAAGTATCCACACGCACTTCGACCCTTTTTGCCAGATCAATTAACATACACCCATCGGTATGTCGGCGGGGCCTAAGTCATGACGTTTCCCAGACCCAAAGCAAGTACATGGGGGGCCATCCCACTAAGCTACCCGCAACGAAGTCGGCCGGCTCCGAGGCGGACCCAGGGTTTGTTCCAATGGCTGTAAACGACTGGGAACCCGAAAGTGTGACTGGGCTTGTCGATACCGCGAAAACATTCCACATCCTAAACAGTACAGGTGCTCCACGCACAATCTTAAATAAAGCAGTAAAGCATGGCATAAGTACAGAATAGTAATAAAGCCCCAAACTACTTGTGGCCCCCGGTACAATACTTTGAAATCAGGTAGTAAGCCGATGGGGGTGCCCACACACCCCACCTATGGTTAGCGCGCTCGATCTCGGAACAGGTGTCAAGAACTCGGGTCCTAGGTGGACACAAGTGGGCGGTTCAAAACCAAATAATTATTATTATCCACCGGTGCCTCTGCATTAATCTACCATCAACATTAATTAATAAACTGTAATTAGAATCATGATCAACACCACCATTAGACATTTGCCAACCTCCCAACAACTGTGGAACATCGACGACGCGAGGCAACACCTGAGAAAGCAACTACGACGCGCAGGGCCAATTGTCTATCAAGCAACAGGCAATAGGAGGTGTTCAAGGCAATATAACGGCTGCAAGGAATATATCTGGTACGGAACACTAAAGCATCGCGACACGGATAGCAATAGATCAACATGAGGAAATAAAGACTATAAATGCAAAATAGGTAGAAAGAGGGAGAATGCTCGCCTGGGAAACACTGCGAAGGTTCATATCTGAAGAACTTGTCGATACTCGCATCCACTCAACGGCCTAATCCGCGAAAAAGCAAATCACTAAAAGAAATACCGGATGCACTATTTAATACTACGACGGAAGATCCGGCATGATTATGATATGATGCATGACATGACACAGATGCGGTGGAATTAGGCAGTATTAAGCGGAACCGGGCTCCCGACAATTAATTAAACGGTTCACGTTATTTATCTACCCCGCAAATTAAATGTTGATTAGCACGGAGACGTGGCAAAAACATGGCAATGGTGAGCTACACAATTTAAATGGAGTTAATATAAGACAAGAACATGCCACATATAGTCTCCATATTTAATTTAGATGAATTCCTATTGAATCCAAACCACATGATAATATGTATACGAGCATGTAAAATTTAATATGCAACAAGTTATATGTCATTTATAAAAATAGGGTAGGAGTTGGGTCTCAGAATTACGATCGGAGAGGCGAGGAAAAAGGCTTGAAGTTGTAGTTGAACTGCCGGAAGTAGTCGATCGTCACGGGAGTATTCGAAGCCAGGAAGATCTTGTTGGAGGGGTGATGGTGGCGGACGGCACGATCCGGTGTGGCCTTTCGTCGAACATCTGTAGGGTAGCAGCACGAACAGACGAACGGCAGAGCGCGCGCTGACAGGGGTATCAGGGCTGTGCGCGATGGAGTGCAGCGCTGCTGCTGCGGTCGAAGAGACCGAAACTCTTACGGGAATTTCATCGAATATGTATCGGACGTCCAAACATGGTTGGTTTGTGAGCCACGGTGGTTGACATGGCAGGCATAGCGACAGAACAGGATGATGAGACACAAGGCAACAAACAAACAAAAAAGATACGGGGCTGCGCTGGCAGCTGAGGTGTCTACTGATTGATCTACTTCAAGGACCCGGAGCTGTAGGCGTTGTCGTGTGTGCGCTCGCTTAGGCGCCGCGCCAAGCAGCTGGCTCCTGCTGCAGCGCCGTGGAGCTGGGTTGCTCCTCGTGCGAGGGGGGAGGGCCAAGCGGGGCTGAGTGGTGGTTGCGTCTCGGGCTGCAAGAGCTATGGCAGGGTGACGTGTGGAGCTGTCGGCCAGGATCCAACAAGAATCAAGCAGCGGCGGCGAGCTCCAGGCAGCAACGATGGAATCTGGTGGTGCTAGCTTTGAGGAAAACAAACGTGCAAGATACAAGGAAATTGGCAAGCGGCCGATTGACTTTTGTCTGCTGGTTGGAGAAAAATAGAGGCACTCTGGATTGGGTCATGGAAATAGCAGCGCGCGTAAAGAAATAGCACGGTGAACTGATGAATTGATTGATTGGGATAAAGCTCAGCTAGCTAGCTTTGTTTGGAGAGGATCTCGCGCAGCGCCTTGAACTGATTTGCAGCCACCCAAGAAAAAAAAGACTGGCTACGATAGGAAACAGAGGAGAATAGATCGGAGAGTTTGGGGAAAAGGAGCAGATGGGGATAGGTTTGGAAACAAAGAGTGGGTGGCGGAAGATAGTTAGATAGTTTAAACTAGACTAGATAAGACTAGTTTTGGAACAAAACTTTAGACGGGCTTTTTGCCTAATTTTATTTTTAGTAAAATAAGAAAATCTTTATGGTCACGTAACGGACCGAAAAAATATTGTTTTAATTTAAAATAACAAAGAGAGTTGATGGCTTAATATATATTAGACCATACGGATATTTTAGAAAAACAAAATACGGTGTTTAATAAAAATACTTTTGCGCTTCGAAAAAATGCAAAAAAAAATATGCATGATGACATGACGATGCTCAAATGCAATGTGGCATGATGACATGAGCAGGCAGTCATGATGATTAAATGCACAAATACACAGCGATTTTCTAGTAGTGGTTTTAGCGGGGCGCCACATGTGGTTTAGAAAAAGAACACACATTGAATGACACTAGAGGATCCATGTGATTTATGAAAAAACACACATGCAATGACTCTAGCTGTGGTTTACGAAAAGAACACACATGCAATGAAACTGATGGATCCATATGGTCTATGAAAAGAACACACATGCAATGACCCTAGTTGTGGTTTATGAAAAGAACACAAATGCATTGAACTCTAGTGGATCCATGTGGTTTATGAAAAGAACACACATGCAATGACTCTAGTGGATCCATGTGGTTTATGAAAAGAGCGCACATGCAATGAACTCTGGTGGATCCATGTGATTTATAAAAAGAACACACATGATGTGGTGGCATCACTGCATGTGTTCTTTTCCTAAAACCCCAATGATGCACACTAATACACTCACACATCCAATGAAAAGAACACACATGCAATGACTCTGGTGGATCCATGTGGTTTATGAATAGAATACACATGCAATGACTCTAGTTGTGGTTTACGAAAAGAACACAAATGCAATGAACTCTAGTGCATCGATGTTGTTTATGAAAACAACACGCATGCAATGACTCTAGTGGATCCTTGTGGTTTATGAAAAGAACACACATGAAATGAACTCTAGTGGATCCATTGGTTTATGAAATAAACACATATGCTGTGGTGGCATCACTACATGTGTTCTTTTCCTAAAACCCAAATGATGCACGATAATACACTCACACATCCAATGAAAATAACACACATGTAATGACTCTAGTGGATCCATGTGGTTTATGAAAACAACACACATGCAATGACTCTAGCTATGGTTTATGAAAAGAATACACATACAATGACACTGGTGGATCCATCTGGATTATGAAAAGAACACACATGCAATGTATCTAGTTGTGGTTCATTAAAAGAACACAAATGCAATGAACTCTAGTGGATCCAAGTGGTTTATGGAAAGAACACACTTGCAATGACTCGAGTGGATCCATGTAGTTTATCTAAAGAACACACATGCAATGAACTCTAGTGGATCCATGTGGTTTATGAAAATAACACACATGTTGTGGTGGCATCACTTCATGTGTTCTTTTCCTAAAACCCCAATGATTCACACTAATACACTCCCACATCCAATGAAAAGAACACACATGCAATGACTCTAGTTGTTGTTTATGAAAAGAACACAAATGCAGTGAACTACAGTGGATCCATGTGGTTTATGAAAAGCACACACATGCAATGACTAGTGGATCCATGTGGTTGATGAAAATAACACACATGCAACAAACTTTAGTGCATCCATGTGGTTTATGAAAAGAACACACATGCAATGAACTCTAGTTGATCCATGTGGTTTATGAAAAGAACACACATTAATGACACTGGTGGGTCCTTGTAGTTTAAGAAAAGAACACACATGCAATGACTCTAGTTGTGGTTTATGAAAAGAACACATGCAATGACTCTAGATGTGGTTTATGAAAATAACACACATGCAATGACTCTAGATGTGGTTTATGAAAATAACACACATGCAATGACACTGGTGGGTCCATGTGGTTTATGAAATGAACACACATTCAATGACACTGGTGGATCCATGTGGTTTATGAAAAGACCGCACATTTAGTGACTCTAGTGGATCCATATGGTTTACGAAAAGAACACACATGCAATGAACTCTACTGGATCCATGTGGTTTATGAAATGAACACAAATGCAATGAATTCTAGTGGATCAATGTGGTTTATGAAAATGAAAAACATGCAATGACTCTAGTGGTCGTTTAGGAGAAGAACAAACTTCAATGACTCTAGTGGATCCATATGTGGTTTAGTAAAAGAACACACGTTGACTGACACTAGAGGATCCATGTGGTTTATGAAAAGAACACACATGCAATGACTCTAGCTATGGTTTATGAAAAGAACACACGTGCAATGAAACTGGTGGATCCATATGGTCTATGAAAAGAACACACATGCAATGACTCTAGTTGTGGTTTATGAAAAGAACACAAATGCAATGAACTCTAGTGGACCCATGTGGTTTATGAAAAGAACACACATGCAATAACTCTAGTGGATCCATGTGGTTTATGAAAAGAGTGCACATGCAATGAACTCTAGTGGATCCATGTGGTTTATAAAAAGAACCCACATGATGTGGTTTCATCACTCCATGTGTTCTTTTCCTAAAATCCCAATGATGCACACTAATACACTCACACATCCAATGAAAAGAACATACATGCAATGACTCTGGTGGATCCATGTGGTTTATGAATAGAATACACATGCAATGACTCTAGTTGTGGTTTACGAAAAGAACACAAATGCAATGAACTCTAGTGGATCCATGTTTTTTATGAAAAGAACACACATGCAATGACTCTAGTGGATCCTTGTGGTTTATGAAAAGAACACACATGAAATAAACTCTAGTGGATCCATGTGGTTTATGAAAAGAAAACACATGCAATGATAGTGGTGGATCCATGTGGTTTATGAAAAGAACACACATGCAATGACGCTGCTGGATCCATGTGGTTTATGAAAAGAACACACATGCAATGACACTGGTGGATCCATGTGGTTTATGAAAAGAACACACATGCAATAACACTGGTGGATCCATGTGGTTTATGAAAAGAACACACATGTAGTGACTCTATTGGAACCATGTGGTTTATGAAAATAAAACGCATGCAATGAACTCTAGCGGATCCATGTGGTTTATGAAAAGAACACAAATGCAATGAACTCTAGTGGATCCATGTGGTTTATGAAAAGAACACACATGCAATGACTCTAGTGGTGGTTTATGAAAAGAAAACACATGCAATGACACTAGTGGATCCATGTGGTTTATGGAAAGAACACACATGCAATGACTCTAGTTGTGGTTTACGAAAATAACACAAATGCAATGAACTCTAGTGCATCCATGTGGTTTATGAAAAGAACACACATGTAATGAGTTTAGTGGATCCTTGTGGTTTATGAAAAGAACACACATGAAATGAACTCTAGTGGATCCATGTGGTTTATAAAATGAACACACATGCTGTGGTGGCATCACTGGATGTGTTCTTGTCCTAAAACCCTAATGATGCACGCTAATACACTCACACATCCAATGAAAATAACACACATGCAATGACTCTGGTGGAACCACGTGGTTTATGAAAAAAAACACATGCAATGACTCTAGATGTGGTTCATGAAAAGAACACACATGCAATGACACTATTGGATCCATGTGGATTATGAAAAGAATACACATGCAATGTATCTAGTTGTGGTTCATGAAAAGAACACAAATGCAATGAAGTCTAGTGGATCCAAGTAGTTTATGGAAAGAACACACTTGCAATGACTCTAGTGGATCCATGTAGTTTATGAAAAGAGCACACATGCAATGAATAGTAGTGGATCCATGTGGTTTATGAAAAGAACACACATGATGTGGTGGCATCACTACATGTGTTCTTTTCCTAAAACCCCGATGATTCACACTAATATACTCCCACATCTGATGGAAAGAACACACATGCAATGACTCTAGTTGTGGTTTATGAAAAGAACACAAATGCAATGAACTATAGTGGATCCATGTGGTTTATTAAAAGAACACAGATGCAATGACTAGTGGATCCATGTGGTTGATGGAAAGAACACACATGCAATGATCTTTAGTGGATCCATGTGGTTTATGAAAAGAACACACATGCAATGAACTCTAGTGGATCCATGTGGTTTATGAAAAGAACACACATTCAATGACACTGGTGGGTCCATGTATTTTATGAAGACACACATGCAATGACTCTAGTTGTGGTTTATGAAAAGAACACACATGCAATGACTCTAGTTTTGGTTTATGAAAAGAACACACATTCAATGACATTGGTGGATCCATCTGGTTTATAAAAAGAACACACATTCAATGACACTGGTGGATCCATGTGGTTTATGAAAAGAACACACATGCAATGAACTCTAGTGGATCCATGAGGTTTATGAAATGAACACAAATGCAATGAACTCTAGTGGATCAATGTGGTTATGAAAAGAACACATATGCAATGACTCTAGTGGTGGTTTAGGAGAAGAACACACATGCAATGTGTGAGACCAGGCACATGGCTTAATAGGATTGATAGAATACTCATACCAACAAGTTGCAACTTCTTTTCCGGAAGCTCATTCGAAAAGAACTCTAAGGTTAAGCGTGCTTGGCCTACAACAATTGTAGGATGGGTGACCAACCGGGAAGTGGGTAACCGGGTGCGCACGAGTGAGGACAAAGTGCGCAGAAAAGACTAGTGTTGGTCTGTGGGGCCAGTCTAGATATCCTATTAAACTGCCAGGAGTGACACCCCCCAGGACCAGGAGTGGACGGGATGTTACACAATGACTCTAATGGATCCATATGTGGTTTAGAAAAAGAACACACATTGAATGACACTGGTGGATCCATGTGGTTTATGAAAAGAACACACATGCAATGACTCTAGCTGTGGCTTATGAAAAGAAAACACATGCAATGAAACTGGTGGATCCATGTGGTTTATGGAAAGAACAGAAATGCAATGACTCTAGTTCTGGTTTATGAAAATAACACAAATGCAATGAACTCTAGTGGTCCATGTAGTTTATGAAAAGAACACACATGCAATGACTCTAGTGGATACTTGTGGTTTATGAAAAGAACACACATGAAATGAACTCTAGTGGATCCAAGTGGTTTATGAAATGCACACATATGCTGTGGTGGCATCACTGGATGTGTTCTTTTCCTAAAACCCTAATGATGCACGCTAATACACTCACAAATCCAATGAAAATAACACATATGCAACGACTCTGGTGGAACCATGTGGTTTATGAAAACAACATAGATGCAATGACTCTAGCTGTGGTTTATGAAAAGAACACACATGCAATGACACTGCTGGATCCATGTGGATTATGAAAAGAAGACACATGCAATATATCTAGTTGTGGTTCATGAAAAGAACACAAATGCAATGAACTCTTGTGGATCCAAGTGGTTTATGGACAGAACACACTTGCAATGACTCTAGTGGATCCATGTAGTTTATGAAAAGAGCACACATGCAATGAACAGTAGTGGATCCATGTGGTTTATGAAAAGAACACACATGATGTGGTGGCATCACTGCATGTGTTCTTTTCCTAAAACCCCAATGATTCACACTAATACGCTGCAACATGTAACTACCTCGGTGAATTACGCTCTTAGTTACCTGCCTGGATGAGCGAAAGTGGTTAAAATAGTATGGTGGGGCCCGAGGCCACTCACGGTAGACCTTTCGGCCGTCCTAACCACTTTCAGAACATCAGGACAAGAACGAGCGGCGTAATCGGCAGGCGAAGGGATCAACTACATACACAAGTGAGTATGTATGCAAGCCACATACAACAGTCCTCAGAGCATACTCTCTAACCATTCGCCTAACCAATGATAGACGGATGTCCGTGAATTAAGAACAACAGTTATAATAGTATAATTAACAGATGCATCCTCCTCCTCGCTTACCAACGAGGAAGCGGATGAACAACCCCCATCCGTTGGCAGTTTTATTAACCATTCCATGAGTATTGCACTATTTACTAGTCAGGTTCTTAGTCAACTTAAAAGCGGTACTTTAGTTAAACTTGTCTATGATCGAGAAACTGTGCTCCAAGTCGTCCATAACCACGGACACGGCTTTCAGAAAGATTTACCCTGCAGGGGTGCACAAATAGCAACACACACTCGATCAACCTCGGAAAAACCAACTCAAAACCCAACGAGGCATTCACGACAAAGCGATCACAGGATTCAGAAATATTTCAGGGGGCCACCCCAATAAGCTACCCGCAACGAAGCTGGCCGGCTCCGAGACAGACCCAGGGTTTGCGACGACGGCTGTAAACGACTGGGAACCCGAAAATATGACTGGGCTTGTCGATACCACGAAAACGTGGCGCGATCCAAAACAATACAGGTGCTCCACGCACAATCTTAAATAAAACAGTAAGCATGGCATAAGTACAGAATAGTAACAAAGCCCCAAACTACTTGTGGCCCCAAGAAATAGAAATGAATCAAGCTCTGGCTTAGGGGGGTCCATAAGGCCTCCCGGATGTGGATAGTGCGAATAGTCAAGAAACAGGAATCAAGTACTCAGGGTCCTATGGGACACAAGTGAGCATGAAAAACCAAATAGCAGATATTGCTCACCGGTGCCTCTTTCATTAGTTATCCCATTACTACTCAGGTTAAGTTGTTTAGGTACCTCGTTATCCATCAGACACTCACATACCCTACACATGCTTTTCTACGACTCACATGGCTCAAACAACTCCTGTAGTAATGGCTCATGGGATGGAGGAACAAGCTTCGGTGGGGTTTAAAAGTAAAGGCTATGCCGTACTTGGGATTCAATTTAATGCAATCGCGACTCAATGATGCAAGAATAAGATAGAGGCAATAGGTACTATATGTATGCAAGCATGTGGTAGTGCTTGCCTGGTAGCTCAGTTGAAGCGAGAGATGGATCTGGGTAGAACTCTTGTGATTCCTAATAATTCTCCTGCTGGGCGTCTATTCGAAGAAGAACCAAACAAACAAGGGCCAGCATAAATAAAGTGCACAAGCATATGAATTATAATGCGACAAGCAAACAAGCATGCCATGAGGAATGATGCACAATTTACATGGCATTAAAGTAGCATGGCATGGGTGAGGTGTGGGGACAAGAATAATTCATTCTAGTATTTATTTGGTCAAGTTTTATTTCCATAAACAGTTCTGATTTTTAATAATGACATGATGCATGCTTCAATTCAGAACAAGTAATGCATACCTAGAACGGGCTCGTCGCGCTGATCGATTTAGACATATTATTTGTCAAATTTGGAGTTGTAGATTTAAAGTTATTAATTTATTAAGAAAAGGGCATTTTGTTGTAATTTTAATCATCTCGAAATTTTAAAGTGGTCAAACAACATTTTGAATGGCATATTTGAATTCCTCACATTTTCCTGATTCCAAAACATATATCATTTGTATTATTTGGATTTATAATTTAAAAGTTATTAAAAATAGATTTAAATTCATATTAAACATTTCTGAAATTCATTTTATAAAACAGAAAGTCACCGAGGCTTTTTATACACAGAGGGAGTTATCCCAGGTCACTGACGGGTGGGGCCGGGATGCCTCAGCACAAGGTGGGGCGCAGCGGGCTGGACCAGATTTTCTCACTAGGGCCTCTTCTAGCCGCAACCGCCAATAGGTGGGGCCGGGTTCAGCGGGGCCACGTGCGCGCGTCGCCCAGCAGGGACGTGACACGTGGGCAGTCCAGGGACTGTGCGGTGGTGTTTTCCAGAAAGCAGAGGTACCTTTCCGTAAAAACGGTGGGCGACTGCCAGGTGGGGCTGCGGGGGCTGCGGGTTGAGGCGGGAAAAAGGGCAGGGGGCAAAGTACAAAACGGCGCGGCTGTTGCTGCTCGCTGACGGGAAAGAGGTCGTGCCGGCGGCGGATCCGGTCGTCTTCCGACGACGGTGACGACGAATCCGCTGGACGAAACGCGTTGCTCCAAAAATGAAAAATGTAGAGGGGACAACGATCTACGGTTTACGTGCAGGAAGTATCTCCGAAGGAGGGCTGTGCTGGCCGGGCTTCGTCGAGGAACATGGGGCAGAGGTGTCTGATGCGCGGCTGCTGCTGCTGCCAGAGGGCGGCGCGCAGAGCGTTCGAGGGAGTGCGGCGGAGCTACGGTGCAGGAGGGAGAGGAGGGTCATGTCTAGGAGATGCAGGGGCTCACCGCGGTGTCGCCGGAGTGGTTGGAATGCGCGAAGGTGGTGGAGATCTTGCGCTGGCTCGCGGACGACGAGCTCAGTCTAGCTTCGGTTCACGGTGGCGCTAGGTTGCTCCGGCGAGGTTCCGGCCTCGGGCTGGTATGGGTCGAAGAAGGGGAAGCAGAGGATCTCGTCGGTGCTCATGGCTAGCCTTAGAGAGCACCAGGACATGCAGAACTTGATCACGGCAGGGACAACTAGGGTTTTTTACTAGGTGGTGGCCATGGCCTTCTAGGGAGGAAGGAGGGAGGAAGATGGGGTGCCTGGGTTTCCAGATCTCGACCTGAGGTTTCTTGGGGTGGTTGGGGTGATAAGGGAGAGAGGGGAGAGGCACATGGGGTTGAGTTGCTTTAAGCAAAAATAGAGGGGCAACGGGTAGAGCTAGGTCTTCTCTCCTCTCTCTCATTCTTTCTTTGCTAAGCCCAAAGGGAAGAGAGGGGGACCAGGGGAAAGGGCAGGTCGCTGGTGGGGTTCTGATCAAAGGAGAGAGGGTGGTCGATGTGGAGTTCTTGCCAAGAAAAGGAAGGGTGGGAGGGAGAGAGTCACGTGGTGGTGGCTCGGCCTAGACTAGAGGGAAAAGGGGAGGTGAGATAGGCTAGGGTCTTTGCTATGTGTAGATAGAGAGAGAGACAAAAGAGCTAGAAGAAAGAGAGAGATGAGGTGGTAGATATGGAGTTTAGGTTGTTAGGTTTTTAAAAGATTTGCTCAACCAAACCCAAAGAAAACATGGTGGCCAACTCTAAAGTATTCGACAGATGGAGAAAACAAGAAGGTGGTTATATTGCATGCACATGCAATAATGGGCATCAAAGAAGAAAGGGTGAGGGTGTTTAGAAAGGGTTGATGTAGCATGATCAGATGCATAACATGTATAAGGGGAAGAAAAGGATATGGAGATGTCCTCACATGATCATGCATGGCACTTACACATGTGAGGGGTGGTGAGGTGGAGATGGTGAGAGGTGCGGTTTTGATGCACATGGCAAGGAAGGAGATCCAGATGGTGAGGGTTTAGGCTAAGAGCAAAAGAATAGAGCTAACATGAATTAATTCTCAAGGAACCAAGCTCCACTCACAAATCCAATTAAACCCAAACAAAATAGAATGGTGGTGATTTGCATGGCCCATGCATGGGCATTAAATGCCATGTTTTATTCTTGTGAAAACAATAATAATGTAACATGACATTATACACATGCATCCAAAAATATGGAGTAAAGCCAAGCTAAAGGAAAAAGAATTGGATCCATCCCAACCCACATGAGCTAGATTAAATGGCAAAAGAAAATAAAAGCTCATGGTAATTAGGATGGTGGAATTATAAGGTGGTGACAAAGAAAGGTGATGGAGTTGAATAAAAGATATGCCCCCAACTCAACTCGGGCATCAAGCATTTATCAAGAACCAAATACAATATATCATGAGCCAAAACAATTACTAATGCAAATGAGAGAAGAACCAAATGAAAAGGGGTTTTATATGATGCTCAAATGCAAGGTGGCATGATGACATGAGCATGATATAATTATGATGCAACAATTATATGTAGGAAGTGGCCATTATATTACTAGACCATGTAGCATTACATATGTTAGACAGATGGGATGCTACACAACATCCAATGAAAAGAACACACTTGCAATGACTCTAGTTGTGGTTTATGAAAAGAACACATATGCAATGAACTATAGTGGATCCATGTGGTTTATGAAAATAACACACATGCAATGACTAGTGGATCCATGTGGTTGATGGAAAGAACACACATGCAATGATCTTTAGTGGATCCATGTGGTTTATGAAAATAACACACATGCAATGAACTCTAGTGGATCCATGTGGTTTATGAAAAGAACACGCATTCAATGACACTGGTGGGCCCATGTAGTTTATGAAAAGAACACACATGCAATTACTCTAGTTGTGGTTTATGAAAAGAACACACATGCAATGACTCTAGTTATGGTTTATGAAAAGAACACACATTCAATGACACTGGTGGATCCATCTGGTTTATAAAAACAACACGCATTCAATGACACTGGTGGATCCATGTGGTTTATGAAAATAACACACATTCAGTGACTCTAGTGGATCCATGTGGTTTATGAAAAGAACACACATGCAATGAACTCTAGTGGATCCATGAGGTTTATGAAATGAACACAAATGCAATGAACTCTAGTGGATCAATGTGGTTTATGAAAAGAACACATATGCAATGACTCTAGTGGTGGTTTAGGAGAAGAACACACATGCAATAACTCTAATGGATCCATATGTGGTTTCGAAAAAGAACACACATTGAATGACACTGGTAGATCCATGTGGTTTATAAAAAGAACACACATGCAATGACTCTGGTTGTGGCTTATGAAAAGAAAACACATGCAATGACACTGGTGGATCCATGTGGTTTATGGAAAGAACACACATGCAATGACTCTAGTTCTGGTTTATGAAAAGAACACAAAGGCAATGAACTCTAGTGGATCCATGTGGTTTATGAAAATAACACACATGCAATGACTCTAGTGGAACCATGTGGTTTATGAAAAGAACACACATGCAATGAACTCTATTGGATCCATGTGGTTTATGAAAAGAACACACATGATGTGGTGGCATTACTGCATGTGTTCTTTTCCTAAAACCCCAATGATGCACACTAATACACTCATACATCCAATGAAAAGAACACGCATGCAATGACTCTAGTGGATCCTTGTGGTTTATGAAAAGAACACGCATGCAATGACTCTAGTGGATCCTTGTGGTTTATGAAAAGAACACACATGAAATGAACTCTAGTGGATCCATGTGGTTTATGAAATGAACACATATGATGTGGTGGCATCACTGGATGTGTTCTTTTTATAAAACCCTAATGATGCACGCTAATACACTCACACATCCAATGAAAATAACACACATGCAATGACTCTGGTGGAACCATGTGGTTTATGAAAGCAACACACATGCAATGACTCTAGCAGTGGTTTATGAAAAGAACACACATGCAATTACACTGGTGGATCCATGTGGATTATGAAAAGAACACACATGCAATGACTAGTGGATCCATGTGGTTGATGGAAATAACACACATGCAATGATCTTTAGTGGATCCATGTGGTTTATGAAAAGAACACACATGCAATGAACTCTAGTGGATCCATGTGGTTTATGAAAAGAACACACATTCAATGACACTGGTGGGTCCATGTGGTTTCTGAAAAGAACACACATGCAATGACTCTAGTTGTGGTTTATGAAAAGAACACACATGCAATGACTCTAGTTATGGTTTATGAAAAGAACACACATGCAATGACACTGGTAGATCCATCTGGTTTTAAAAAAAGAACACACATTCAATGCCACTGGTGGATCCATGTGGTTTATGAAAAGAACACACATGCAATAAACTCTAGTGGATCCATGAGGTTTATGAAATGAACACAAATGCAATGAACTCTAGTGGATCAATGTGGTTTATGAAAAGAACACATATGCAATGACTCTAGTGGTGGTTTAGTAGAAGAACACACATGCAATGACTCTAGTGGATCCATATGTGGTTTAGAAAAAGAACACACATTGAATATTACTGGTGGATCCATGTGGTTAATGAAAACAACACACATGCAATGACTCTAGCTGTGGTTTATGAAAAGAACACACATGCAATGACACTGGTGGATCCATGTGGATTATGAAAAGAACACACATGCAATGTATCTAGTTGTGGTTCATGAAAGTAACACAAATGCAATGAACTCTAGTGGATTCAAGTGGTTTATGGAAAGAACACACTTGTAATGACTCTAGCGGACCCATGTAGTTTATTAAAAGAACACACATGCAATGAACTATAGTGGATCCATGTGGTTTATGAAAAGAACATACATGTTGTGGTGGCATCACTGCATGTGTTCTTTTCCTAAAACCCCAATGATTCACACTAATACACTCCCACATCCAAGGAAAAGAACACACATGCAATGACTCTAGTTGTGGTTTATGAAAAGAACACAAATGCAATAAACTATAGTGGATCCATGTGGATTATGAAAAGAACACACATGCAATGACTAGTCGATCCATGTGGTTGATGAAAAGAACACACATGCAATGAACTCTAGTGGATCCATGTGGTTTATGAAAATGAACACATATGCTGTGGTGGCATCACTGGCTGTGTTCTTTTCCTAAAACCCTAATGATGCACGCTAATACACTCACACATCCAATGAAAATAACACACATGCAATGACTCTGGTGGAACCATGTGGTTTATGAAAACAACACACATGCAATGACTCTAACTTTGGTTTATGAAAAGAACACACATGCAATGACACTGGTGGATCCATGTAGATTATGAAAAGAACACACATGCAATGTATCTAGTTGTGGTTCATGAAAAGAACACAAATGCAATGAACTCTAGTGGATCCAAGTGGTTTATGGAAAGAACACACTTGCAATGACTAATGGATCCATGTAGTTTATGAAAATAACACACATGCAATGAACAAGAGTGGATCCATGTCGTTTATGAAAAGAACACACATGATGTGGTGGCATCACTGCATGTGTTCTTTTCCTAAAACCTCAATTATTCACACTAATACACTCCCACATCCAATGAAAAGAACACACATGCAATGACTCTGGTGGATCCATGTGGTTTATGAAAAAGAACACACATGCAATGACTCTAGTTGTGTTTTATGAAAAGAACACAAATGCAATGAACTCTAGTGGATCTATGTGGTTTATGAAAAGAACACACATGCAATGACTCTAGTTGTGGTTTATGAAAAGAACACACATGCAATGACACTGGTGGATCCATGTGGTTTATGAAAAGAACACACATGCAATGACACTGGTTGATCCATGTGGTTTGTGAAAAGAACAAACATGTAGTGACTCTATTAGAACCATATGGTTTATGAAAATAAAACACATGCAATGAACTCTAGTGGATCCATGTGGTTTACGAAAAGAACACAAATGCAATGAACTCTAGTGCATCCATGTGGTTTATGAAAAGAACACACAATAAATGACTCTAGTGGATCCTTGTGGTTTATGAAAAGAACACATGGGAAATGAACTCTAGTGGATCCATGTGGTTTATGAAATGAACACATATGTTGTGGTGGCATCACTGGATGTGTTCTTTTCCTAAAACCCTAATGATGCATGCTAATACACTCACACATCAAATGAAAATAACACACATGCAATGACTCTAGTGGATCCATGTGGTTTATAAAAAGAACACACATGCAATGACTCTAGTTGTTGTTTATGAAAAGAGCAAAGATGCAGTGACACTGGTGGATCCATGTGGTTTATGGAAAGAACGCACATGAAATGACTCTAGTTGTGGTTTATGAAAAGAACATAGATGCAATGACACTGGTGGATCCATGTGGTTTATGAAAAGAACACACATTCAATGACACTGGTTGATCCATGTGGTTTATGAAAAGAACACACATGCTGTGGTGGCATCTGATACGTTGCAAACGTATCTATAATTTTTGATGTTCCATTCTTGTTTTATATCTACTTTCTTATGTTTTGTCCACACTTTGGAGTATTTTTATACATTTTCTGGGACTAACCTATTAACACGATGCCACAGTGCCAGTTACCTGTTTTCTGATGTTTTTGGTTCTAGAAAGTCAAAAAATGAATATTCTCGGAATTGGATGGGACAAAAGCCAAAGTAGATATTTTTCTAGAAGACTCACTGTAACACCCTCAAATCGGCCCTATGCAAGTTTTAATGATTCCCGCCAAACCCGCATAGAAACGATTCAAAGATGCCCACTAGGCACTGGCGTGCGGGTGGCAAAGGAAGTAATAACCTTACACAATAGTCCATGATGGAACCCACAAAAACTTATGTATACAACAACGACTCCATGAGTCAAAAATACAGATATACACTACAAATATCCAAATCACCTTGAAACGATACAACATCCGAGTACGGATAAGATGCGAATGGGGCTAAGAGCCCTGAAGAATAACCAATGGCGTCCATAACCCTGCCGAGTCCAAGCCGGAAGGTTAACACTACTAATGACGTCGTACTTATACCTTCTAAAACAAAAGGGGTGCCGACAAAGGG
Organism: Avena eriantha; assembly: GCA_910589775.1. Taxonomy (NCBI): domain Eukaryota; kingdom Viridiplantae; phylum Streptophyta; class Magnoliopsida; order Poales; family Poaceae; genus Avena; species Avena eriantha. The sequence continues at coordinate 224,617,204 of OU342741.1, forward strand.
CAAAGGAAAAAGGGAGCGGTCAGTACTGAGGCCAGTACACGGCGAGGCTAGAATTCGATGGCTCTCGCCTACATAGGTATGGTGGACTGAAGCGGTAGCGCAGCAGCACTAAACAACCTATAGAGACTCAGTAAAACTGGCGGCTATCAGAGAGGGATAAGAAAGACCTATTCGGATCCAACCTTATTCTAACACCAAACATACCCATCCTGACATTTCTCCCTCGAGACCAAACGAGGAAGTCACCGAGGAACTCACACAGTTGGCAGTTTTATTCATTCCATTATAGTTGAAGCACTTAGTAGTCATATATAGATAGCATGAGTCATCTTGATAGCATAAGAAGTGGGCAGTTTTAGTTAACCATTCAGTTGTAGTCGCAATACTTACTAGTTAGATACAATTAGCATGTGACATCCCAAACCTAGCAGTTGTTGGCACTTTTATTTCATTCCATTGGAGTTGCGATACTTACTAGGCAGGTATAACATGACACGATACACCCCAGTTCCACTAGTTGTTGGCACTTTTATTATCCATTCATTGTAGTGAAGTTGATTACTAGTCACATATTAAGTCAAATTTATAACACTACTTTAGTTATGCTTGTCTATGATCGAGATACTGTGCTCCAAGTCGTCCATAACCGCGGACACGTCTTTCAGAAAGATTTACCCTGCAGAGGTGCACAAATAGCAACACACACACGATCAACCTCGGAAAAACCAAATCAAAACCCAACGAGGCTTTCACGACAATGCAATCACAAGATTCATCAAGCAAGAAAACGGATGCGCTAACGCCTTAGTTTTGCGCTAGTAGAAAATCCTTGCTTCTCTTCTGTCTTGGAAAAGTGAGGAAGAGAGGTGGCAAGTGTCAAATCGAGATTGTTTGGGTGTTCAGTCTACCGCTCATGTTCGACGCTATCGAAAATCATGCATTGGATGGATGCCCGGGCATTGAGAAGGAAGGACGCTTTCAGAGGCGAAAGGCCATGGGGAGAGAGCGTTTGTGATCCATGGATCTCCGATCGAGATAAAATATTTTAGGGGGCCACCCCACTAAGCTACCCGCAACAAAGTTGGCCAGCTCCGGAACGGACCCAGGGTTTGTGACGACGGCTATAACTGGGAACCCGAAAGTGTAACTGGGCTTGTCGATACCGTGAAAACGTGGCACGATCCAAAACAGTACAGGTGCTCCACGCACAATCTTAAGTAAAGAAGTAAAGCATGGCATAAGTATAGGATAGTAATAAAGCCCCAAACTAGTTTGTGGACCCAAGAAATAAGAAATGAATCAAGCTCTGGCTAAGGGGATTCATGGTCCCACATGCGGAGAGTGCGATAGTCAAGGAACAGGTATCAAGTACTCAGGGTCCTACGGGACACAAGTGAGCATGGAAGAATCAAATAACATCTATTGCCCACCGATGCCTCTGCATTAGTTATATCTATTCCCATCATTTTAATATCAAGTTGTAATTAAAGTCATGACGATCTCCACCATTAAGCATATCCACCATTAAGCATCTCCACCATTTATCATGTGCCAACTTACCGTCAACGGTGGAACGACAACGACGCGAAGCAACACTTAAGCAAGAAACTACGACTCGCAAGGCCGACTATCTATCAAACAACAGGCAATAGGATGTGTCCATGGCAATATAGAGGCTAAAGGAGTATAAACGGTGCACGGAAACTAAAGCATCGCAACACGGATAGCAATAGATCAACAGGAGGAAATAAAGACTATAAAAGAAAAATAGGTAGAAAGGGGAGATTGCTCGCCTGAGAAACATAGCTGAAGATACATATCTGAAGGACTTGTCAACACTCGCATCAACTCAATGGCCTAATCCGCGAAGAACCAAAGCACTAAAAGAAACACCGGATGCACTATTTTAATACTACGGCAGAAGATCCAGCATGATTATGATATGATGCATGGCATGGCAAAGATGCGATGCAACTAGACAAAATTAAGCGGAGCCGGGGTCCCGATAATTAATTAGAAGGTTCAAGTTATTTAGCTACCCGCAATTTAAATGTTGTATTAACAAGGCAAAGCATGACATCGGTTCGCTACATAGATTTAACTGAAGGCAATATAAGACTAGAATAGCCCGCATATAGCCTTCATACTTAATTATGAGGTAAATCGGCATAATGCCCCCAACCCAATGAATATGTATGCAATCATGAATAATTTAATATGCAAAAAGATAGATATCATATTATATTATAAAATAAGGACTCGGATAGAGATCACACATTGGGGGGTCCGAAGATCTTGGGCATCCGAGGTTCGATGGGGTTCTGGATCAGCCTTCGGACTTCAAGAACGGGGTCTCCAGGGTCTCGGCATCGGTGATCGAGTTGAAATTGTTTGTTGTCGATGTCCATCTTGTTATCGGGTTGCAGTTCTCGCATCGTGTCAACATTACCATGCCGGCTTCACATGGTGGGCATCGGTGTCTTAGATTCGGTCACGGGGTCATCTCGTACTTGGTTCGGTCCTACCATCTCCAAAACATAGGAGCGCACACACATACCAGAGAACAACATGGATGAACAAAGAGAGCACCAAAAGCCAGTGCTACGTCAAACGACTGGGACATGAGCATCACCACACGGGAGGGGGCCGGGTTCGCGGGGTTGAGGCAGAGGTAGGTGCAGGTGCGTCATCTGCAGGGATGCTGGCGAGCTCGGAAGGACGAGGCGTGGGTTTGGGCACCACGCGGTGAAGGTCATGGCGGTGAGGCGAGGGACTCGGGGAGGACGTGGGGCACAGGCAGCGCGCTGCAAAGAGCCGAGCGAACGCAGCGACGGGGCGCTACAGGGGGTGTCGCGAAGAGGAGGCGTCGAGGCCGCGGCCGGGTGGCGCGGCTGGAGAGGCGGGGATGCATGGAAGGCGATGCGAGGAGGGGCCGCAGAGGTTGTAGCAGAGGGGTCGGGAAGCTCGTGAGCGGTGGCGGACAGATCGTAGCTCCCTCGGGCGGTGTCGCGGTGTTGCTCGGCCCGACAGCGACTTGCGGGAAGGTGCCAAGCATGGGTGGCCCCGGGCGGCGACGCTTGGTCGCAGGGGCGGCCGCGGGGAAGGGCGCCAGGTGGGGATCGAGGTAAGCGGGGAGCTAGCGAGGAAGGAGGCGGCGACTATGGGGGATCGAGGGAGAGCCGCCTCGGTCGAGCGAGGTTGAACAGCAGAGGAGCAAGGCGAGGAACGTGCAACGAGGGGTGGGCCTAGGGGTGGTTGTCGGTCACGGAAGTGGGGTGGCGTGTTGGTGTGGTGCACCGCGCGTGCGTTGCGTGTGGCTGCTGTGTAACGGGGCAGGAGACGTGTGCACTGCATCGGTGTGACGGAGAGGTTGCGCGTGCGTGTATGCGAGGCCGGCGGCGGGGGCTGGGGCTAGGTAGAGATAGGGTTAGGGTTTAGGTTTGGTCTGGGTCGGGCCTGGGGTGGTAGGCTGGCTGGCTGGGCCTTTGGCCTGGTCGGCCGCCTCCCCCAGCAAAACCTTTTTATTTATTTATTTTATCTTTAGAAAGGCTTTTGTAAATAGTTTTTAGACAAATAAAAGATCTAGAAAACACCTGGGGTTTTACATTTGAAATAGAGAGGGGTATTTAGAAAACAAAGATAGGCTTTTAGAAAATAGTTTTAAGCAAAAGATGCATGATGACATGACAATGCTCAAATGCAATGTGGCATGATGGCATGAGCATGCGATCATGATGGTGCCCAAAACAGAAACATCGAGCGATTTTCTAGTAGTGGTTTTACTGGGGTGCTACAATTTGACACCACTAACAGTGGATCTCGCCCTCGAGATCCGCCTCATGGTACGGGGAAGAAGGCCGACAATCTGAATCTTCTCGCTTCGTGTAGATCATCGCGACACCACTAACAAGGATTCTTGTTACGTCTTGAAATCGGCGACACCACCAACAAGAGGTTGTTGCTCACGTTCGTCGAGAGAACACTCCGGAGAAACAAAGACGAAAGTAGAGGTATTAAAAGATAATGCCACCTCTAACTTCCGTGGAAGGAGTAAAGATTGCATCGATTCACCATTCAATGTACAAAAGCGAGTGATAAGAGTAGTGGTATGGTTGCGACTCCATCCCGCACTCAAAGCATTACTCTGTACGAATAGAAGAATCATGCGACCAACTCTCGGAATTCAGACTAAACATCTTGACAAGCGATATTCGGATAATAAAGGGATGATGCAGGCTCTTCATCAGATATAACGCAGATGATATGAAATACCGGAGGATACAAAGGTAATTTTTAGTGAATTTTAGGTATGCTAAAAGATACAAAGGAAAATTCCTGAGATAGCATGACCACCGGATGTCGAAGCACCGTTACAAGAGGAAGAAAGTGAAACCCTGAAGGTACGACAGAAACCCAACCACAAGAATTTCTGGACTTGAGAATAAGATAAGAGACAAGATTCAAAACACGCAAAGATAAGAGGAGAATAGCATAGGGGTAAGAAGTAAAAGCAGACCTAATCAGATCTATCCAACTGGTTTTGCAAGATAGTTTGGACACTCTACATCGGCTATTAGCTAGGTTATCCTATAGGCTGGACCAGTGGGGTATCGCAACTGCTGAGCTCTGATACCACTTCGTAACACCCTTGAATCGGCCCTATGAAAGTTTTAACGATTCCCACCAAACCCGCATAGAAATGATTCAAAGATGCCCACCAGGCACTTGCATGCAGGTGGAAAACGAAGTAATAACATTACACAATAGTCCACGATGGAACCCACATAAACTTATATATACAACAACGACACCATGAGTCAAAAATACATATATACAGTACAAAGATCCAAATCACCTTGAAACGATACAACATCCGAGTACGGATAAGATGCAAATGGGGCTAAGAGCCCTGAAGAATAACCAATGGCGTCCATAACCCTGCCCAGGCCAAGCCGGAAGGGTAACCCTGCTAATGACATCGAACTTATACCTGCTAAAACAAAAGGGGTGCCGACAAAGGGCAAAGGAAAAAGGGAGCCGTTGGTACTGAGGACAGTACACGGCGAGGCTAGAATTCGGCGGCTCTCGCCTACATAGGTACGGTGGACTGAAGTGGCAACGCAGCAGCACTAAACAACCTATAGAGACTCAGTAAAACTGGCGGCTATCAGAGAGGGATAAGAAAGACCTATTCGGATCCAACCTTATTCTAACACCAAATATACCCATCCTGGCATTTCCCCCTCGAGACCAAACGAGGAAGTCAAACCGAGGAACTCACACAGTTGGCAGTTTTATTCATTCCATTATAGTTGAAGCACTTACTAGTCAGATATAGATAGCATGAGTCATCCTGATAGCATAAGTAGTGGGTAGTTTTATTTAACCATTCAGTTGTAGTCGCAGTACTTACTAGTCAGATACAATTAGCATGTGACATCCCAAACCCAGCAGTTGTTGGCACTTTTACTTCATTCCATTAGAGTTGTGATACTTACTAGGTAGGTATAACATGACACGATACACCCCAGTTCCACAAGTTGTTGGCACTTTTATTATCCATTCATTGGAGTGAAGCTGATTACTAGTCACATATTAAGTCAAATTTATAGCACTACTTTAGTTATGCTTGTCTATGATCGAGATACTGTGTTCCAAGTCATCCATAATCGCAAAAACGACTTTCAGAAAGATTTACCCTGCAGGGGTGCACAAATAGCAACACACGCATGATCAACCTCGGAAAAACCAAATCAAAACCCAACGAGGCTTTCACGACAAAGCAATCACAAGATTCATAAAAGATTTCAGGGGGCCACCCCACTAAGCTACCCACAATGTAGCATCCCAATTGTCTAACAATTGTAATGCTACTTGGTCCAGTAAGATATTGGCTACTTGTTATATATAATTGTTGCACCATAATTATATCATGCTCATGTCATCATGCCACCTTGCATTTGGGCATCATATAAAACCCTTTTCTTTTGGTTCTTCTCTCATATGCATTATTAATTGTATTTGCCTCTTGATATTGTATTTGGTTATTGATATATTGTTTAAATGCCCAAGTTGAGTTGGGGGCATATCTTTTATTCAACTCCATCACCTTTCTTTTCACCACCTTATAATTCCACCATCCCATTACCCATGAGCTTGTATTTCTTTTTCTTTTGATATTTATTCTAGCTTATGTGGGTTGGGGTGGATCTAATTCTATAATTCCTTTTTCTTGGCCTTTATTCCACTTCTTGGGAATGCATAAGAATAATGCCATATTATTATTATTGTTTTCACAAAATAAAGCCTGGCATTAATTATTTTGCATGGGCCATGCAACCTTCATCACCACCTTTTATCCCATTGGTTTTTCTTTTGTGTTAATGGATCTTTTCTTTGTGGACCATCTCCTACCATTCCATCATCCCCATATTCTCATCAACATCATTATTAATTTTAATTTCTTCATGCATGATCAAATGAGGCTTATTCTTTCTATCTCATTTCTTTCTCTTTTTCTTGGTTTCTTCTCCACCTTAGCTTATGATAGGTCAAGCCCCACTTTCCTCTTGGTTTGGTCTCATAAACAAATCCAAAACCTAAAACCCTAATCAAACCTAACCTATCTTTCTATCTCCCTAATTTTTCTCCTAACCCTAGTTCTACTAAACCCTAACCTCAACCTCGCCTCTCTCTCTACCACTCTCTCTACCATGATGACCACCTGGCCACCCTCTCTCCCTGGCCCACACCCCAGCTACCCCTACCTTAACCCTAACAAAACCCTAACACGAGCCCCACCTAGCTAACCCGAGCTACCCCCTCCCCTCTCTCTTCTCTCTACTGTCGTGCCAGCCCCACCCAGCTATTACCCCACGCCGTCCCCACTTGCAGCCCTCTCCCTGCCCTGCCTGGCTAACCAGGTCGAACCCCAGCTCGACCACGTGCTCGAGGAGAAAGAGAGAAAAGGGCCGAAGCCACTTTTCCATCTACCCTGCTCCCACACGCCATCTCCTCCCTCTCTCTCGCTTGGCCTCATCCACACGGCTCTCCTGCATCGCCAGATCCGCCCCGAGCCTGCCCTCTCCTTCCCCTTCTTCTTCATCGTCGCCAGGACCTGCCGCTGGTCGCCGCCAGCACCGCGTCGCCCCTTCGTTCTAGCCGGCCAGCACGTCGTGGAGGTGGCCTGGGAGACCGAGGAGACCTCCCTGCTGCTCCTTGTATGCGTCGACGAGGAGGAGAAGCCCCAGGAGCGCCAGTACCAGCGCCGCCCGACGCAAACCCTAACCGCCAGGACGCCAGCGACCTCGACGATCCGTCGCGTCTCCGGCCGTGCCACCACCACCGATCACCCTGCGGTGAATCCCTCTTCCTCCCTGACACCATCTGCCTAGCCGTCACCGTCTAGCATCGCCGATCCTTTCGCCAAATTCCCTCAGTGCACCGCCGCTCGCCGTTGTCTGCACGCTCTCCGCACCGCGTCACACCATAACTAGGCCGCGCCTACCTTCCTGACAACTACCCCGCCCTACCCCACTTGTACCGCCTCTCTGCGCACGCGCCCCGCGTCGCGGGATCGAGTCCCCGTCTCGCCGCACTGCGCCGTGCGCTGATTTCTCGTCAGACCGAGGAGAAAGAAGAACAGTACGGGTCGTGGTCGATTTACATTTAGCCTCCTCTTTTTAACGCTCGCTCAACCCGCAGTCCATCCTACCCCACCTGTCAGCGACCGTGGCCTTCTTCCAGAAAACCCCTAGCCTTTTATTATCTTAACCCGCGCTCCAGCTCGGTCCCACCTGCCAGCCTCTGCGAGATCGATCACTGTCACGTGGGCCTCAGCCGGTTGGTCCCACCTCGCAGACGCACGGGCTAGGCAGAGCCCCGGTGTGAAATGCTTTTCGCGCGCGTGTGCCCCGCCAACAGCTGGCCCACCCGTCAGTGGCTATGGCTGGGTCGAGCTGAGTAACAAAAGTCTGCCCTGTTGTCTGTTTTAATTAAACCTTTCCAAAATTGATTTAAAATTCAAATTCAAATCAGATTTAAATAACTTTTCAAATATAAATCCAAATAATACAAATAATATATGTTTTTGAATCAGAAAAATGTGAGGATTTCAAATATGCCCTTCAAAATATTATTTTGAACACTTTAAAATTTCGATATGATTAAAATTACAATAAAATGCCCTTTCCCTTAATTAATTAATAACTTTAATTCTACAACTCCAAATTTGACAAATAATATGTCTAAATCGATCAGCGCGATGAGCCTGTTCCATCTATGCAGTCCTTGTTCTGATTTGAAGCATGCATCATGTTATTATTAAAAATCTGAACTGTTTATGACCATAAAACTTGGTTGAATAAATAATAAAATGCTTTATTTCTTGTATCCACACCTTACCTTTGCCATGCTACTTTAATGCCATGTAAATTGTGCATCATTCATCATGGCATGCTTGTTTGCTTGTCGCACTTTAATTCCTATGCTTGCGCACTTTATTTATGTTGGCCCTTGTTTGTTTGGTTCTTCTTCGAATAGACACCCAACAGGAGAATTACCAGGAACCACAGGAGTACTACCCAGATCCATCTCTCGCTTCAACTGAGCTGCCAGGCAAGCACTACCACATGCTTGCATACATATAGTACCTATTGCCTCTATCTTATTCTTGCATCATTGAGTCAGGATTGCATTAAATTGAATCCCAAGTACTGCATAGCCTTTACTTTTAAACCCCACCGAAGCTTGTTCCTCCATCCCATGAGCCATTACTACAGGAGTTGTTTGAGCCATGAGAGTCGTAGAAAAGCATGTGTAGGGTATGTGAGTGTCTGATGGATAATGAGGTACCTAAATAACATAACCTGAGTAGTAATGGGATAACAAATGAAAGAGGCACCAGTGAGCAATATCTGCTATTTGGTTTTTCATGCTCACTTGTGTCACGTAGGACCCCGAGTACTTGATTCCTGTTCCTTGACTATTCGCACTATCCACATCCGGGAGGCCTTATGGACCCCCCTGAGCCAGATCTTGATTCATTCTTATTCCTTGGGGCCACAATTAGTTTGGGGCTTTATTACTATCATGTACTTATGCCATGTTACTGCTTTATTTAATATTGTGCGAGGAGCACCTGTACTGTTTTGGATCGCGCCATGTTTTCGCGGTATCGACAAGCCCAGTCACATTTTCGGGTTCCCAGTCGTTTACAGCCGTCGTCGCAAACCCTGGGTCTGTCTCGGGGCCGGCCAACTTCGTTGCGGGTAGCTTATTAGGGTGGCCCCCTGAAATATTTCTGAATCCTGTGATTGCTTTGTCGTGAATGCCTCGTTGGGTTTTTGATTTGGTTTTCCCGAGGTTGATCGAGTGTGTGTTGCTATTCGTGCACCCCTGCAGGGTAAATCTTTCTGAAAGCCGTGTCCGCGGTTATGGACGACTTGGAGCACAGATTCTCGATCATAGACAAGTGTAACTAAAGTACCGCTTTTAATTTGACTAAGTACTTGACTAGTAAATACTGCAATACTCATGGAATGGTTAATAAAACTGCCAACCGATGATGGGGGTTGTTCGTCCGCTTCCTCGTTGGTAAGCGAGGAGGAGGATGGATCTGTTAATTATCCTGCTATAACTGTTGTTCTTAATTCACGGACTTCCGTCTATCATTGGTTAGGCGGAAGGTTAGCGAGTATCTGTAGAATTGTTAGGTATTATATTTTGCTGCAATTGCATCACCCCAGGTTGTGTCCCCTTTAGCGGCATAAAGACTTGCTGAGTACCCCTAGGGTCTCACACAATAAATTGTTTGATTCAGATGAACAGGTGTACCCGCAAGATGGATACTGGGTGGAAGAGACAGATGATGTTGGCAACGATCATTCGGTGTAGAGATTCCAGGAATGGGGATCCGTGAGATCTGTGGGCGGGATGTGTTTATTTATGGGGCATCTTATGCCGATTTGCTTCTTATCCGTACTCGGATCTTGTTTTCCGCTTCCGCCTGATACTCTGATGTTTGTTGTATGAGGAGCTATCCTAAATTATTATCTCTATCTAGGATATTTGGATCTTGCCGTATGGCGTTGCAATATTTCTATTTCTTTTAGATGGAATGGCTCTGAGGACTGTTGTATGTGGCTTGCATACATACTCATTTGTGTATGTAGTTGATCCCTTCGCCTGCCGATTACGCCGCTCGTTCTTGTCCCGATGTCTGAAAGTGGTTAGGACGGCCGAAAGGTCTACCGTGAGTGGCCCTGGGCCCCACCGTACTATTTTAACCACTCTCGTTCATCCAGGCATGTAACTAAGAGCGTAATTCACGGAGGTAGTTACATGCAACGAAGTTGGCCGGCTCCGGAACAGACCCAGGGTTTGTGACGACGACTGTAAACGATTGGGAACCCGAAAGTGTGACTGGGCTTGTCGATACCGTGAACACGTGGAACAATCCAAAACAGTAGAGGTGCTCCACGCACAATCTTAAATAAAGCAGTAAAGCATGGAATAAGTACATGATAGTAATAAAGCCCCAAACTAGTTTGTGGCCCCAAGAAATAAGAAATGAATCAAGCTCTAGCTAAGGGGATTCATGGTCCCACATACAGATAGTGCGATAGTCAAGGAACAGGTATCAAGTACTCGGGGTCCTACGGGACACAAGTGAGCGTGGAAGAACCAAATAACATCTATTGCCCACCGATGCCTCTGCATTAGTTATATCTATTCCCAGCATTTTAATATCAAGTTGTAATTAAAGTCATGACCATCTCCACCATTAAGCGTCTCCACCATTAAGCATCTCCACCATTTATCATGTGCCAACTTGCCGTCGATGGTGGAACGACAATGACGCGAAGCAACACTTAAGCAAGCAACTACGACTCGCAAGGCGGACTATCTATCAAACAACATGCAATAGGATGTGTCCATGGAAATATAGAGGTTGCAAGGAGTATAAATAGTGCACGAAAACTAAAGCATCGCAACACGGATAGCAATAGATCAACAGGAGGAAATAAAGACTATAAAAGCAAAATAGGTAGAAAGGGGGAGATTGCTCGCCTGAGAAACATAGCTGAAGATACATATCTGAAGGACTTGTTGACACTCGCATCAACTCAACGGCCTAATCCGCGAAGAACCAAAGCACTAAAGAAACAACGGATGCACTATTCTAATACTACGGCAGAAGATCCGGCATGATTATGATATGATGCATGGCATGGCAAAGATGCGATGCGACTAGACAAAATTTAGCGGAACCGGAGTCCTGGTAATTAATTAGAAGGTTGAAGTTATTTAGCTACCCGCAATTTAAATGTTGTATTAACAAGGCAAAGCATGACATCGGTTTGCTACACAGATTTAACTGAAGGCAATATAAGACTAGAATAGCCCGCATATAGCCTTCATACTTAATTATGAGGTAAATCGGCATAATGCCCCCAACCCAATGAATATGTATGCAATCATGAATAATTTAATATGCAACATGATAGATATCATATTATATTATAAAATAAGGACTCGGATAGAGATCACACATTGGGGGGTCCGAAGATCTTGGGGATCTAAGGTTCGATGGGGTTTTGGATCGGCCTTCGGACTTCAAGAACGGGGTCTCCAGGGTCTCGGCATCGGTGATCGAGTTGAAATTGTTTGTTGTCGGTGTCCATCTTGTTATCAGGTTGCAGTTCTCGCATCGTGTCAACATTACCATGCCGGCTTCACATGGTGGGCGTCGGTGTCTTTGATTCTGTCACGGGGTCATCTTGTACTTGGTTCGGTCCTACCGTCTCCAAAACACAGGAGCGCACAGACATACCAGAGAACAACTTGGATGAACATAGATAGCACCAAAAGCCAGTGCTACGTCAAACGACTGGGACATGAGCATCACCGCACGGGAGGGGGCCGGGTTCGCGGGGTTGAGGCAGAGGTAGGTGCAGGCGCGTCATCTGCAGGGATGCTGGCAAGCTCGGAAGGTCGACGCGTGGGTCTGGGCACCACACGGTGAAGTTCATGGCGGTGAGGTGAGGGACTCGGGGAGGATGTGGGGCATAGGCGGCGCGCTGCGAAGAGCTAAGCGAGCGTGGCGACGGGGTGCTGCAGGGGGTGCCGCAGAGAGGAGGCGTCGAGGCCGCGTCCGGGCGGCGTCGCTGGAGAGGTGGGGTCGCATGGAAGGCGATGCGAGGAGGGGCCACGAAGGTTGTAGCAGAGGGGTCGGGAAGCGCGTGAGCGGCGGTGGCCAAATCGCAGCTCCCTCGGGCGGCGTCGCGGTGCTGCTCGACCCGATGGCGGCTTGCGGGAAGGTGCCGAGCACGGGTGGCCCTGGGGCGGCGGCCGCGGGGAAGGGCTCCTGGTAAGGATCAAGGTAGGTGGGGAGCTAGCGAGGAAGGAGGCGGCAACTGTGGGGGATCGAGGGAGAGCCGCCTCGGTCGAGCGAGGTTGAACAGCAGAGGAGCGAGGCGAGGAACGTGCGACGAGGGGTGGGCCTAGGGGTGGTTGTCGGTCACGGAAGTGGGGTGGCGTCTTGGTGGTGCACCGCGCGTGCGTTGCGTGTGGCTGCTGTGTAACGGGGCAGGAGACGTGTGCACTGCGTCGGCGTGAGGGAGAGGTTGCGCGTGCGTGTATGCGAGGCCGGCGGCGGCGGCTGGGGCTAGGTAGAGCTAGGGTTAGGGTTTAGGTTTGGTCTGGGTCGGGCCTAGGGTGGTAGGCTGGCTGGCTTGTCCTTTGGCCTAGTCGGCTGCCTCCCCCAGCAAAACCTTTTTATTTTATCTTTAGAAAGGCTTTTGTAAATAGTTTTTAGACAAATAAAAGATCTAGAAAACACCTGGGTTTTACATTTGAAATAGAGAGGGGGTATTTAGAAAACAAAGATAGGCTTTTAGAAAATAGTTTTAAGCAAAAGATGCATGATGACATGACAATGCTCAAATGCAATGTGGCATGATGATATGAGCATGCGATCATGATGATGCACAAAACAGAAACACTGATCGATTTTCTTGTAGTGGTTTTACCGGGGTGTTACACTCACTTAGCCAGAAGACGAGACGGAGAGGGGCCACATGGTAGCCACACCATGTGGTGGCGCGGGTCCACCCTGGCGGCGCCACCTAGTAGTGTGGGCCCCTTTAGCACCCCCTCGGTTTCCCCTCTCGCCTATAAGAAGCCTCCGATGAGAAAACCAAAGAGTCTAGCCTCCAGCCACGAAAAGTTCGACAGCGCCGCCGCCACCGAAGGGGAAATTCGGGGGACAAAAAGTCTCTGTTCCGGCACCCTGCCGGGACGGGGAAGTGCCCCCGGAGCCATCTCCATCGATCTCCACCACCATCTCCAACGCCATTGCTGATTCCCATGATGATGAGGGAGTAGTTCTTCCTCGAGGCTAAGGTTCTACTGGTAGCTATGTGTTCATCTCTCTCTATGCGTGATCATATTGTGATCATGAGCTTTGTAATCAAGTAGATCTACCTTGCTACTCAAGTGCTTTAATAGATCTATGATCTCCCCATGTGTGCGAAAGTGACAGCGTGCACACCATGGTGGCACTTAGGCTAGAGATTACAAATACTTGTTATGAGTTATATTTGGAGTTGGATGTCTTTATGAAATTGTGGTGTTTGTTGGAACCATCTAGTGCTCAAGGTGATAGTGTGGGGTTTTCTAGATGGGAAAGGCTTACTTTGAGGTGTCCTGTTATAGCCCTACCATGGATTAGAGTGTCCAACCGGAGAGTAGTTAAGAGTAGTATCATAAAGAGAAGATATTTATCTGAGAGTGTTCACTAGTGAAAGTATGATCTCTAGGCCTTGTTTTTAAAAATTGAAACACCGTTTGCAATTAGATTTCTTACATGTTTGCTTGTTTCCATCTTTATTTCAGTTTGCCTTTAGTCTCTTCCACGCCATCAAGCTATTTTCTAGCACCGTTGTCTTATATCCATACCACTTGTATTTTACTATCCCTTCGCCGAACTAGTGCACATATGCACCTTACAAGTGTATTGGGTGTGTTGGGGACACAAGAGACTTCTTTTATCTTGATTGCAGGATTGCTTGAGAGGGAATACCTTTGACCACTTCCTCCCTGAGTTCGATAAACCTTGGGTGATCCACTTAAGGGAAACTTGCTGTTGTTCTATAAACCTCTACACTTGGAGGCCCAACAACTGTCTACAAGAATAGAAGTGCGTAGACATCAAGCTCTTTTCTGGCGCCGTTGCCGGGAAGGTAAGGTAAAAGGTACTCACATCCTCCGGTGTGAGTGCTCGAAGTTATTTCCTTTAGATTCTGCAATTTTGTCTTTTTGTTTCTTGTTTTCACTAGTTAGGCTTAATGGAAAACAACAACAAAATTAGAGAGCTCTATAGTATTTATCTTGAGTTAGGACATGAAGTGTTTGAAGAGAAAATTAAAAAACCTATGGAACTTTATTTGCATGCTAATAACAATGTTGTTAGTATGAATTCTTTGGACACCATTATTGCTAATGCTATGGAAAAGTCTAAGCTTGGGGAAGCTAGTTCTTATGAAAATGATCATTTTAGTTCCTCAGCTTTGGAAGATAGCTATTCTATTACTTATGATGATACCAAACCTCCAATATATGATGATTACAATGATGAATATTATATTTTCAGTCCACCTACTATTGAGGAGGTAATTAATTATGACTACAATATGCCTCCTATATTTGATGATTATGGTGATGAGAATAATAATGATAGCTATTTTGTTGAATTTGCTCCCATTATAATTAATAAGAAAGACTATGCTTATGTGGAGAGTATTAATTCTTTTATGCATGTGGCTCATGATAAGAATGTTTTATGTGATAGTTATATTGTTAATTGTATTCATGATGCTACTGAAAGTTATTATGAGAGAGGGAAACATGGTTTTATGTATCTCAACACTATTAAGTTTCCCCTCTTTATGTTGAAAGTCTTGAAGTTGCACTTGTTTTGCTTAACTATGCTTGTTGCTTTATGCTTTCATGACTTGTTTCTTTACAAGATTCCTATGCATAGGAAGTGAGTTAGAATTAAATGTGTTTTTAATTTGCTTCTTGAAGCTACCTTTTACTTCAATTCATATTTCTTATGTGAGCATCTTCTCAAACTATCAAGCCTAACTTAAAAGCGTTAAAGAAAAGCACTTATTGGGAGATAAACCCCAAAAGTTTTAGATGAGTCTTGGAAGTTATTACCTTTGTAACAACCGCTCCTTATCCTTTTTATTTGCTTTTTGTGCAAAGAGTAACCTCTAATGAGAGAGAGAAGTAATGCTTGGAAAAGTTGCTATCCCGAAACATATTTTTGTGCTTTGCTGTAAAAATGCTTGTAAAATCTCTGTATATCATTTTGAGGCGTGAATTTTTGTGCTTTTGCCCCAGGTTGTTATCTAACTTTTGTTAGTTCAACACTTTTCGATTTGAGCAACAAAAGGTCTTCGAAAAAATTGGTTTTTACCTGCTGGTTTGTTTTGACAGATTTGTGCCATAATTTGCATTTGCTTCTTGTTGATTCCTTTTTGGGTTCTCTTTGGGGAATTGAGCTTTTTGAGGGAAGTGATTTAGTAGCTTGTGTTTTAATGGAAGTTTTATTGGTGTTGAAACTGAACCCAAAGACTTATTATCTTGAGTGCACTAATGTTGCTAATAAATACTGTGTGAAGTTTTGTACGAAGGAAGAATTTTAGGTGTATGGAGAGAATGATGCAATGATATGAAGAATGGACTAAAGATCAAGCTTGGGGATGCCACCCCGTGTCACCCAAGAAATATTCAAGAGGTACAAGCGTCAAAGCTTGGGGATGCCCAAGGCATCCCCTTCTTCATCAAAAAAATCTCAGGTCTTTCTAGACACTTCGTTTTTATTGTTTCATGCATTGTTGTGTTGTTCTTGGAGCGTCTTTGTTTTCGTTCTTATTTTTCGTTTGCTTAGTTTGCTTGAATAAGTTGGTTGGATCCAAACACACTTCTTTTGGAGAGAGACACACCCCATTATTCATTGTCTAGAACACTCTAGTTTTGATTCTTATTGTTTTGTGAGTGTTCTCTTTTGCTAGCACTAGGTTTAGCCTTAGTTTTCTTGTGCTTTCAGCTTAGAACTTTTTAGTTCTTCTTTTTGGATTTGTGAAACAAGCTCACTGATCTTTATATATTATTATCTTGGTGAGTTATTTCAAATACGTTGGTTTGGATTGGAAAAGAGTAGGAAAGTTCATGCTTAAGCACTACAAGGAATGTGTTATTCTATGACCTTCTAATAGTGATTGTTGATAAAATCATCATAGAGTTATGACGATTTTGCACTAGATGGTCGTAAGACGTTTCGAAGGTTCAAAATCTTAGAAAATTCCGACGATTTTGCTCAAAAACGTCATAGTTTAATTAACTAAAATCGTCATAACCTAGCGAATGTAGCCTACGAGGTTATTTGTATCTCACTATGACGATTTAAAATCGTCATATTGTCCAAATTAGAATAAATTAAAATGTTACTCATCCACATCAGCAATTGTACCTATGTGTCACCTCTCGACTACACGTGTCAATATCTCTGCTCACCTGACACTAAGCTGGTCGGGCGTTCATTTCCCCAAATTAGAATAAATTGAAATGGTAGTCGTCCAAATTAGTAATTGTGCCTACGTGTTAGTTCATTTCTCATGTCGTATTCCTTGTGTCAATATCTCTGCTCACCTGACACTAAGTTAGCCGGGCGTTCATTTCCACAAAAAGGAGAGGTTGGGGTTTGAACCCGCGATCACGCACGCGCTCAAACGAGGCTTGCCACTGCACCACCGAACAATTCTTGTCCAAGTAGTACAACTAGTCTTTATAACCATTAGTCATGTGGTCGGGAATTTACTTCCACGAAAAGAAGGAGCCGGGGTTCGAACCCACGACCAAGAAAAAGCAAAAACGAGGTTTGCCGCTGCACCACCAAACAATTCTTGTCCAAGTAGTACAACTAGTCTTTATAACCATTAGTCATATGGTCGGGCATTTACTTCCAAAAAAGAAGGAGTCGGGGTTCGAACCCACGACCAAGAAAAAGAACAAACGAGGACTACCACAACAGTCAACGGCAGTTCATGTGCAATCACTATGACCAAACTTTATAATCATAAATCAAGTAATGAGCCGATTCCGCGGTTTCTGGGAAGGAAGGATCCGGTAGATTAGGTCCGGCCTACCTTACATTTAGCGCAGTAGATTAGGTCCAAAAGATTACGTCCGCTGTTTTTTTTCATCTTTTTCTATTTTCTTAGTTTTATTGTATCTTTTTCATATGAAGTCCAAAAAAATTGATTCTTGTCTCAAATTTTTTATAAAATTCAGTAGATCATCTTAGAGTGATAATTATAAATAATTTTATTATTTAAAAATACAAGATTTACTAATCTCATGTTGGTCCATAGTAGGGATAATATTATAATTTCAAAACGGTGGGAGTGACCCGTTCTCATCTAGGCGTTCTAGTATTTTTGGAAAATAGGGTAATGTGGTCTAATATTTTTGAAAAATGGGGTGGTATCATTTTGAATTGACCATTTGGTGTTGCCTCATAAAATGCCACGATTTTAGCACTCGAAAAATAGAACGTGCGACGAAAAGTTAAACTTCCTCCTGCAACATTGTTCGCTATTCCAAGATGCACACATGCGTGCACACTATGGTCACATTATCACAAACTATATCGTGATTCTGCTCATAAAATTGGTCGTTTCGTTTGAAAGTCATGAAACCTCGAACATGATAAGTCATTTTTGTGAAGGTTTTTCGAGATGCAGTCAATATACCAAATTTAGTATTTTTTCTTGCAACTATGTCACATAATATGACACCACGTGAAGATTTACATTGATCGGACCGTTTTTAAATTTCTTATGTCTGTTTTAAAATTTTCTTGTTTCAAACTATGGTCGAAACGACAAGCATAAAGATAGGCAATGAGTCTCGCTAAACTTGCATTGGATATCTAATAAAATAGCATATTGTGAGTCTAAAATTAATTTTTGCAAAAAATCACAAGCATTAGATCATGTACCTGTAGTTTAAACCGGACCCACTTCCTACCTAGTCGGCAGGAATTTGTCTTTTTCACTAGGGGTGGACGAAAATATTTTAAGATCCCCAGTAGGGACATTGTTCATGTAAGATGGTCTAGTATTTTTTTAAAATGGGATGGTAGCATTTTTGAATTAAACATTTGGTGTTGCCTCACAAAACACCCCGATTTTGGCATTCGAACATGATAGGTCATTTCCGTGAAGGTTTTTTCAAGATGCAATCAATATACTAAGTTTTGTATTTTTCCTTGCAACTATGTCACATAATATGACACCACGTGAACGATTTTACATTGTGCGGACCTTTTTTGAATTTCTTATGCCCATTTCAAACTATGTTCAAAACGACGGGTATGAAGTTTCTTAGCTAGGAGCCAAGCCTCGCTAAACTTTCGATGAATCTATGATAAAATAGCTATTGTAAGTCTAAAAGTGATTTTTGCAAAAAATCACAAGCATTAGATAATATACCCAATTCGGTAGGAATTTGTCTTTTTTACTAGGAGAGGACGAAAAGGTTTGACTACCGATTGGGACATTTTCCATACTAGCACATGTGGCCGTGCGTTGCACCGGTTTTAAAAAAATGACGATATTCAAGTTTAGTAGAAATACATTCTCCATCTCACTTACCAGCTAACTGAATATCTATCAAGAATATCTACTCAAGACCGATGACCCGATCGATAACGACGAACCAAAGTTGTATAGTACAATATTGACTACCGCCTTGCAAGGTTACCGGAGGTCGGCGGGCAATTGTTTTTGACATGGCGCAGAAAAGCACGGCAATCAAAAGATCAGCTCAATCCAAAGCCAAGAAAATTACCATACACAATGCAAACCCAAGCATAGCCCGATGTAAAAGCTGAGGGTCCGAAGTGTCTGTCATCGATATCAGAAGATATCCTATTATGCATACTATTGTTTATCAAGCAAGACTAAATTCATATATTTAGTAGTATTTCCTCCGACCCAAATTAGTTAACTCCGATTTGTGTAGATTCGAATGTATCAAAATATGTTTTAGTGCTAGATACATCTAAATCTAGCTAAAACCAAGTCAGTTAATTTGGACCATAGAGAGTAGTAATAACCAACATATGTTTTAAAAGTAGTCACATACTCACATATGATTCATGTGTGCATGCGTACAGCCAATTGGATGCAATATTTTGTACAAAATAGATAATTTCAGAAATAGACGCGACACATTATCGTACGACTGTACTCCATACAACCACAAAATTAGGGGCGTAGTAGAAAATTTCATTAGCTTGTCCATAAGTATGAGAAAGTGAAAGGGCTAACATGAAAAGATGTCAAAGGGATAAGATTTGATGGGTTCGTAGCATGGAAAACAAAAAAATTCTACCGCAAGAACGAACAAAACCCAGATCTAATCTAGATAAAAGCCAAGATCTAATCTATTAGACATGTGCAACGAGATAGATCTGCACTAACCCATGTAGATCCGAAAGCATTACGAGATTGGATCTCGTGGTTGATGTAGTCGAACACTTGCCGATCTCAAGATCGAGTGGACGATCCTTCTGGCGCCGTGTTCCGGTAGCGCTTCCGTAGTCGGTCACATGTGCGGAGTCGAAGCAGACCTTCATCTCCTCGTTCCAGCGAGCAGCGGAGGTAGTAGATCTTCTCCACGGAATCCCAGCAGCACGACGGCGTGGTGGTGGTGGTGGAGTAGATAATTCTGCAGGGCTTCGCCTATGCCTGTGCAGAAGAAAGGAGGAGGAGAGAGGCGGCGGAGATTTGGAGTTGTGGAGGAGAGCTTGGAGGTGGCGCCCCCACCCCTCTATTTAAAGGGGGAAGGCGCCATGGGAGGGGGAGTCCTTGTAGGACTCCCTTCCCTCCTATGGCCGGCGGATTGGAGAGGGGGGAGGAGTCCTCCTCCCCCACGACTCCTTGTCTTGCCCCACCAGGACTCCTTGATCCCTTTCTTGGTTTTTAAGCAAACTCCAAGAAATTTTCCAGAACCTTCCGGAACATTCCGAAACCTTCTAGAATCCTCATCCACGGAACATTTCCTAACTCAGAAAATGATCCCCAATATATGAATCTTATTCTCCGGACAATTCCGGATCTCCTCGTGATGTCCCGGATCCAATCTGAGACTCCGAACAACATTCGGTCTCCAAAGCACATTCCATATCTACTTAAAACAACTTCGAACCTTAAGTGTGTCACCCTACGGTTCGTGAATATGTAGACATGACAGAGACACATCTCCTATCAATAACCATCAGCGGGACCTGGAGATCCACAATGACTCCCACATACTCAACGATGACTTCGTGATCGATTGAACCATTTACATACGAAACCAATTCCCTTTGTCACGCGATACTATACTTATCCGAGGTTTGATCGTCGGTATCTCCATACCCAGTTCTACCTCGTTACTGATAAGTACTCTTTACTCGTTCCATGTTATGTCATCCCTTGTGACCCAGTCACATGCTTGCAAGCTAACTAGATGACATTACACCGAGAGGGCCCAGAGCATATCTATCCGTCATATGGATGGACAAATCCCAATCTTGGTCCATACGCTTCAACACATACTTTCAGAATACCCAATGACACCTTTATAACCACCCAGTCACGAAGCGGTGTTTGATGTCATCAAAGTATCCATCCGGTGATGGTGATTAACATAACCTCATGGTCGAAGGATTAGGTTACTGTGCATTTGAAAGCTTATAGCAATACGAACTTAATGACTTGATCTTATGCTACGCTTACTATGGGTGTGTGTCCATCACATCATTCTCCTAATGATATGATCTTGTTATTAACGACATCCAATGTCCATGATCAGGAAACCATGATCATTCATTAATCAACAAGCTAGTTTAACAAGAGGCTTACTAGGGACTCTTTTATGTTTACAAAACACACAAGTATTAATGTTTCCGGTTAATACAATTATAGTATGGGATGTAAACATTTATCATAAACATAAAGATATAATAATAACCACTTTATTATTGCCTCTTGGGCATATCTCCAACAGTCTCCCACTTGCACTAGAGTCAATAATCTAGTTAAAAAACTTGTGCATTCAACACCTATGGCTTTCTGGTGTTGTATAAACACTATTGCTAGTGGTAAACATAATCTTCGGATCTGACACTTCCAGGTCCGTGTGTATTTGCATGTCCTTGCGTCTCTACGCATTACTCATTCTCTAATGAGATGGCATTGTATAAATTTGGTCCTTTGGTGAGACCTTTAGTTCCTTGGGATTAAATTATGTTGATACAATTGTCATACAATGTATCTTCATAGTATTATCCCGCTATGAACCACACCTAGTTTGATAACAAACTACTTAACACAAATGCCCTCCTTTGCTGCTACTATAGTAGTTATATACTTAGCCTTTTTGTTGTAGTATCCGTCACAATATCTCAACTTTGGAACTCATCCAAATCCATCATGGAACATCCTTTCCATTATATTGTGCCACCCATAGTCTAAATTGAGATAAATTTAATTTGTATCTTGTGACAAAACTAGTATCAATGTAACACTTTACAATGAACTACCTTTAACTATTTGTCACTTATACATGATATATTCTTAGTTCGTCCAAAGCTCATAAGAATATCTTTACTATTGTCCAATGATCATCTTATGAATCATTCTGGTATATGCTCATAACATTTAGAGCATAGGACATATCTGGATGTGTACATCTCAAAGAATGATTTGACCAAATATTCTTGTGATTTCACCAAGTATCAAAACACTTGAATCTCGTGTCAACACACTTGAATCTTGATTTAGTCCTTTCCGTGCATCAAGAACCTTTCTTGTTGTTTCCATATTGAACTCACTCAACATCTTATCTATGTACATTTGGCAAAACCATATTAGCGCCTCAATCTATCCATATAGACATTGATGCCTAATTCTTAAGTTATGCCTAAGTCTTTCATCGAAATAAAATTCTTAACCTGTGTCAATAAAAGATACATCATTTGTAATCAACAATATGTCTTTCACATAATGTATTAGAAATATGTCTTAGCGCTCCCACTTAATTTCTTGCAAAATGCAAACATCTTCATCGTCTCTGACGAAATTAAACCTTTTAACGGTTTCATCACGGTGAAGATTCCAACTCCGCGATGCTCACTTCAACCATTGAAGTTTTGCATACTCTTTTAGCATCCTTTTAATTTAACAAAACCCTTTGGATCGTGTCATGTACACGTCCTAGGTAACCATTCTATTAGAAGAACTTATTTTGTTTGTTCAACTACCATATACCAAAATATATGTAGTGGTTGCTACATTAATCCGTCTAGACTAAATATCGCTATGAAAGATCAAATCTTATCATAGTCAATTCCTTGAACATTGTCGTAAACTCTTTCCGACATGTCGACTATTTCATAGATTTGAAACATCCATGTCTATTTCTTTATAGATCCAAACACGACCGATAGGCTTCACGCCTTTCCAGAGGGTCTTCTAAGTTCAGAAACTTGATTTAGCGTGTATGGATACTATCACGGATTCCATGACTTCTAGTCATTTTATGGAGTCAGGGCCCATCATCGCTTCTTTGCATGTAGTCGGTTCATCATTGTCAAAACAATAACGACTTGCTTATCAAATCTTACTATTTGATTCTTACCGACCCACACGGTTCTATAGGAACTCTAATCTCCGAGATCACACCTTTTGTAATCACGAGAGCCATGAGCATTGTGGCCGCCACCGGGATACTTTCCGGCGCTGCGCTACTTAGCACATATAGCTAAGGTTCAACAACCTTATCAAAGTTCTATTGTCCTCCCACTTAACTTTTCACGAAAAATTCCTTCTCAAGAAACTTGACGTTCCAAGCGACAAACTCTTTTGTCCTCGGCGTTATGGAGAAATTCCCAACAAATTCTTTGGAATAACCTACAAAGACGTGCTTATCTGACTTTGGTTGTAAACATTTTACTTATGCATAGCATACCAAAATTTAAGAAAAGACAATTCGGGTTTTATCCCAAACCATAACTCATATGGTGTCATTTCAACGGATCACGATGGAGCTCTTTTCAGTGTAAAAGCGGTAGTCACTAAAGCTTTAATCTTTAAAATATAATGGCAGTTTTATAAATGACACCTTTGATCTTTACCATGTCAAACAAGGTTTCATTACATATCTTGAACACTCCATACTCCTATGGTGTTTTGGGAAATGCAAATCCATGGAACGATTCCTCAAATCTTAGGTGTTTTGCTAAACTTGTAACTCAAACATCTTTCTTTATGATCCAATCATAAACTCTTTTATTTTCTTGTTACAATGATTTTCCACTTCATCTTGAAAGTCTTCGAATTTTTTTCAAATGTTTCATACTTCTTCCTTATTGAGTAAGTATATACATATACTCACTCAAATCTTCGGAGAAAGCATATGAAGTTGAAATCCATCGCCCACGACTACGCATAATGGACTATATACATCAATATGTACAAATTCCAATTAGTTAGTCGTCCGTTCCTCTTTTGGCCTACGAACGGAGTTTTAATTATCTCCAGGAAAGTATTACAAGCGTCATTTGATCCAAATCAAAGACTCCAAAAATCCATCAACATGGAGTTTCTTCATGTATCCCTTTCAATATAATTTAAACGGCGATGTCACTTCGCACGTGATCTTTCAATCATTTGTCTTACGACATTTTAGCATTAGTTTTATGGTCGTTATTTCTCCAACCAGACTTGTATATCATCCATCTATTATGGAATATGGTAATTATTTGAACAACCTTTTGTCGTCATAATACCTGATCAAAATAACAATTATTGAAACAAATCTTGAAGGCAAGCTTTGATGTTAACGAGCAACACAACAACCCTTTGTTTGTTTTCGATGAACATCATCACATTTTCTCTTGCTAGTTACTTAGGCCATTGCAGTTCATGAATTGTGTTGTCCTGTATGATGCTTCATACCAACCAATTCGGTATCCAATACCTAAGAACCACATTGGTTAACAAGCAAGGAATACAACCATACATGTATATCTTCTATATGCCTAAGTTGGACATCTCCAACCTTTTATTTTCTGCCAAATATTTTATAGATTCTCTTTCAGCAATTCCATTTCTTTTTAAAAGAATCTATCAATATCAATAGTGGTGTCATCAACATGACACATGGTACAAAGCGTATATAGTCAACTACTAATACCTTTGGACTTGCACTTTGAGGTGGATCACCATCATCAAATGTTTGACATTCTTTCAAAATTCCATTCTTTAGTAATCTTTTAGTGCAGTAAATATTTTACTTACATCTTCTATTCATCCTTATCATGACAACTTTCATGATCAAGCTGCTATAGCTTATAAAGGTGAATTGTGAGTATAATGTTTCTTTTTCAAAAACTTTTGGAGGATTAGGACGACTAGCATCTCCAACCTTCACAAATTCTCATCAAATATGAGGACGTATACTCTATCATGTTGTAACCAACACAATGTTTTAGATATCGCAATACCTTTCACATATGATGGTTTCTAAAACATTGCTTTCAGCTCTTAGATAAACTTGATATTAAAAACAATCTTTTGAGTATCAAGAATCATGGAGGCAAACATGATACATTAGATACTAACACTTGAATTGTTACTCTTGATTTAATACTATTTATTAAACTTCATGGAGTAAATAGAGTTTGCTGAAAGTTTGCAATAGGACTTATAAACTTTAAATTGACATTCAAAACAATACGATACCAGTTCGTAAAGTAAATATCCAGAATTTCTATAGTTCCACTATCTCAACTATAACTAAGCGTAAGGTGGTGAACGGATGCCAATGACTACAAAAAACTATGCAAATTCACTTTGATTGTGTTTATGATAAATTGAGTTCGACTAATCCAAATTACAAATGAACTCCCACTCAAAACAACATCCCTCGAGTTGTTTTAGTGATTACACGAACCAAATCCACTACACCAAGTCCGATCATCACGTGAGATGATGTAGCTTTAAAGGCGAACAATCACCATGTTCATCATATCATCCATATGACTCATGCTTTACCTTTCGGTATTCCGTGTTCCGAGACCATGTCTGTACATGCTAGGCTCGTCAAGGTTAACCTTAGTTTTCGCATGTGCAAATCTGGCTTGCACCCGTTGTATGCACACGTAGAGTCTATCACACCTGATCATCACGAGATGCTTCGAAACGACGAGTCTTAGCAACGGTGCCAACTAAGGACGAACACTTTATTACTTGATATTTAGTGAGAGGGATCATCTTATAATGCTACCGTCGCGATCTAAGCAATACAAGATGCATAAAGGATTAACATCACAGGCAATTCATAATATGTGATATGATATGGCCTTTCTTCTTGTGCCTTTGATCTCCATCTCCAAAGCATGGACATGATCTCCATCATCACCAGCGTGGCGTCAAGGTCCGTGGCGCCGCTTCATGGTTGTCCATCATCACTAGCAACTATTACAACTACTTGGAACAAAGCTATTACATGATGAATAGACACGCATGTCTTAACAGAATTGAAGACAACCATTAGGCTCCTGCCGGTTGCCATATTACAACAAGGATCATTGCATACATCAAATATAATCATAATCACATGATGGCCATATCACATCACAAAACCCCTGCAAAAACAAGTTAGACGCCTCTAATTTTCTTTGCATGTTTTATGTGGCTTGAGGCTTTCGAATAAGAACGGATCTTACCTACGAACATGAACCACAACATTGATACAAGTGCTATCAAGTGCAAAGTGTAGATTGGATCTATACTATGGTGGGAGAGACAAACACCCGCAAAGCCACTTGTGCAAAGCAAGTTACACGTCGAGCGTGGAGCAAGTCTCATGTGCGGTGACATGTAAGGTTAGCCCGAGCCGCTTCATCCCACCATACCGCAAGATGCAAAGTACACAAAGCAAAAGACGACACGAGCACCAACGCCCACAAAACCATTGTGTTCTACTCGTGCAACAGATCTATGCATAGACACGGCTCTGATACCACTGATGGGTTCGTAGCATGGAAAACAAAAAATTTCTATCGCAAGAACGAACAAAACCCAGATCTAATCTAGATAAAAGCCAAGATCTAATCTATTAGACATGTGCAACAAGATAGATCTGTACTAACCCTTGTAGATCCGAAAGTGTTACGAGATTGGATCTCGTGGTTGATGTAGTCGATCACTTGTCGATCTCAAGATCGAGTGGACGATCCTTCCGGCGCCACGTTCCGGCAGCGCTTCCGTAGTCGGTCACACGTGCGGAGTCGAAGCAGACCTTCATCTCCTCGTTCCAGCGAGCAGCGGAGGTAGTAGATCTTCTCCACGGAATCCTAGCAGCACGACGGCGTGGTGGTGGTGGTGGAGTAGAGAATTCTGCAGGGCTTCGCCTATGCCTGTGCAGAAGAAAGGAGGAGGAGAGAGGCAACAGAGATTTGGAGTTGTGGAGGAGAGCTTGGAGGTGGCGCCCCCACCCCTCTATTTAAAGTGGGAAGGCGCCATGGGAGGGGGAGTCCTTGTAGGACTCCCTTCCCTCCTATGGCCGGCGGATTGGAGAGGGGGGAGGAGTCCTCCTCCCCCACGACTCCTTGTCTTGCCCCACCAGGACTCCTTGATCCCTTTCTTGGTTTTGAAGCAAACTCCAAGAAATCTTCCAGAACCTTCCGGAACATTCCGAAACCTTCTAGAATCCTCATCCACGGAACATTTCCTAACTCAGAAAATGATCCCCAATATATGAATCTTATTCTCCGGACAATTTCGGATCTCCTCGTGATGTCCCAGATCCAATCTGAGACTCCGAACAACATTCGGTCTCCAAAGCACATTCCATATCTACTTAAAACAACTTCGAACCTTAAGTGTGTCACCCTACGGTTCGTGAATATGTAGACATGACAGAGACACATCTCCTATCAATAACCATCAGCGGGACCTGGAGATCCACAATGACTCCCACATACTCAACGATGACTTCGTGATCGATTGAACCATTTACATACGAAACCAATTCCCTTTGTCACGCGATACTATACTTATCCGAGGTTTGATCGTCGGTATCTCCATACCCAGTTCTACCTTGTTACTGATAAGTACTCTTTACTCGTTCCATGTTATGTCATCCCTTGTGACCCAGTCACATACTTGCAAGCTAACTAGATGACATTACACCGAGAGGGCCCAGAGCATATCTATCCGTCATATGGATTGACAAATCCCAATCTTGGTCCATGCGCTTCAACACATACTTTCAGAATACCCAATGACACCTTTATAACCACCCAGTCATGAAGCGGTGTTTGATGTCATCAAAGTATCCATCCGGTGATGGTGATTAACATAACCTCATGGTCGAAGGATTAGGTTACTGTGCATTTGAAAGCTTATAGCAATACGAACTTAATGACTTGATCTTATGCTACGCTTACTATGGGTGTGTGTCCATCATATCATTCTCCTAATGATATGATCTTGTTATTAACGACATCCAATGTCCATGATCAGGAAACCATGATCATCCATTAATCAACAAGCTAGTTTAACAAGAGGCTTACTAGGGACTCTTTTATGTTTACAAAACACACAAGTATTAATATTTCCGGTTAATACAATTATAGTATGGGATGTAAACATTTATCATAAACATAAAACATAAAGATACAATAATAACCACTTTATTATTGCCTCTTGGGCATATCTCCAACAAGATTCCCATTCCTCTCCCCTGCACTTGAGATCGTGGCTCTTTCTCATCTTGAAAGGCAAGAAATCGTGGCTAAAACGAAGAAATTAGAGTGGTTCGTGCTATCCTACGGCGAGCCGGCCGTTGGACGACGCGTTCGATGCGCCTAGAACACGGCCACGCCCCCCGCAGGCCCGATTTCCTCATGCGCCTCTATGTGCTCTGAACCAAGATGCGCAAATCATGTGCCACCCCCCGCGGCCTCCCCTTCGACCAGTACATGCCGCCCCAAGTATCTCTCTTGCTTCGTCTCCCGCTTCCACTTCCATCCTTCCGCTACTGAAGGTAGGCTCGCCTGTTTGCCGTCCGGGAAGGTCGAGGGCCACGCACTATCATGATCCCCCCTTGCGTCTCTCTCCGCATAACTCTCTCTACTTGAGTCCGTTCAATTGTACTCCCTCCGTTTTAAAATATAAGATGTTTTAGCTTTGTGAAAGAAGTGTATCTAGACCCCTTTTAGTGTCTAGGTTCACTCCAAACTTAGATGAACCTAGACACTAAAAGAGGTCTAGATACACTTTATTCACAAAGCTAAAACATCTTATATTTTAAAACGGAGGGAGTAGCTCCCATGAGGGCTCTCTCTCTTGTCTAAGCCATACAGCATATGTGAAATTCAATTTCTTAGAGTTGGATTGGTGATGCTTCTTTTTCTTAGAGTTGGCTTAGTGATGCTCTTTTGAAATCCAACGTATATAAACCGCTGAAGATCGGTCTAAACATCAAGGTGGGACAAAACGAGGGTGTGCAATGCGTCAGGGACTACGGTCATGCGATCAACATCGGCTATTAATCAACTAGGCCGCCTACACCTAGCAATTGACCGGGCAACTGGGCCGCCTACACCTAGCAATTGACCTACAAGGCCCCAAGCGATCAGGCTAACGGAGGAAACAACGATGCGATGGATGAATCATAAGAGAATCGAACCGGTAATGTTGTGGGAGTGTAAAACGGTCTAAATGGACCGGGAGAAACAATCCATCATTTATTATTAGGTATAGAGGTATAGATAAGGTGGTCTAGTATTTTTGAAAATTGGGATGATTGAATTAGCCATTTGGTGGTTGCTTCATAAAACGCTCTGTTTTTGACCGCTTGAAAAATGGTTTTTATTTTGCGACGAATCAAATCGCAGGAATCTCCCTCCCACGTATCGGCCATCCGTGCCTGATCAAAGTCGTTCAATTCCCATCCAAGCGCTATCCTTTGCACATACAAACACACCCGCCCACCCTTCCAGGCCCAGCCGCACATCGACCTCATCGAGACCTCTCCAGATCGCCTCCAGCCGAACCCTAACCTCACACAGCGACCCACATCCTCCACATCGCCTCCCCCTGCGCCGCCCCCTTCCTCCCCGTGCGCCGCCTCCACCCCTCGATCCCCAGCGCCACCACCTCCCTCCCTCCCTCCCTCCCTCGCTCGGCCTCCTCCTCCCACCACCAGCCATGGCGACCGAGCTGGTGGTGGGAAGACCTGCAAAGAAGGGGTTCTAGGGCACGCGCCTTGCTCCATCTCCCTGCTCTTCTCAGGCCCCATCACCTCCTGCTCAATCTCCTCTAACGCGTTGTGTCTATTGAAACAGGAATCTGACCGTGAGCGGCGGCGCCCGGGGTGCGTGTGGGGAGGAGTTTGAGGTCGCAGAGGCGCTGGCCATGGAGTCGTCCCGCTCCCCAAACATCGACCTGGAGGTCCTATCCAAGCTCATCGAGTACTGCAACAAGAACGTCTAAGTCGCCAAGCTCCTACGCCACCCCGCCCGCGGAGGACCTCAAGATCTAGGACCCGAGTTCATCATGGTCGACTAGGCCACCTCCTCTGGTATAATACGAATCACTTCTTTTCCTCCTTCCTCTAGATCCCTTTTGGATTTAACTAGATTAGTACCGGAGTATGTACTGATATATGTATTAGTACCGGAGAGATTTTCGGGATCTTGTGTGATTTCCGCTGATGGTTTTAAGCACGAACTAATAAAGTACTATATGTTCTTGTGATTCGCTTTGCTGGTCTTCAATAGAAATGGCTTTTTAAAGTCCAAGTGAACTTTCTCATAACATTACTAGTTTTTCCTGTTCCTAAGTTTGTCTTGCAGAAATATACAATGTAGCAATGCTCTGAAGTAATAAATCCAATTGAACCTTATAAAAGCATTATGGCCTTGTATAAGCAATGTTCCCATGGTATGTTATGGTTCCACTAGGGTGGCCCTCTGACTTTGTTATGGTTCAACACTGCCTTAGTTACACTTGATGCTGTAACAGACATAAACTCTAATTTAACAAGAAAGTTTAAGGTTCATTTTGTAATGTCTGAATTCCATATACTTTAGTTTTTACGGCTGTCAATGGGCTGTGAAATCAGATTAGGTGCAGTTTTGTTTAATTGCCTAATACTGATCATTATCCTCATTTTTTGCAACTGCGGTTATCACTGTCGATGAGGGGGGAAATGGTTATCGGATTGGGTCTTTCACTGGCAAGCACATTTTCAAGTTGTCAGAAGAACACTCTAAACAGATAGAGCTTCCATGTTTGGTTCTTTAAACAGGCATGCACCTTGCACTGTTCTGTTCCTTTACTTGTGGTAACTGAATATACCTGAAGATTGCCTGGAATTCTAATTTCATTCATATATCATTTGTTCCCCTGTTGGTAATGCAAATTTATGTTGATGATGAGGTGAAATTGATTCTTCATGTTCTTGTATAGGTACCATCTTTTCTGCCATTAACTGAGATTGTAAATTGCGGTTGCTTGTATGATATTTTTTGTGCCACTACATTAGTTGTTCGTATCTTGTCCAAGCCATGCATCTTTTGAACTAGGTCATGTCTATATTTGAGTGCCATTTAAAAGCGATGTCGCTGTAGTTTTATGATTTGGAGTTGGGTACATCAGAATTCTCACTAGATGCATTAGGATCATTCTTGATGATGTCTAGCTTCCTCCATGATGTGTTTCTAGATCCCAAGTTTGAATTAACATTGTATTTGTTAGCAAGCAAGTGTTTGACTTCTTGGATCTTGCAGGCATTTACTTTTTGAACTGTGCATGACTTGTGATGTTTATTAGAAATAGAAACACTGCATCATATAGTAATTACAATAATAATTTGTTTTGTGTCAAGATATGGAGACTGGGTATGATCTCTTTGTTGAGGAAACTTGCTTAGGCAGTTTAAATGAAAAATTATTGTTCGGATTTTGCCAACATATCCATTTATACAGTCACATATTTTGATTCAGATTTATGCTGATGATCATGCATGCTCATTTATGAAAGCTTGTTAATCAGAGTATACCACCAGTTTAACCAGCAAAGTTGCTTTCTTCTCTTTTATAGGAGCTCCAGGTTTAAGGTGGAAGAAGCTTAGTACTCAGGAGTTCGAAAGAGTTGGCTTCATACCGAGCAAAAGAGTTGAAGAAGTCATTTTTTGTAGATAGTTGTATGTTCGTGAGTAATTTTGCCTATGGAATGGTTGTGACATACTACACAGTATTTTTGTATAGTTTTATATTCCAGGGTTATGTAAAATGTCTGATTGTAATAAATAGTATGTTACAATTTTGGTTACCATAAGTGAATGTTATTTGGGTTGTGCTTACCGATATATTTCTTATTTAATGTCTGTACATTAGAAATGAACCAAATGCTGGTTGGGCTCTAAAATGGCCATGGCCCAACAAATGTTGCATAGAATATTCCAAAAATTGTTGAAAATAGAAAAAACTGTACAGTTTTCTAAAAAAAAAGAACTGTAGTGGCCCTACAAATAAAAAGGCCAAAATATTGGGCTTGGCCCAAGCAGAAGAGAGATCTGGTAGAAACATACTAATGGACTGAATTGTTGGGCTTGGCCCATGTAAACTATTGATATGGACCGGGCTGATTTTATGCCATGTCGGATTGGCCACGTAGGATCTGACCTGACAAGACCAGTTTACGCGTGACGATATTGGATCGTCATAACGGTTATGACGTTCTAATATCGTCATAGATGGTTATGACGATTTTACCAAAATCGTCGTTATAGTTTATTTGCGACGCGCAGCTTTTGACGATCTCATTTTCGTCATAAGATCGTCACAGATGGACTACTGTGACGATTCGGTGACGAAAATGGAGGGTCATGGAAGCTCAGACTCCTTGTAGTGAAGTGGTATAAAAGGAGCTTGTTTTTGACTGTGGCCTATGCTTTGTCATGCCATGCTTGATATTGTTTTAGCTTTATGCTTAGTGATCTTTCCTGTAGCATGACATGTTATAAACAGTTGAGATTGCTTAATGTGCCTTGGAAGAATCATGCGTTGTTTTAGCATATTAAAGCATAGTATTGTGTTATTCTCCTTTGATGTTTTATTTGGGCTGACATGACGCATGCTCACACCATGTTATGACTATCCCAAGTCACCATACCCTTTATGATCCTTTAGTTTTCGACTTGTAATATCATTTTATGCTTTGATTAATGATGTTCTGTCGCTCTGCATGATTATGGCCATTATTGCTCTCTTAGTTGGTCGCTCCCATTCTTTTGCTAGCCTCCATAACCAAGTATGAGTTCCACTCATGCATCTAACTCCTAAAACTAAGTTATTACAAAGATTCCACCATACCTACCTATTAGCACTTGCTATTCCAAGTATATTCATGCTTTTGTTTACCTTCCGAATTAAACTTGTTATGAGAAAACAAGTGATTAAAGATCTCACGAACTTGATGGCACACTTTACTTTTCTTGCCCTTAATAAACTTTAACCATTGTGTCGTCTATGTTGTATATGCTTGCACTTATATGTTGGGGATTAGCAGAACCATGATGTCATGGGGAACGCTTTCAATATTGCACTTGTACTTTGTACCTAGTTGATATCATGCTCTTTTGTCTATGGATGTCATCGGTGTGAAATGAAAGGGGAGCTTGTAAGTCCATGGAGTTATGTATGTGTATTAGAGAAACGCCTGGGCCGCCGGTATAATCCATGTTGTCATGGTGGAAACCTGCAGCATAACCATAATGAGCTGTCTATGAAGCATTCTTCTTATAAAAAAAGAGTCAGATATTGAGAAAAAAGAGAAAAAGAAAAGAAAAAAAGAGATATCAGAAAAGAGGAAATAGAGAAAAAAGCACCATTTCCCCATGGTAAATAAGAAGATTGCTGAGATGCTCGTTGTCTCCTTGCCTTGTCATTTTGATATGGGGATTTGATACATTGCAAATGTATCTATAATTTTTGATGTTCCATACTTGGTTTTATCTACTTTCTTGTGTTTTGTTCCAACTTTGGAGTACTTTTCGTATGATTCCTTGGACTAACCTATTAACAAGAGCCATAGTGCCAGTTGCCTGTTTTCTGCTGTTTTTGGTTCCAGGAAAGTCAGAAAATCAATATTCTCGGAATTGGATGGGACAAAAGCCAAAGTTCCTATTTTATCGAAAGACTCATGGAGCCAGAATACGAGACGGAGGAGAGCCAGGGCCTGGCAACACACCCCTAGGCCGGGCTAGCCCTACCCGCGCCACCAGGTGGTGTGGGCCCCCTGGCACTCCACCGACCTTGCCTCCTTCGCCTATAAGAGCCTCCCGATACCAAAACCCTAAATAATCAAGCCTCCAGCCACGAAAAGTTCCGCAGCGTCGCTGCCACCGAAGGAGAGATTCGGGGGACAAAAAGTCTCTGTTTTGGCACCCTGCCAGGACGGGGAAGTGCCCCCGGAGCCATCTCCATCGATCTCCACCGCCATCTCCATCACCATTGCTGATTCCCATGATGAAGAGGGAGTAGTTCTCTCTCGAGGCTAAGGGTTCTACCGGTAGCTATGTGTTCATCTCTCTCTCTATGCATGATCATATTGTGATCATGAGCTTTGTAATCAAGTAGATCTACCTTGCTACTCAAGTTCTTTAATAGATCTCTGCTCTCCCCATGTGTGTGAAGTTGACAGTGTGCACACCATGGTGGCACTTAGGCTAGAGATTACAAATACTTGTTATGAGTTATATTTGGAGTTGGATGTCTTTATGAAATTGTGGTGTTTGTTGGAACCATCTAGAGCTCAAGGTGACATTGTGGGGTTATCTAGATGGGGAAAGCGGACTTTGAGGTGTGCTGTTATAGCCCTACCATCGATTAGAGTGTCCAACCGGAGAGTAGTTAAGAGTAGTATCATGAAGATAATATATTTATGAGAGAGTGTTCACTAGTGAAAGTATGATCCCTAGGCCTTATTTCTAAGCATTGATACACCGTTTGCTACTAGATCTGTTACATGTTTGCTTGCTTCCATCTTTATTTCAGTTTGCTTTTAGTCTCTTCCATGCCATCAAGTTATTTTCTAGCACCGTTACCACTTATAATTATCCATACCACTTGTATTTCACTATCTCTTCGCCGAACTAGTGCACCTATACACCTGACAAGTGTATTGGGTGTGTTGGGGACACAAGAGACTTCTTGTATCTTGATTGCAGGGTTGCTTGAGAGGGAATACCTTTGACCACTTCCTCCCTGAGTTCGAGAAACCTTGGGTGATCCACTTAAGGGAAAACTTGCTGCTGTTCTACAAACCTCTGCACTTGGAGGCCCAACAACTGTCTACAAGAATAGAAGTGCGTAGACATCAAGCTGTTTTCTGGCGCCGTTGCCGGGGAGGTAAGGTAAAAGGTATTCACACCAGAGGATTAAAGAAGAGAAACCTCCCACGGCAAACGCCTATTTTCTGGCGCCGTTGCCGGGGAGGTAAGGTAAAAGGTACTCACATCCTCCGGTGTGAGTGCTCGAAGTTATTTCCTTTAGATTCTGCAATTTTGTCTTTTTGTTTCTTGTTTTCACTAGTTAGGCTTAATGGAAAACAACAAAAAAATTAGAGAGCTTTATAGTATTTATCTTGAGTTAGGACATGAAGTGTTTGAAGAGAAAATTAAAAAACCTATGGAACTTTATTTGCATGCTAATAGCAATGTTGTTAGTATGAATTCTTTGGACACCATTATTTCTAATGCTATGGAAAAGTCTAAGCTTGGGGAAGCTAGTTTTTATGAAAATGATATTTTTAGTTCCCCAACTTTGGAAGATAGCTATTCTATTGCTTATGATGATACAAATCCTCCAATATATGATGATTACAATGATGAATATGATATTTTCAGTCCACCTACTATGCAGGAGAAAATTAACGATTACAATATGCCTCCTATATTTGATGATTATGGTGATGAGAATAATAATGATGGCTATTTTGTGGAATTTTCTCCCACCACAATTAATAAGGATGACTATGCTTATGTGGAGAGTATTAATTCTTTTATGCATGTGGCTCATGATAATAATGTTTTATGTGATAGTTATATTGTTAATTTTATTCATGATGCTACTAAAAGTTATTATGAGAGAGGGAAGCATGGTTTTATGTGTCTCAACAATGTTAAGTTCCCCTCTTTATGTTGAAAGTCTTGAAGTTGCACTTGTTTTGCTTTCCTATGCTTGTTGCTTTGTGCTTTCATGACTTGTTTCTTTACAAGGTTCCTATGCATATGAAGTGGGTTAGACTTAAATGTATTTTGAATTTGTTTCTTGATGCTCTGTCCTACTTCAATTCATATTTCTTATGTGAGCATCTTCTCAAACTATCATGCCTAACTTAAATGCGTCAAAGAGAAATACTTATTGGGAGATAACCCAAAAGTTTTAGATGAGTCTTGGAAGTTATTACCTCTGTAATAACCTCTCCTTATCCTTTTTATTTGCTTTTTGTGCCAAGAGTAACCTCTAATGAGAGAGAAGTAATGATTGGGAAAGTTGCTGTCCCGAAACAGATTTCTGTGCTTCACCGTAAAAATTCGTGAGAGAGCTCTGTACATCGGATTCAGCTGTAATTTTTTGTTCTTCTGCCCCAGGTTTCTATCTAACTTTCTTTAGTTCAAAACTTTTTTATTTGAGCAACAGAAGGTCTTCGAAAAAATTGTATTTACCTGCTAGTCTATTCTGACAGATTTCTGCCATTTTCTGCATTTGCTTCTTGTTGGTTCCTTTTTGAGTTCTTTTGGGGAATTGAGCTTTTTGAGGGAAGTGCTTCAGTAGCTAGTGTGTAATGGAAGTTTATTTGGTGTTAAACTGAACCTTAAGACTTATTTATCTTGAGTGCACTAATGTTGCTAATAAAGATTGTGTGAAGTTTTGTATGAAGGAAAAATTTCAGGTGTATGGAAGGAATGAGTAATGCGATGAAGAATGGACTAAATCTCAAGTTTGGGGATGCCACGCGTGTCACCCGAAGAAATATCCAAGAAGTACAAGCGTCAAAGCTTGGGGATGCCCAAGGCATCCCCTTCTTCATCAATAAAAATCCCAGGTTTCTTCGAAACGCTTCATTTTTGTTGTTTCATGCACAGTTGTGTTTTTCTTGGAGCGTCTTCTTTTTAGTTTTCGTTTTAATTTTGGTTTTTCATTTGCTTGGTTTGCTTAGTTTGCTGAATAAATTGGTTGGACCCCCCTCTTTCATACATTGGTTTTCAAATAGTTTGGTTTGGATTGGAAAAGAGTAGGAAAGTTCATTGCTTAAGTGGTAAAGAGAGCTTGTTTTTGACTGTGGCCTATGCTTTGTCATGCCATGCTTGATATTGTTTTGGCTTTATGCTTAGTATTATTTTCTGTAGCATGACTTGTTATAAACAATTGAGATTGCTTAACGTGCCTTGGATGAATCATGCGTTGTTTTATCATATTAAAGCATAGTATAGTGGTATTCTCCTTTAACGCTTTATTTGGGTTGACTTGGCGCATGCTCACAGCATGTTATGACTATCCAAAGTCACCATAAGGCTTTATGATCCTTTAGTTTTCAACTTGTAGTATCACTTTATGCTTTGATCAATGATGTTTTGTCGCTCTGCATGATTATGGCCATTATTGCTCTCTTAGTTTGTCGCTCCCAGTCTTTTACTAGCCTCCACAACAAAGTATGAGTTCTACTCATGCATCCAACTCCCTAAACCAAGTTATTCCAAAGAGTCCACCATACCTACCTACTAGCTTATGCTATTCCAAGTATATTCATGTTTTTGTTTACCTTCCAAATTAAACTTGTTATGAGAAAACTAGTGATTAAAGCTCTCACGAACTTGATGGCACACTTTACTTTTCTTGCCCTTAATAAACTTGAACCATTGTGTCGTCTATGTTGTATATGCTTGCACTTATTTGTTGGGAATTAGCAGAACCATGCTGTCCTGGGGAACGCTTTCAACATTGCACTTGGTACTTGTACCTAGTTGATATCATGCTCTTTTGTATATGGATGTCGTCGGTGTGAAATGAAAGGGGAGCTTGTAAGTCCATGGAGTTATGTATATGTGTTAGAGAAACGTCTGGGCCGCTGGTCTAATCCATGCTGACATGGTGGAAACCTGCAACGTAACCATAATGAGTTGTCTATGAAGCATTCTTCTTATAAAAAAAAGAATCCTATATTGAGAAAAAAGAGAAAAGAAAAAAAAGAGAATATGAAAAGTGGAAAGAGAGAAAAAAGCACCATATTCCCATGGTAAATAAGAAGAATGCTGAGATGCTCGTTGTCTGCTTGCCTTGTAATTTTGATATGGGGATTCTTCCGTATCATTGGGCAAGGGGTACCCCGTTGGCGGTTCTCTATGATAAACATCTACTTACGATGACAAGAACTTACCGGTGACTAAACTTGAGTAGCATGAGGAGCGGCCCTCGTATACAAGGGACATGAGATTTCTGACTTATACTTCGTCAAGCATGTACACCATAGTTTGTTCACTTTAACCTTAATCACTTCAAGATGCTTATGATAGGGGCAATGAGAGCTGAAAGCTATAAGTACCATAATCTTTGGAAACTCTTTATGAGACTTGAATCCCTACTTCCTTTTACAAAGGCTTTTCTTCCACCATTATATTGAGTCTCCACCTTCTATCTTTATGCACTTACTTTGAGAGCATAGTGGCCATTCTTAGTTCTATGTGCATTGTCCCAAGACTAGTCGATTGATGCATAACTTGATATTTCTTATTTTGAACTATTGTATCTAGTCACTCTTATGAACTTTGAAGGTGTCCTATGCATTTATATTTGCTACTCTATTGAGGGACAAGCTGAATGCTATTATGCTATGTTTTCTTTATGTGAAACAAACAAACGTCTTGCAAAGCATTGTTATTCATGAATCTTTTGTTTGTGACTTTTCATGTTGTATCATAGTTGCTTTGCTTATTGCTAGAACTTTGTATTTCATGTTATGATTGAAGTACTATGATCCCAGCTTTGAATGTTTTACAAATACTTTGATCAAGTCTTTGATGGTGCATGTCACCTCAAAAATTATTCTTTCTTTTTATCACTTACCTACTCGAGGACGAGCAGGAGTTAAGCTTGGGGATGTTGATACATTGCAAATGTATCTATAATTTTTGATGTTCCATGCTTGGTTTTATCTACTTTCTTGTGTTTTGTTCCAACTTTGGAGTACTTTTCATATGATTTCTTGGAGTAACCTATTAACAAGAGCCACAGTGCCAGTTGCTTGTTTTCTGCTGTTTTTGGTTCCAGGAAAGTCAGAAAATCAATATTATCGGAATTGGACGGGACAAAAGCCAAAGTTCCTATTTTACCGGAAGACTCACGGAGCCAGAATACGAGACGGAGGAGGGCCAGGTCCTGGCCACACCCCCTAGGCGCGAGCTAGCCCTACCCGCGCCACCAGGTGGTGTGGGCCCCTGGCACTCCACCGACCTTTCCTCCTTCGCCTATAAGAGCCTCCCGATACCAAAACCCTAAACAATCAAGCCTCCATCCATGAAAAGTTCCGCATCGCCGCCGCCACCGAAGTGGAGATTCGGGGGACAGAAAGTCTATGTTTTGGCACCCTTCCAGGACGGGGAAGTTCCCCCGGAGCCATCTCCATCGATCTCCACCGCCATCTCCATCACCATTGCTGATTCCCATGATGAAGAGGGAGTAGTTCTCTCTCGAGGCTAAGGGTTCTACCGGTAGCTATGTGTTCATCTCTCTCTCTCTATGCATGATCATATTGTGATCATGAGCTTTGTAATCAAGTAGATCTACCTTGCTACTCAAGTGCTTTAATAGATCTCTGCTCTCCCCATGTGTGTGAAGTTGACAGTGTGCACACCATGGTGGCACTTAGGCTAGAGATTACAAATACTTGTTATGAGTTATATTTGGAGTTGGATGTCTTTATGAAATTGTGGTGTTTGTTGGAACCATCTAGAGCTCAAGGTGACATTGTGGGGTTATCTAGATGGGGAAAGCGGACTTTGAGGTGTGCTATTATAGCCCTACCATCGATTAGAGTGTCCAACCGGAGAGTAGTTAAGAGTAGTATCATGAAGATAATATATTTATGAGAGAGTGTTCACTAGTGAAAGTATGATCCCTAGGCCTTATTTCTAAGCATTGATACACCGTTTGCTACTAGATCTGTTACATGTTTGCTTGCTTCCATCTTTATTTCAGTTTGCTTTTAGTCTCTTCCACGCCATCAAGTTATTTTCTAGCACCGTTACCACTTATAATTATCCATACCACTTGTATTTCACTATCTCTTCGCCGAACTAGTGCACCTATACACCTGGCAAGTGTATTGGGTGTGTTGGGGACACAAGAGACTTCTTGTATCTTGATTGCAGGGTTGCTTGAGTGGGAATACCTTTGACCACTTCCTCCCTGAGTTCGATAAACCTTGTGTGATCCACTTAAGGGAAAACTTGCTGCTATTCTACAAACCTCTGCACTTGGAGGCCCAACAACTGTCTACAAGAATAGAAGTGCGTAGACATCACGATTCTTCCATATCATCGGGCAAGGGGTACCCCGTTGGCAGTTCTCTATGATACACATGTGCTTAGTATGACAAGAACTTACCGGTGACTAAACTTGAGTAGCATGAGGAGCGGCCCTCGTATTCAAGGGACATGATATTTCCAACTTATACTTTGTCAAGCATATACTCCATAGTTTATTCACTTTAACCTTAATCACTTCAAGATGCTTATGATAAGGGCAATGAGAGCTGAAAGCTAATAAGTACCATATTTTTTGGAAGCTCTTTATGAAACTTGAATCCCTGCTTCCTTCTATGAAGGCCTTTCTTTTACTTTTATGTTGATTGTCCATCTTCTATCTTTATGCACCTATTGAGAGAGCATAGTGGCCATTCTTAGTTCTATGTGCATTGTCCCTAGACTTGTTGATTGATGCATAAGTTTGATATTGCTTGTTCTTAAACTATTTGTATCTAGTCACCCTTATGAACTTTGAAGGTGTCCTATGCATTTATGTTTTGCTACACTATGAGGGACAAGCTGAATGCCACTATGCTATGTTTTCTTTATGTGAAACAAACTAAGTCTTTCAAAGCATTGCTATTCATGAATCTTTTGTTTGTATCCTTTCATGTTATAACATAGTTGCTATGTCTTATTGTTAGAACTTTATCTTTCCTGTTATGTTGAAGTACTATGATCCTAGATATCAATGTTTTACAAATACTTTGATCAAGTTTATGATGGTGCATGTCACCTCAAAAATTATTCTTTCTTTTTATCACTTACCTACTCGAGGACAAACAGGAGTTAAGCTTGGGGATGTTGATACGTTGCAAACGTATCTATAATTTTTGATGTTCCATGCTTGTTTTATATCTACTTCCTTATGTTTTGTCCACACTTTGGAGTATTTTTATACACTTTCTAGGACTAACCTATTAACAAGATGCCACAGTGCCAGTTGCCTGTTTTCTGCTGTTTTTGGTTCCAAAAAGTCAAAAAATGAATATTCTCAGAATTGGATGGGACAAAAGCCAAAGTCAATATTTTACCGAAAGACTCACGTAGCCAGAAGATGAGACGGAGATGGGCCACAGGGTGGCCACACCATGTGGTGGCACGGGTCCACCCTGGGCGCGACACCTATTGGTGTGGGCCCCTCCAGCACCCCCTCGGTCTTCCCTCTCGCCTATAAGAAGCCTCCGATGAGAAAACCAAAGAGTCCAGCCTCCAGCCACGAAAAGTTCGACAGTGCTGCCGCCACCGAAGGGGAGATTCGGGGGACAGAAAGTCTCTGTTCTGGCACCCTGCCGGGACGGGGAAGTGCCCCCAGAGCCATCTCCATCGATCTCCACCACCACCTCTATCACCATTTCCGATTCCCATGATGATGAGGGAGTAGTTCTTCCTCGAGGCTAAGGGTTCTACTGGTAGCTATGTGTTCATCTCTCTCTCTATGCATGATCCTTTTGTGATCATGAGCTTTGTAATCAAGTAGATATACCTTGCTACTCAAGTGCTTTAATAGATCTATGCTCTCCCCATGTGTGTGAAAGTGACAGCATGCACACCATGGTGGCAC
This sequence comes from Avena eriantha, assembly GCA_910589775.1. Classification (NCBI taxonomy): domain Eukaryota; kingdom Viridiplantae; phylum Streptophyta; class Magnoliopsida; order Poales; family Poaceae; genus Avena; species Avena eriantha. The sequence continues at coordinate 224,658,491 of OU342741.1, forward strand.
TTATGCTAGAGATTACAAATACTTGTTATGAGTTATATTTGGAGTTGGATGTCTTTATGAAATTGTGGTGTTTGTTGGAACCATCTAGTGCTCAAGGTGAAAGTGTGGGGTTTTCTAGATGGGAAAAGCAAACTTTGAGGAGTGCTGTTATAGCCCTACCATGGATTAGAATATCCAACCGGAGAGTAGTTCAGAGTAGTATCATAAAGAGAAGATATTTATATGAGAGTGTTCACTAGTGAAAATATGATCCCTAGGCCTTGTTTCTAAACATTGATACACCGTTTGCAATTAGATCTGTTACATGTTTGCTTGTTTCCATCTTTATTTCAGTTTGCCTTTAGTCTCTTCCACGCCATCAAGCTATTTTCTAGCACCGTTGTCTTAAATCCATACCACTTGTATTTTACTATCTCTTCGCCGAACTAGTGCACTAATACACCTGACAAGTGTATTGGGTGTGTTGGGGACACAAGAGACTTCTTGTATCTTGATTACAGGATTGCTTGAGAGGGAATACCTTTGACCACTTCCTCCCTGAGTTCGATAAACCTTGGGTGATCCACTTAAGGGAAACTTGCTGCTGTTCTATAAACCTCTACACTTGGAGGCCCAACAACTGTCTACAAGAATAGAAGTGCGTAGACCTGAAGCTCTTTTCAGGCGCCATTGCCGAGGAGGTAAGGTAAAAGGTACTCACATCCTCCGGTGTGAGTGCTCGAAGTTATTTCCTTTAGATTCTGCAATTTTGTCTTTTTGTTTCTTGTTTTCACTAGTTAGGATTAATGGAAAACAACAAAAATATTAGAGAGCTCTATAGTATTTATCTTGAGTTAGGACATGAAGTGTTTGAAGAGAAAATTTAAAAACCTATGGAACTTTATTTGCATGCTAATAGCAATGTTGTTAGTATGAATTCTTTGGACACCATTATTGCTAATACTATGGAAAAGTCTAAGCTTGGGGAAGCTAGTTCTTATGAAAATAATCTTTTTAGTTCCCCAGATTTGAAAGATAGCTATTCTATTACTTATGATGATACCAAACCTCCAATATATGATGATTACAATGATGAATATTATATTTTCAGTCCACCTACTATTGAGGAGGCAATTAATTATGACTACAATATGCCTCCCATATTTGATGATTATGGCGATGAGAATAATAATGATAGCTATTTTGTTGAATTTTCTCCCACTACAATTAATAAGAATGTCTATGCTTATGTGGAGAGTATGAATTCTTTTATGCATGTGGCTCATGATAAGAATGTTTTATATGATAGTTATATTGTTAATTTTATTAATGATGCTAGTGAAAGTTATTATGAGAGAGGGAAACATGGTTTTATGTGTCTCAACACTATTAAGTTTCACCTCTTTATGTTGAAAGTCTTGAAGTTGCACTTGTTTTGCTTAACAATGTTTGTTGCTTTGTGCTTTCATGACTTGTTTCTTTACAAGATTCCTATGCATAGGAAGTGGGTTAGACTGAATGTGTTTTGAATTTGCTTCTTGATGCTCTCTTTTACTTCAATTCATATTTCTTATGTGAGCATCTTCTCAAACTATCAAGCCTAACTTAAAAGCGTTAAAGAAAAGTACTTATTGGGAGATAAACCCCAAAAGTTTTAGATGAGTCTTGGAAGTTATTACCTTTGTAACAACCGCTCCTTATCCTTTTTATTTGCTTTTTGTGCAAAGAGTAACCTCTAATGAGAGAGAGAAGTAATGCTTGGAAAAGTTGCTATCCCGAAACATATTTTTGTGCTTTGCTGTAAAAATGCTTGTAAAATCTCTGTACGTCGTTTTGAGGTGTGCATTTTTCTTCTTCTGCTCCAGGTTGTTATCTAACTTTTGTTAGTTCAACACTTTTCGATTTGAGCAACACAAGGTCTTCGAAAAAATTGCTTTTTACCTGCTAGTCTGTTTTGACAGATTTGTGCCATTATTTGCATTTGCTTCTTGTTGATTACTTTTTGGGTTCTCTTTAGGGAATTGAGATTTTTGAGGGAAGTGCTTCAGTAGATTGTGTTTTAATGGAAGTTTTATTGGTGTTGAAACTAAACCAAAATACGTTTTATCTTGAGAGCACTAATGTTGCTAATAAAGATTGTGTGAAGTTTTGTACGAAAGAAGAATTTCAGGTGTATGGAGAGAATGATGTAATGAGATGAAGAATGGACTAAAGATCAAGCTTGGGGATTCCACCCCGTGTCACCCCAAGAAATATTCAAGAGGTAGAAGCGTCAAATCTTGGGGATGCCCAAGCCATCCCCTTCTTCATCAATAAAAATCTCAGTTCTTTCTAGACACTTCGTTTTTATTGTTTCATGCATTGTTGTGCTGTTCTTGGAATGAACTCTAGTGGTTTATGAAAAGAACACACATGCAATGAACTCTAGTGGATCCATGTGGTTTATGAAATGAACAAACATGCAATGAACTCTAGTGGATATATGTGGTTTATGAAAAGAACACACATCTGATGACTCTAGTGGTGGTTTAGGAGAAGAACACACATGCAATGACTCTAATGGATCCATATGTGGTTTAGAAATAGAACACACATTCAAAGACACTGGTGGATCCATGTGGTTTATGAAAAGAACACACATGCAATGACCCTATCTATGGTTTATGAAAAGAACACACATGCAATGACTCTGGTGGATCCATGTGGTTTATGAAAAGAAAACACATGCAATAAACTCTAGTTGTGGTTTATGAAAAGAACACAAATGCAATGAACTCTGGTGGATCCATGTGGTTTATAAAAATAACACACATGCAATGACTCTAGTGGATCCATGTGGTTTATGAAAAGAACACACATGCTGTGGGGCATCAGTGCCTGTGTTCTTTTCCTAAAACCCCAATAATGCACACTAATACACTCACACATCCAATGAAAAGAACACACATGCAATGACTCTAGTGGATCCATGTGGTTTATGAAAAGACCACACATTTAATGATTCTAGCTATGGTTTATGAAAAGAACACACATGCAATGACTCAAGTTGTGGTTTATGAAAAGAACACAGATGCAATGAACTCTAGTGGATCCATGTGGTTTATGAAAAGAACACACATGCTATGGTGGCATCACATCATGTGTTCTTTTCCTAAAACCCCAATGATTCACACTAATACACTCACACATCTAATGAAAATAACACACATGCAATGACTCTGGTGGATCCATGTGGTTTATGAAAAGTACACACATGCAATGACTCTAGCTATGGTTTATGAAAAGAACACATATGTAATGACACTGGTGGATCCATGTGGTCTATGAAAAGAACACCCATGCAATGCCTCTAGTGGATCCACGTGGTTTATGAAAAGAACACACATGCAATGAACTCTAGTAGACCAAGTGGTTTATGAAATGAATATATAGGCAATGAACTCTACTGGATCAATGTGGTTTGTGAAAAGAACACACATGTAAGGACTCTAGTGGATCCATGTGGTTTATGAAAAGAACACACATGTAATGAACTCTAGTGCATCCATGTGGTTTATGAAAACAACACATGTGCTGTGGTGGCATCACTGCATGTGTTATTTTCCTAAAACCCCAATGATGCACACTAATACACTCACACATCCAATGAAAAGAACACACATGCAATGACTCTGGTGGATCCATGTGGTTTATGAAAAAACACACATGCAATGACTCTAGTTGTGGTATATGAAAAGGACACACATGAAATGACACTGGTGGATCCATGTGGTTCCTGAAAAGAACACACATGCAATGACTCTAGTTGTGTTTTATGAAAAGAACACAAATGCAATGAACTCTAGTGGATCTATTTGGTTTATGAAAAGAACACTCATGGAATGACTCTAGTGGATCCATGTGGTTTATGAAAAGAACACACATGGAATGAACTCTAGTGGATCCACGTGGTTTATGAGAAGAACACACATGCATTGACTCTAGTGGATCCATGTGGTTTATGAAAAGAACACACATACAATGACTCTAGTATCCATGTGGTTTATGAAAAGAACACACATGCAATGAACTCTAGTGGATCCATGTGGTTTATGAAAAGAACACACATGTTGTGGTGGCATCACTACATGCGTTATTTTCCTCAAACCACAATGATGCACACTAATACACTCACACATCCAATGAAAATAACACACATGCAATGACTCTGGTGGATCCATGTGGTTTATAAAAATAACGCACATGCAATGACTCTAGCTGTGGTTTATGAAAAGAACACACATGCAATGACACTGGTGGATCCATGTGGTTTAATTGAATAGAACACACATGCAATGACTCTAGTTGTGGTTTATGAAAAGAACACAGATGCAATGACACTAGTGGATCCATGTGGTTTATGAAAAGAACACACATGCAATGACTCTAGATGTGTTTTATGAAAAGAACACACATGCAATGGCACGGGTGGATCCATGATGTTTATGAAAATAACACACATTCAATGACACTGCTGGATCCATGTGGTGTATGAAAAGAACACGCATGCAATGGCTGTAGTGGATCCACGTGGTTTATGAAAAGAACACACATGCAATGAACTCTAGTGGATCCATGTGGTTTATGAAATGAACAAACATGCAATGAACTCTAGTGGATCCATGTGGTTTATGAATAGAACACACATGCAATGACTCTAGTGGTGGTTTAGGAGAAGAACACACATGCAATGACTCTAATGGATCCATGATGACCCATAAGTATAGGGGGTGAATCGCAGTATTTTTGAGGGAAGTGAAACCCAATTTATTGATTCGACACAAGGGGAGCCAAAGAATATTTATAAGACTTAACAACTGAGTTGTCAATTCAGCTGCACCTGGAAATAATCTTGCTCATAGCAGTTGATCAGTAGCAACAGTTTTGTAGTAGGAATAGTAAAGTAGCAGCAGTAGTAAAGTAAAGACAGCAGTAACAATAGCAGTAAAAAGTAGGATTCGAGGGCGGTAGGCATAGGGATGGATGGACGGGTGTTGCATGGACAAGAAAATTCACATAGCAATCAGAACATAGGGCAATTGCAGATAAATAAGATAGAGCATCCAAGTACTAGATAATCCTAGGCATGTGTTCCATATATAGTCAGACGTGCTTGCAATGAGAACTTGCACAACATCTTTTGTCCTGCCAGCCCGTTTGCAGCGGGGCCTCAAGGGAACTACTGGCAATTAAGGTGCTCCTTTTAATAGAGCACCGGAGCAAAGCATTAACACTCCGTGAACACATGTGATTCTCACATCAAAGCCATTCCCTCGGGTTATCCCGATTTCTGTCACTTTGGGGCCATTGGTTCCGTACAACAATGTGTGTATACAACTTGCAGATAAGACCAAAAACAATACTATCATAATGAATCAATAACATGTTCAGATCTAAAATCATGCCACTCGGGCCCTAGTGACAAACATTAAGCACAACAAGTCGCAACAAAGTCATAAAGCACTAATAAAAGATACTAGGCACCATGCCCTACCAATCTGATGCCATTACATGAACGATCTCATCCAATCCCTACCATCCCCATATCCTACAACTGCGGATTACTCACTCATAGATGGGGGAAACATGAATGGTTGATGGAGAAGCGATGGTGATGATGATGGCGATGATCTCCTCCAATTCCCCGTCCCAGCAGGGTGCCAGAACGGAGTTTCTGGTGCTATTTCGTGGAATCTGGTGGTGGCGGCGGAGCGGAACTCCTTCTGGAAAAATGTCGACCCCCCCCTGAGTTTTTAGGTCAGAAGGCAACTTATAGGCGAAGAGGGAGACCGAGGGGCAGTCTGGGGCGGCCATACCACCCCCTGATGCGGCCTAGGCTTGCCTGTGCGGCCAGGTGGTGTGACCTGGGCCCAGCCCCCCGTCTCATATTCTGGCTCCAGGAGTCTTATGGTGAAATAGGATTTTTGGCATATTTTCTGGGATTTTTCCTGATAGTTGATTTTCTGCACAAAAAGTAGACACCAATGCAATTCTGCTGAAAACAGCGTCAGACCGCGTTAGTTGCATCCAAATCACACAAGTTTAGAGGAGAAACAATAGAAAAAGTGTTCGGGAAGTAGATACGTTTTGGACGTATCAACTCCCCCCAAGCTTAGCTTATTGCTTGTCCTCAAGCAATTTAGTTGAAAACTAAGTGATATAAAAGAACTTTCACGAACACATTTGCTTCATATGATGTATATATTCTCAGCATGTGATCAACTACTTAGGCAATTCATAATAAAGAGTATGATACTGAGTCTACTTAATAGTCATTGCAAGCTATGAAGAGATTCCAACTCAAAAATAATAAGTAGCACGAAGCATAAACATAAGCAACATTACAATGCTCATAGAAAGGTATGATAGAGTGGTATCTCCCTTGCCTTTGATTATGAATGTCAAGGCACCTCTGAAGTTCAAGTGATGACTAGAAGTAAAGATATCAAAGATACAAGCATCAAAGTCATAACACAAATAATCAAGTAATGAGACAAGCACACAGAATGACAACTACGCTCTCAAGAAGGTGCTCAAGGAATATATCGAGACTCAACAAGTAAAGGAAAAGGTTTTGAATAATTTGAAAGGCTTCCAAATGCTGAAAGTATGGTACTCATTAGATTTGAGCTCTCATTGCCCCTATCATAAGCATCTTTAATGTGATTAAGGTGAAAGTGAGGTCCAATCTGAGTTATATGCTTGACAGACTATAAACTGAAAATCCCAAGTCCCTTGAGTACGAGGGCCGCTCCTCATGCTACTCAACTTTAGTTACCGGTAAGTTCTTGTCATCGTAAATATGTGTGTATCATAGAGAACCGCCAATACCCCTTGCCCGATGATACGGAAGAATCCCCATATCAAAATGACAAGGCAAGCAGCCAATGAGTATCTCAGCAATCTTCTTATTTACCATGGGAAAATGGTGATTTTTTTGTCTCTTTCCTCTTTTCATAAATCTTTTTTTCTTTTTCTCAATAGGTATCTCTCTCCTTTTTTTATAATAAGAATGCTTCATAGATATCATTATGGTTACGCTGCAGGTTTCCACCAAGTCAGCATGGATTAGACCAGCGACCTAGGCGTTTCTCTAACACACATACATAACTCCATGGACTTACAAGCTCCCCTTTTATTGCACACCGACGACATCCACAGACAAAAGAGCATATTATCAACTAGGTATATATTTACAAGTGTTGAAAGCGTCCCCCGTGACAGCACAGTTCTGCTAATCCCCAGCCTATAATTTGCAAGCATATAACTTTCATGGACAGTCACAAGTTCAGGTTTATTAAGTGCAGAAAATAAAGTGTGCCATCAAGTTCGTGAGAGCTTTACTAACTAACTTTCTCATAATAAGCAAACATTTTATTCGGAAGAAAACAAGGCATATTGAATATGCATGGAAGTAGCAAATGATGCTAATAGGTAGGTATGGTGGACACTTTGGAAATATTTGGTTTAGGGAGTTGGAAACTTGAGTAGAACTCAGTGTAAGTGAAGGCTAGCAATAGTAAGGGAGTGACAAACGAGAGAGCAATAGCTGTCATAATCATGCTTGCAACAAAACAAGACTAATCATGGCATGAAAGTGATTCAAGATCCTCAAGGCAAAATAATTCATCGAGGCTTAACTGATTATTATAGTCATATGCATGTGTGAGCATGTGCCAAGTCAATTCAAATGAAACATTTAGAGTAGGATACCATGGTGTCATAGCAAGTTATGAATAGAATAATGCAAGCAAACATTCATAAGACATGCTACAAACCATTAGCGAGCTGGAGCTAATCATAAGAAAGCAAGAACTACTAAGCATCCAAAGATAACATACACCCTACATGAACGGACTAAGCATGCCCACAGTGATGAGTATATGTACAAAAATGAAAACAAATAGAGTTTGTTACCAGCCTCTTACCACGCCTCAAGTTGTCATTAATCCTCATTATTGCTCTTCACTTGTGTGGCTTGAATAATAATAATATGAAACCGAATCCCACTGAGGACTGCTGAACCCTGCAACAAACTCACAAAACCAAAGAAGAACGACAAATATTTTTGTTGTTTTCGATTTTTAAAACAAGAACCAAAAAGGAAAAACAAGCAAAGCAAAATCTTTTTGGGTTTTTCGAAGAGTTCAAACAAAGCAAAAAAGGAAAAACAAACCAAGGCAAAAATAAGAAGAAGCAAACCAAAGAGAAACAACAGAAATATTTTTGGTCTTTTCGTGTTTTAGAAAGCAAAAGCAAAGAAAGAACGAAAACTAAAAAGAGAACGAAACATGAATATACAAAGTACCGACGCAACATGATATGGAGATGAGTGCGGTGTCGGCGTACCTCCCCCCAAGCTTAGGATTTTGGCCTAAGTGGGTATCAATCCCAAGCCGGCCAGGATGAAGTGTCACCGTGGTACGACGAGGAGGTACCCTCGTCCTGGTGCGAGCTCGAGTACGTCCCTCCGTAATGTGTAGAGTAATCATAGGAGGGTACATCCTCCTGGTGCTGCTCGTGGAAACCCAGCAAGCAAAGCTGCTCGTCCACCTCCTCCTTGGAGCACGACCACGGTCTCCTGTGAACACTAAACAAAGAAGGCTGTGGCAAAAGGATCTCCCTTTCATCCCCGTTAGTGAAAAGCATCCTATATACTGGACTGTTAAAATCAGAAGTAGAAGTGACAAAGTGATGGGTTTTCATAGCAACAAGGTCAAGCCTCTGTGGTGCCATTACAATATCATTGGGGTCCACTAAAAGGCCTAAAGCATTGACCATACGCGAGGCAATGATGCCCCCATAGATAGGCCCCCTAGCAGCTAGGCAGCGAGCAATAAGCGAGCCAAGGTTGTACCAAGTATCATTGTTAAGCGCAGCAACAAGGAAAGCTAAATGGTAGTTGGCGATATTACTTGTGTTCTCCCTACCCAGTATACTAGTAGCGAGATAATATGCAAAGTATCTAAGAGCAGGGAGTTGGATATTTCTTATTTTTCCACGCTGCACCACGCGGTCATCATCATTGGGCACTCCTCGGTAAAGCTCCAGCAAATCAGCGGGTCGCCCTTGAATTTTCTTCACGGTCCCAGACATGCTTACACCTACAATACTGCAAAATCTCTCCAAAGGCATGGTGAAGGGCAGATTATAAATTTTGAAAGAGCCAGTCGACTGATAGGATGTGTTAGTAAACGTGAAGCTCTCAACAAAGGTTTTGGTGAGCATATTGTATTTCTCACTCTCATCTTGCATATATGAAGTCAACCAACCCTCTCAATCAGTAGCAAGAAATCATCAAGAATACCTGCAGCTTGTAAGAAAGTAAAACAAGGAAAAGTGGATGGGTGAGCATCCCCATCATCCCTTTCATTACCAATACGAGTTGCAATGAGATCTTTGCTGTATGATGGCCTAAACTGAGAGGCTGATCTTGAGGGCCTCGACCTCCTATGTGCATCACTCTCAAATATCTCTCCAAAGGTATGGTTGTTCATGCTTGGTATTCTGAAATTTAAACACCTATTAAACAAGTGATTGCAAAGTAAATATAATGAAGGATTCTACTCATAGGGACTTGTAAGAGGCCTAAACATGCATCAAAACTATATCTCTAAGCATCAAACAAGATTACAAGCTCTCATAACCTGTCACCTATAGCAGCAAAATACTCAAGATAGAATTCACTAAACACAAATCTACTTGGACAAGGGGAGGAGTCACATACCAAGGAACAAATGCTCCAAATTTTAGCAAGAAAGATGGGCTGAGCAAGGAGATCGAAAAAATCAAGAGCAAGCATAGCAAGAACACGATTTTGAGCAATAAACTGGAGCTTACTCGGGAGAGAGAAGAAAGTGGCAGGTGAGAGAGTTAGTGGGGGGCCAGGGGTGGCCCACACCAGGGCATGGCGCCACCTAGGGCAGACCGCGCCACCAGGTGGTGTGCCTGCCTGGTGGGTCCCCCTGGTACCTCCCAAGCACTCCTCTGCCCCTTTTATCATGTAAAAATTTAATATGAATTTTCTGGAATTTTTCGAGACACTTTATTTTTGGGCATTTTTCAGGAATAGAAGAATAAATTTCTGACAGACAGAATTTTTTGGAAAAATGATGCAAGGACAAAACAAAACTATAACTACAGAAGTTCTAAGACACTTTAACATGCAAGCAACTAACAACAAAAAGAAAACTAAATGAAATCAAAAACTAAAATGGATAGAATAGAAGTGAACGGAGATAATCACGGTGAAAACATTGTTTTGTTCAATGAAATCCTTTTGTTAACAATGTTGATCAGGTCTTGCTACCAAAACAATTTCATATGAGACAAAACTTTGTATTCCACTAGTGATTATGTTACCTCAACTTTGATAGCAATGGTCCCAATCATAATAGTTTCAAATTTTTCTCTTAGTATGGGACAATATATTTCTCCAACTTGAATGCCCTCAACATGTTCAATTGAATTCAAACCATAAGTCCTTTCAACCTTCTTGGGGAAATAGATAGTATGTTCCTTGTCATTAACATTGAAAGTCACCTTTCCTTGATTACAATTAATAACAGCTCCTACAGTATTAAGAAAAGGTCTCCCAAGAATAATGGACATATTATCATCTTCAGGCATTTCAAGCACAACAAAATCAGTTAATATCAAGCAATTATGAGCCACTTGAATAGGTACATCCTCACATATACCAACAGGAATAGTGGTAGATTTATCAGCCATTTGCAAAGATATATCAGCCGGTATTAATTTTTCTAGTTGAAGCCTCTTATAGAGAGAGAAAGGCATAACACTAACTCCAGCTCCCAAATCACACAAAGCAGTTCTAACATAACTATTCTTAATAGAGCAAGGGATAGTTGGAATCCCAGAGTCTCCAAGTTTCTTAGGAACATTACCATTAAAGGAATAATTAGCAAGCAAAGTAGAAATTTCTTCATTAGGGATCTTCCTTTTATTCGAGACAATATCCTTCATATACTTTGAGTAAGGAGGCAATTTAATAGCATCAGTCAAAGGAATTTGCAGGAATAAAGGTTTCATCCACTCACAATACTTATTATAGTGTCCATCTTCCTTTGACTTGTGTTTCTTATCAGGGAAAGGCATAGGTTTTTGGACCCAAGGTTCTCTTTCACTACCATGTTTCTTAGCAATAAAATCTTCTTTAGTGTATTTAGTATTCTTAGTGTGGTTTTCAGGTTCTTCTTCAACTTTTTCTTCATTAGGAACTTCATTTTCTTCATTACCACTTTTAGTTTCAGCATCAGAGATATATATACTATTAGGATATATAGCAGGTTCAGAGGGTTCTTCAATAGTTTTATGTTTCTTTTTCCTCTTCTTACGAGTAGAACCACTATTTTCTACTTGTTGAGAATCCTGCTCAATTCTTTTGGGATGCCCCTCGGGATAAAGAGGATCCAGGGTAGCAGCACCACTTCTAGTTCTAATTTCATAAGCATGTTTTTCTTTAGTAGCATTAACTAACAAGTCTTTTTGCACTTTAATGAGTTGATCTATTTGAGTTGGAACCATTTGAAAGTGTTTAACAATCATTTTAACATCATTAGAGGTTCTTTCCACAATATCTTTCAACTCAATAATAGCTCTAGTGTTTTCCAATAGGTGATTTTGCACCCTTTTATTAAAATTATCTTGCTTAACAATAAAGATATCAATTCTTCTAAGCATTGATCAGGAGGTTTAGATTAAGGGATATCACCTTCATCGAAGTGTTGGAGAGAGTGTACCTCAATAGTGGATGAGGAAGGAATATGCTTACATAATTCTTCTATAGGAGGTAAATTCTTGACATCTGCAGCTTTAATTCCCTTCTCCTTAAGACATTTCTTAGCTTCCTTCATCACTTCATCATTTAATTCAATAACTCCCCTCTTCCTTTATGTTGGAATAGGCACCGGAATAGTAGGTTCAGGTACAATTACTTCAGGTATAGCTTGTTTAGGAGGAGTCCAATCTTCATAGTTCTTACTTATTTTAGCCATTAATTCCCCAGCTTCCTTAGGAGTCCTATTCCTGAAAACACAATCAACACAACTATCTAGGTATGTCCTAGATTCCTCACTTAGTCCATTATAAAATATATCAAGAAGCTCATTCTTAGGTAATGGACTTCCAGCCTATGCATGAATCAAAGCACAAAACCTTGCCCAAGATTCGGGCAATACCTCTTTTTCTCCCTGTTTAAAATCAAAAAGTTCCTGCAAAATAGCATGTCTAGCACTAGAAGGAAAATATTTCTACAGGAAAGTACTAATCAAGCAATCAGGGCTATCAATAGATCCAGGAGGTAAATTACTAAACCAAGTTTTAGCTTCTCCTTTCAGTGAAAAGGGGAAAATTTTAGCAACAAAGTAAGTACACATCTTAATATCATCAGAAAACAAGCCACTCATGGTAGAAAGTTCATTCATATGTGCTACCACACTTTCATTCTTAGTCCCACAAAAAGGTTCTTTCTCGACAATAGCTATGTAAGATAGATCGAGAGAGAAATCATAATCTTCATCTATTATGTTTATAGGAGAAGCAACAAACTTAGCAACAGGAGACAATCTGGGTCTAATAGTACGCCTCTCAAGGAGACTCTTAGCAGCGCTCCTATCATGGGTGTTTTTACATTCTTTAATAAATTCATCGGTCATCTCAACATAACCATCTTCAATGTCATAACTCTCACTAGACTCAGGTGAACTAACAGGTGTAGTAGTGTCTTTATTAGGAGTTTCGGTATTTCCAGCTATAGTTCTAGCAATCATAGCATCTAGGAAAGGACCTAATGAACCACTCTTATCAAGCACAGTAGAAGCAGCATCATAAGCATCAGAAGTTTTAGATTCAACAGTAGTAGCAGTGTGTGTAGCATGTGTATGTGGTGGTGTAACGAGCTTACTTATAACAGATGGTGAATCAAGAGTAGCAGAGGTGTTCAGAACCGTACCTCTTCTTGTAGTGGATGGTAAAATAGGAACCTTGCCATCACGAGACTTACCCATGATGGATGGATAGTAGCGAACAATAGAGAATCCAAGTGAACTTGATAAATAAAGCTATGCTCCCCAGCAACGGTGCCAGAAAATAGTCTTGATGAGCCACAAGTATAGGAGGTGTATCGCAGTATTTTTGAGGGAAGTGAAACCCTATTTATTGATTCGACACAAGGGGAGCCAAAGAATATTTATAAGCCTTAACAACTGAGTTGTCAATTCAGCTGCACCTGGAAACAATCTTGCTCACAGCAGTTTATCAGTAGCAACAGTTTTGTAGTAGGAATAGTAAAGTAGCAGCAGTAGTAAACTAAAGACAACAGTAACAATAGCAGTAAAAAGTAGGATTCGAGTGCGGTAGGCATAGGGTTGGATGGACGGGCATTGCATGGACAAGACAATTCACATAGCAATCAGAACATAGGGCAATTACAGATAAATAAGATAGAGCATCCAAGTACTAGATAATCCTACGCATGTGTTCCATATATAGTCATATGTGCTCGCAATGAGAACTTGCACAACGTCTTTTGTCCTGCCAGCCCGTTTGCAGCGGGGCCTCAAGGGAACGACATGCAATTAAGCTGCTCCTTTTAATAGAGCAACGAAGCAAAGCATTAACACTCCGTGAACACATGTGATCCTCACATCAAAGCCATTCCCTCCGGTTATCCCGATTTTTGTCACTTCGGGGCCATTGGTTTCGGACAACAACGTGTGTATACAACTTGCAGATAAGACCAAAAACAATACTATCATAATGAATCAATAACATGTTCAGATCTAAAATCATGCCACTCGGGCCCTAGTGACAAACATTAAGCACAACAAGTCGCAACAAAGTCATAAAGAACTAATAAAAGGTACTAGGCGCCAGGCCCTAACAATCTGATGCCATTACATGAACGATCTCATCCAATCCCTACCATCCCCATAGCTTACATCGCAGAATTACTCACTCATAGATGGGGGAAACATGAATAGTCAATGGAGAAGCGTTGGTGATGATGATGGCGATGATCTCCTCCAATTCCCCGTCCCGGCAGGGTGCCAGAATGGAGTTTCTGGTGCTGTTTCATGGAATCTGGTGGTGGCGGCGGAGCGGAACTCCTTCTGGAAAAACGTCGAACCCCCTTGAGTTTTTAGGTCAGAAGGCAACTTATAGGTGAAGAGGGAGACCGAGGGGCACTCTGGGGCGGCCAGACCATCCCCTGGCGCGGCCAGGTGGTGTGGCCTGGGCCTAGCCCCCCTCCGTCTCGTATTCTAGCTCCGGGAGTCTTCTGGTGAAATAGGATTTTTGGCATATTTTCTAGGATTTTTCCTGATAGTTGATTGTCTGCACAAAAAGTAGACACCAATGCAATTCTGCTGAAAACATTGTCAGTCCGCATTAGATGCATCCAAATCACACAAGTTTAGATAGAAACAATAGCAAAAGTGTCCGAGAAAGTAGATACGTTTTGGACGTATCAATCCGTATGTGGTTTAGAAAAAGAACACACATTCAATGACACTGGTGGATCCATGTGGTTTATGAAAAGAACACACATGCAATGACTCTGGTGGAACCATGTGGTTTATGAAAAGAACACACATGCAATGAACTCTAGTGGTGGTTTATGAAAAGAACACAAATGCAATGAACTCTAGTGGATCCATGTGGTTTATGAAAAGAACACACATGCTGTGGTGGCATCACATCATGTGTTCTTTTCCAAAAACCCCAATGATGCACACTAATACACTCACACATCTAATGAAAAGAACACACATGCAATGACTCTAGTGGATCCATGTGGTTTATGAAAAGCACACATGCAATGACTCTAGTTGTGGTTAATTAAAAGAACACACATGCAATGACACTGGTGGATCCACGTGGTTTATGAAGAGAACACCCATGCAATGACTCTAGTTGTGGTTTATGAAAAGAACACATATGCAATGAACTCTAGTGGATCCAGGTGGTTTATGAAATGAACACACATGCAATGAACTCTAGTGGATCCATGTGGTTTATGAAAAGAACACACATGCCATGAAACGGTACGACCCAGTAGGGTAGAACCTCTATTTATCACGCCAATCCCTGTATCTGTTCATTGGCTTACATAGCATCGATAGACAACAAAGAATTAACAGTGCATCATTATTACAATGATATGATCTAGAATATTGTATTTATTACAGTGTTTGCAAAGCATAAAGCTTTCTGAAATAAACAAGTATAAAATAGATAGCATAAATAAAGTAGCTCCAGTCTCCATTATGCGCCAGAGGCGAACAAAATGTTGAGTGGAGGGTCCTAACCAACACTGCTACTCAGAGTAACCAGAAGAGTAACCTACAACATGAAACGTAACAGCCCCGAAGGGTCAATACTTGGAATGTATTGGCAAGTGGAACAATGATAGAAACAACAACGCTAATATCTATATGCATATCTGGCTTGTGGGGTTCAGGCTTAGTTGCAGCAGCAAAATAACTTTATCCTATCATTTGTAAATCATTTGATCATCATCACACAACCCAATTAAGTTGAACCACATGTTTTAGCAATTACGAAGTTAGAATGAGAACATGTCATAGAACCCATAATTCAGCAACTCAAACGTCCATTACTGGGAATACAACTAAGTACTTAGTTTTACACCCTGCAGGGGTTGCAGACTTTACCCATATGACCTGGTCAGCCTGCTCGTACCATGACACGCATATTGAGTCATGATAGGGAGAAGCCCAAGAAGAGACAATTCGGGAAGTAGCTCCCCAAGCCCGTCCACACACCGTACCAACCTATCACATTCACTACATCTCTGGATATGAAGAGCTCGGGTCGCCACGACCTAGTAAGTCCATCCAGCCACCCATAACTCGCTGGCATATGGTTGCACACGGAAGCTACCAAATCAAGACACTAATCATTTCTCAGAAACCTGGGTGGCCATCCACAAGTGAGATACCTGGGTAAACCATAGACATGGGCCCGACATTCACGAACAAAACAATTACCAATCCACCCAGAGAGTTCATTAATTAAGTTGTTTTCAATTTTTCCAAACACATTCTTTCAAAACAATCTTTATCATGGTGTAACCCACCCTCGTCTACATAAGCACAACTAAACACAACTACTTATGGCGGCTCACCAAACAAGAATGGCTACGGCATAATAGGATATAGCATAGCAATAGATATAACTTATAAAAATAAAACAAGCTACACTACATATAGAAAGTAAATAGGACTGTTATGAAGCCCCACTTGCCTTGGTAGTTGTCGGAGTCAATCGCACGATTCAGACGATCACACGGGTTACAATCCTCATAATCTACACGAAAGCAAATCAACGAAATAAACAATCCACACATACAGATTAACAAATGCAACACAATGCGTGCATGGCACTTTAATAAAAGCCTCAGTAGTTTAGTTATGTTCTCTGATCAGTACTACTACTGAATGATGTATGGAAAAACCTTTAATGCAAAGAAAATAATTTATGCAATTTAGAGGACTAGTTAATAGGCTTTCAGTCAAAACATTGAACCATTGCTATAAACAGTGTTTTTCAAGTTTGAAAAAAATACTACTAGACAGATAGTTCAAAATAGGGCCTAGGCCAAAATGAATTACTCCATAAGGGTTTGCAGAACCTTTTCTATGATTTTTATACTACTTTAAGCCTTTTTCATATCTCAAGAAATTACATACATTAAACCTGAAATATTATTACATAATACAATTCTACGTATTTTTGTGTTTTCAACGATATCTTATTTGTAATTTTTTGCCTACTAGATCTTTTTCTATGAATTTTTGAAGTTAGAAAACTTTCTGGAATTTAATTAAATTCTAAAAATCAGAGTGGAATATTCCGGGATTATTCCCGCTGACTGTGCGGTCAAAGTTGACGTGGCACGAACTGGGCTTGACCAGTCAGTGGTCCACTGGACAGGTCAATGGCCGAGCCTGGCCGTTCGTCCTCGATTGGACGGTGGGGAACATGAGCTTGCACCTCACCTTGCCTGACGACGGCGGTGGCTCTCCGACGAGGATGCGCGGCATCTCCGGTGACCTGCACGGAGGAGGAGAAAGTCACGGGGGCATGGAATGAGGTGATGGTGCGGGTTTTAGGAGAAGGGGCGGTCGGATGAGCTTATACCGAGCTCCAATGGCACGGTGGCGGTGATGAACTCCAGCGAGGAATCTCGCGGCGTCTGGGGCTCTAGAATTATGGCCAAGAGGGGGAAACAAATGGTGGCTGCAAGCTCTATAAGGGAGGGCATAGAGGCATGAGAAACAAAACCGAATTCTCGAAGAAATCGGAGAGCAGAAAAATCGGCTGCGACGAACTGTCCGTGCTCAGCACGAACGGTGGCGGCTGCCTCCTGACAGGTGGGCCCCACCTGTCAGCGACAGGGGAGCGGCTCGGGCTAGAGCGGTTGCTGGCGACAGATAAAGCCTGGCCGCAGTCGGACCTGGGTGGGCCGCTACGGGCTGGCGGTCCGGCTGGCCGGTGCGATTCTATTTTTTTCCTCTTTTATTCCTTTTCTGAACTCTGCTGTAACTGAACCTGTCTGTGTTTTCTGAATTTTCCTGAAACTGAAATTCAGTCCACACTAAAACTAGCCTAACTTTTGATCTACAGCTCCAAATCGAGCGAAACAAATTTCTACGGGTTCGTTAATGGAAACACTATATAACTAAGCATCTAGAATGACTATATAATGTCATCCAAGCAGAATCTAGGTAAAACCATACCTAGGCTTAATTATGTGAAGAACAAGCAAAGAAGAGGTGTTTTGGCAAAAAGGCTTTAAAACTGAAATTTTTCAATGATGATCATGATGCAATGACATGTATGTATGCAGTAACAAATCTATAATTTGGGATGTGACAAGACTAACCCCCTTAAGATTAATCTCGTCCTCGCGATTCGGCGTGGCTAGCAAATAGGTGCGGGTGGTCCTCTCGGAGGTCATCCTCTCGCTCCTAGGTGGCTTCCTCTTCGGTGTGATGGCTCCATTGCACCTTGAAAAGCCTGATCGTCTTGCTGCGGGTAAACCTCTCTGCTGTCTCCAAAATCTTGACCGACTTCTCCTCATAAGTCAGGTCACTCTCTAGCCGAACCTCATCTAATGGCACATTGTCCCTCAACGGTGTATCCACCATCTCCGGATGGCATTTCTTCAGCTGGGACACATGGAACACATCACGAACAGTGGACAGAGCTTCTGGCAACTCTAACTGATATGCAACCTCTCCCTTGCATGCTAGGATCCGGTATGGTCCTATAAACTGAGGTGCCAGCTTACCCTTAATTCCAAACCTCTTAATTCCACGTAGTGCCGAAACACTGAGGTAGTCTCGATCTCCAATCTCATACACCACTTCCTTGCACTTAGAATCAGCATAGCTCTTCTGTATTGATTGTGCCACTTTCAACCTATCCCGAATCAAAATAACCTTCTCTTCATCATCCTTGATCAAATCAGGTCCAAATAGTTGACGTTCACCTACACCATCCCATAACAATGGTGTTCTCCACCTCTAACCATATAGTACATCGAATGGTGACATCTTGATGCTGCATTGGTAGCTGTTGTTGTAGGAAAACTCAGCATAAGGCAAATTTGCATCCCAACTAGCGCCATGAGCTAAGGCACAAGCTCTCAACATATCCTCCAAAATCTGATTCACCCTCTCGGTCTGACCATTCGTCTGGGGGTGGAAAGCTATACTAAACTCCAATCTCATTCCCAACGACTCATGTAGCTGGCGCCAAAAGTGAGAGGTGAATTTGGTGCCTCTATCTGAAAAAATGCTCTTAGGAACTCTATGCAGACACACAATTCTGTTCATGTAGATCTTGGCTAACTTAGCACTAGTGTAAGTGGTCTTCACAGGTATAAAGTGAGCTACCTTGGTTAAGTGATCAACCACTACCCAAATAGAACCATATCCTGCTGTCATCCTGGGCAGTCCTGTGATAAAATCCATTCCAACTCTATCCCACTTCCAATCGTGTATCGGCAATGGCTGTAGCAATCCTGCTGGCTTTTGGTGCTCAGCCTTCACTCTACTACAGACATCACATAAAGCAATATATTCTACAATCTCTCGCTTCATGTTAACCCACCAAAACATTTCCTTCAAATCCATATACATCTTTATGTTACCTGGATGTATAGAGTATGTCGAGTCATGAGCTTCCTGAAATATCAACTTCCTAATCTCCAGATCATTGGGCACACATAAGCGATCCTTGTACCATAGTGTTCCTTGATCATCCTCGTGAAATCCTTCAACTTTACCCTTGGGTATGTTTCCTCTTATTTCCTCTAGGTCACTATCCTTCTTTTGAGCTTCTCTAATCTCATCCAGAAGCGTTGGTTTGACTTCCATTGTTGCCAAATATCCCTCGGATACTACTTCTAACCTGAGGTTCTTGAACTGTTCACACAAATACTTAGGTAATTCTCCCACCGTTAGGCCATTAGCATAAACCTTGCGACTCAGCGCATCCGCTACAACATTGGCCTTTGATGGGTGATATTGCAAACTCATGTCATAATCCTTTATGAGCTCCAACCATCTCCTTTGCCTCATATTCAGCTCCTTCTTGGTGAATATGTATTTCAGGCTCTTGTGATCCGTGAACACGTCACAATGCTTACCCATCAGATAGTGTCTCCACACCTTGAGCGCATGCACAACTGATGCTATTTCCAAGTCATGTGTGGGGTAATTCCTCTCGTGGTGTTTACGTTGGCGTGAGGCATAAGATACCACTCTTCCATCCTGCATCAATACACTATCCAGTCCTTGACGAGAAGCATCACAATACACTTGGAAATCCTTCTAAATATTCGGCAAACACAGGATAGGTGCGGTCACTAGGTGTTGCTTCAGTTCCTGGAAACTAGCTTCACACTCCTTGGTCCATTCAAACCTCTTCTCCTTCTAAAGTAATTCAGTCATTGGCTTTGCAATCTTGGAGAAATTCTCTATGAACCTTCTATAATATCCAGCAAGTCCCAAGAAACTCCAAGTATCTCCCACATTCTTGGGTGACTCCCATTCTGTAACTGACGCCACCTTGCTTGGATCAACTGTAACTCCTTCACCTGACACCATGTGTCCAAGAAATCCAACGGTGTTCAACCAGAATTCACATTTACTAAACTTGGCATATAATTTATGCTCCCTCAGCTTTTCCATAATTAGTCGCAGGTGCTTCTCATGTTCAACATCATCCTTGGAATATATCAACATGTCATCAATGAACACCAACACGAACTTATCCAAGTACTCCATGAATACCTTGTTCATCATGGTCATAAAATATGCCAGAGCATTTGTTAGTCCAAAAGGCATAACTGTATACTCATATAACCTATACCTAGTGGTGAAGGCGGTCTTTGGTACGTCTTCCTCACGGATCTTGAATTGGAAATATCCCGATCTTAGATCAATCTTGGAAAACACCTTTGCTCCTTCCAACTAATCAAACAAATCATTTATATTGGGCAATGGGTATTTATTCTTGATGGTCACTTCATTAAGTGAGCGATAGTCAACCACCAATCTCTTACTACTGTCCTTCTTCTCCACGAATAGAACAGGCGCCCCCCAAGATGATGAACTGGGCTTAATAAATCCCTTGTCCAATAACTCTCTAAGTTGCTTCTTTAATTCCTTCAGTTCCTCCACATCCATCTTGTATGGACTCTTGGCTATCGGTCCTGTTCCCGACATCAAGTCGATAAGAAAATCCACATCGTTGTCAGGTGGCATCCCTGGAAGCTCATCTGGAAACACATCGGGGTATTCCTTTACTACGGCCACATCTTCTAGGCTACCCCTTAAGAGAATTCAACTCGGCCACTCCAATACTGGTAGGCGACTTATACCTGATCCTTACTCCCTCTGGTGTGGTGAGTGAAATTGCTCGTTGAGCACAATCTATCTGACCTTGATGTTCCGACATCTAATCCATGCCCAATATGACATCTAGCCCTTGGGATTCTAGTATAACCGGGTGTGCAGGAAATGCATAAGCACCAATTTCTAGTGTCAACCCTCGACATGCTGCACTAGCTATCATCTCTCCCCCAGGGGAACTTACTCTAATAGATCCTCTAAGAGCCTCGGTAGGTAGCTTATACTTATCCACAAATGCCCTTGAAATGAATGTATGCGATGCATTAGTATCAAAAAGAACAAATACGATGTGGGTATTGATTGGAAACTTACCAACCACCAGCTCTGGTTATTCTGAATCTCCTCAATGTTCACATGGTTGATTGTTGCCTTCTGGTTTGCATTAGGCTTGCTTCCTGCTTCAACCCTCTTCTCTGGGCAATTATCAGCATAGTGCCCCATCTTCTTGCACTTGAAGCATTCCACTTCACTAATATCCCTCCTGCCAGAGAGGTTGTGTCCATTGTTCCTCCAGAGTTGCTATTGTAGCTCTTGTGGCCATTGTGGTGGTGGCCATTATGGTGGTGACCATTTCCTCCACGGTGATGGTTCCCATTACCTCCACGGTGACTGTTCCCATTACCTCCATGGTTACCATTACCCCCACGGTGATGTCCAGAGTTCCCATTACCATGGTGGGAAATACGGGCCCTATGGTGTGACCCTGAGTTGTGGTTGCCATTATACTTCCTCTTGCGCCTTTTAGCTTGTCCCTGTTTTCCTTCCAGAATTCTAGCCTTGTCCATCAGAGTCTGGAAATCAGGAGCATGCACAATAGAAAGCTAGACTGAGAGCTCATCATTCAGGCCATCAAGGAACCTCTCTCTCCTCTTGGAATCTGCGTCCACATCCTCTGGTGCATAGCGAGATAGGTTAGTGAATTCCTTTGTGTATTCAGACACATTGCGGTGACTCTGGCGCAGGCTGCGGAACTCCCTCCGCTTCAGGCTCATAGTTCCAGTAGAGACATGGTGAGTCTTGAACCCTTCTTCAAACATCTCCCAGGTCACAGTAGCAATGGGGTGGGTGATCTGAAAAGTATCCCACCAAGAAGCAGCTGGTCCTTCCAATAGATGAGCAACGAACCTCACTTTCTCAGCATGGTGCACCCAACTTTCACCAAGTCCTTGTTCACCGAGCATAGCCAATCCAGTGCAGCCATTGGCTCAGGTGCAGTAGAGAACTTGACTGGCCTCAACCTCATAAATCGAGCAAGAGCATCCACTTCTGGGGGCGGATTGTTGTTGTTGTTGTTGTTCATCTGCTGGGCTAGAGCTTGCGTCAGCTAGGTCTATGCCTCCATCATCTGCTGCATGCCAGGTGGCATGTCATTGGCGCGTCTCGGCGACATCTGCGGTTCAGCATAGGAAAGTTTTAGATAGAACAACTAAAGATAAGCAATAGCCTTCTACCCATGCAACATGCTCAATGCAACAACAATTCATCCACAACAACCATAAGCAATCACCCAAACAAGCATTGTTCCAGGTTTTTGCTTAACTGTATATAGCTACAAAATAGTTTTGAAATACTGGTAACAACATCAGGCATAACAAAAACATCAAATAAGCAAAAACCAGAAATCTGGCAGAACTGTGCTGTCCTGTTCACGAATTTGTTTGCCTGACTTAAACTCGTCAGGGATTTTTTGCTGATTTTTTTGCAAATACTACAGATACTTTCGCACCAGATCCCAATTTATCAGATTTTTCGAAGTTACCAGTAAAACATGAAAAATCATACAGTACAGAAGATTCTGTAGAAAACTGCAGCGATAAAAACATGAATTTTACCCAAACTTGTCCAAATATCATTTAATAAATCTCACGAAAATTCCTGGAACTTGAAGGTACTTAACTGAGCATTCTAAACACAATAATCTAATAGTGCAGAAGTTTACATTGATCGATGCCTAAAAACTAACGAATTTCCTAACAAAGACTAGTTTTGGAGGACCATCTCTAACTATTTGATGAACAGATTGCAATTGGCTCTGGAGTCCATGCGCCGATGCTTCGATCCTCGTGCATGCCACGGTGGTGGCGTGTACACCTAGCCTGAGTCTTTTTCACTCGATTCCTCAAAGTCCACCTCTTCGGGGTCCTCCTCCTCGCTTTCTTCAGCATAAGCGCCTGCTTCATCTCCTCCATTGTCATCGCCTCCATCACCGTCACTGCCTCCATCATCGTCATTGTTACCTCCACCACCATTATTACCTTCATCACCATTATCCGCATCATCATCATCATTACCATTATTTGGTGGAGGGTTCTACTGTGCTTGAAGGGCAGCAATCTGGGTAGCCATATCCACAATGGTTTGATCTCGCTCAGCCACAACTTGATTCCTTTCCACAATAGTTTGGTTCAGTGCTATAATTGTGGCATCCCTACCAATGAGGGCTTTCTCCATTGTATTCATAGCGGTGTGCAGGGTTTCCATCTCATACCCTTGTAAATGCATAGTGCCTTGAAAGTAGTCCAAAGGCTCCTTTTCCTGCATCAGCTTCTCTTCCCTCTCCCAAGCTTTAATCTCCATGTCTTCTATGTGCTTCTCATGGGGTGGCATGTTGTTCCGGTTTCCTGCGGTAACCATCACATTCCCATCCTCATTCCGCTTTCCAAATGCAAGGAAAGGTGATCCTGCTGGCATTCGGTGTTGGTGGAGATAACACAGGTGTAACAAAGTCTCATGCATAGCTGACTCCACTCCTTGCTCCCAGGTAAGGTACTTCTTGGTGCGGTTCAGGTTCTCAATGCCAGGCACGGTGGGATCTACTAGAACAATAGCGGTGACCTCCCATACGTGATCTCCAGGCACATATGCGTTCATCCTTCTTCCTTTGAACATCGGCATTAGCATGCCCAGCGTCAGACAAAGCTCCGCCAACTGCCTTGCGAAGAGTCTTGGTGATTGGAACTCAACATACTCAACTCTGGTGGCATCTCCCATCTATCAATTGTAAAAAGGAAAGAGTGAGAATAGAAAAGGATAAGAATTTACTAGAATGAAAGGTGTAAGAATAAAAGACAGAATTTAAAATAGACATAAACAAATATAAGGCTTCCGTTTCCAATCCTAGGTCACGATCCTACACTCAACCCACTGCTCTGATACCATCTGAAACGGTATGACCCGGTAGGGTAGCACCTCTATGTATCACGCCAATCCCTGGATCGGTTCATTAGCATACATAGCATTGATAGACATCAAAGGATTAACAGTGCATCATTATTACAACGATATGATCCAAAATATTGTATTTATTACAGTGTTTGCAAAGCATAACGCTTGCTCAAATAAACAAGTATTAAATAGATAGCATAAATAAAGTAGCTCCAGTCTCCATTATGTGCCACAAGCGAACAAAATGTTGAGTGGAGGGTCGCAACCAACACTACTACTCAGAGTAACCGGAAGAGTAACCTGCAACATGAAACGTAACAGCCCCGAAGGGTCAATACTTGGAATGTACTGGCAAGTGAAACAATGAGAGAAACAACAAGGCTAATATCTATATGCATATCTGGCTTGTGGGGTTCAGGCTTAGTTGCAGCAGCAAAATAACTTTATCCTATCATTTGTAAATCATTTAATCATCATCACACAATCCAATTAAGTTCAACCACACGTTTTAGCAATTACGAAGTTAGAATGAATGAGAACATGTCATAGCACCCATAATTCAGCAACTCAAACGTCCATTACCGGGGACACGACTAAGTGCTTAGTTTTACACCCTAGAGGGGCTGCACACTTTACCCATATGACCTGGTCGACCCGCTCGTACCATGACACGCATATTGAGTCTTGATAGGGAGAAGCCCAAGAAGAGACAATTCGGGAAGTAACTTCCCAAGCCCATCCACGCACCGTACCAACCTATCACATTCACTACATCACTTGATACGAAGAGCTCGGGTCGCCACGACCTACTAAGTCCATCTAGCCATCCATAACTCACTGGCATATGGCTGCACACGAAAGCTACCAAATCAAGACACTAATCATTTCTCAGAAACCTGGGTGGCCATCCACAAGTGAGCTATCGGGTAAACCATAGACATGGGCCTGGCATTCATGAACCAAGCAATTACCAATCCACCTAGAGAGTTCATTAATTAAGTTGTTTTCAATTTTTCTAAACACATACTTTCAAAACAATCTTTATCATGGTGTAGCTCACCCTCGTCTACATAGGCACAACTAAGCACAACTACTTACGGTGGCTCACCTAACAAGAATGGCTACGACATAATAGAATATAGCATAGCAATAGATATAACTTGTAAAAACAAAACAAGCTACAATGAATATATAAAGTAAATAGGACTTTTATGAAGCTCCACTTGCCTTGGTAGTTGTCAGAATCAAATGCACAATTCGGACAATCACATGGGTTACAATCCTCACAATCTACACGAAAGCAAATCAACCAAATAAACAATCCACACATAGATATCAAAAAATGCAACACAATGCATGCATGGCACTTTAACAAAAGCCTCAATAGTTTAATTATATTCTCTGATTAGTACTACTACTGAATGATGCATGGAAAAACCTTTAATGCAAAGAAAACAATTTATGCAATTTCGAGAACTAGTTAATAGGCTTTCAGCCAAAACATTGAACCATTGTTGTAAATAGAGTTGTTCCAGTTTGACAAAAATACTACTAGACAGATAGTTCAAAATAGGGCCTAGGCCAAAAGGAATTACTCCAAAAGGGTTGACAGAACTTTTTCTACGATTTGTATACTACTTTAAGCCTTTTTAATATCTTAGGAAATTACATACAGTAAACCTGAAATGTTATTACATAATAAAACTCTATGCATTTTTTGATTGCAATGATATCTTATTTGTATTTTTTGGCCCACTAGATCTTTTTCTACGAATTTTTGAAGTTAGACAAACTTTCTGGAATTTAATTAAATTCTGAAAATTGGAGGGGAATATTCCAGGAATATTCCTGCTGACTGTGCGGTCAAAGCTGATGTGGCGCTGACTAGGCTTGACTAGTCAGCGGTCCACTAGACAGGTCAACGGCCGATCTTGGCCGTTCGTCCTCGATCGGACGGTGGGGAACGTGAGCTTGCACCTCACCTTGCCCGACGACGCCGGCGGCTCCAGTCGGTGAGGCTGCGGCTCTCCGACGAGGATGCGCGGCGTCTCCGGTGACCCGCATGGAGGAGGACAAGGTCAGGGGGCATGGCATGAGGTGGCGGTGCGGTTTTCTGGAGAAAGAGGAGAAGTGGCGGTCGGAGGAGCTCATACCGAGCTCCAATGGCGCGGCGGCGGTGATAAACTCCGACGAGGAATCTGGCGGCATCTGGGGCTCTAGAATTAGGGATAAGAGGGGGAAACAAACAACGGCTGCAAGCTCTATAAGGGAGGGCAGAGAGGCGTGAGAAACAAAACCGAATTCCCGAAGAAATCGGAGAGCAGAAAAAATCAGCGGCGACGAACTGTCCGTGCTCAGCACGAACGGTGGCGGCGGCCTCCTAATAGGTGGGCCCCACCTGTCAGCGACAGGGGAGCGGCTCGGGCTGCCGCGGTTGTTGGGCTGACACATGGCTATGCGCCGCGTGTTGGGAAAAGGTGGCGGTAGATAAAGCCTGGCCGTAGTCGGACCCGGGTGGGTCGCTGCAGGCTGGTGGTCCGGCTGGCCGGCGCGGTTCTATTTTTTTCCTCTTTTATTTCTTTTCTGAACTCTACTATAACTAAACTTGTCTATGTTTTCTGAATTTTCTTAAAACTGAAATTCAGTCCACACTAAAACTAGCCTAACTTTTAATCTACAGTTCGGAATCAAGCGAAACAAATTTCTACGGGTTTGTAAATGGAAACACTATATAACTAAGCATCTAGATTGACTATATAATGTCATCCAAGCAGAATCTAGGTAAAACCATACCTAGGCTTAATTATGTGAAGAACAAGCAAAGAAGAGGTGTTTTTGGCAAACAGGCTTTAAAACTGAAAATTTTCAATGATGATCATGATGCAAAGACATGTATGTATGCGGTACCAAATCTAGAATTTGGGATGTGACATGCAATGACTCTAGTGGATCCATGTGGTTTATTAAAAGAACACGCATGCAATGAACTCTAGTGGATCCATGTGGTTTATGAAAAGAACACACATGATGTGGTGACATCACTTCATGTGTTCTTTTCCTAAAACCCCAATAATGCACACTAATACACTCACACATCCAATGAAAAGAACACACATACAATGACTCTGGTGGATCCATGTGGTTTATGAAAAGAAAACACATGCTGTGGTGGCATCACTTCATGTGTTATTTTCCTAAAACCCCAATAATACACACTAATACACTCACACCTCCAATGAAAACAACGCACATGCAATGACACTGGTGGATCCATGTGGTTTATGAAAAAAACACACATGCAATGACTCTAGTTGTATTTTATGAAAAGAACACAATTGTCATGAACTCTAGTGGATCTATGTGTTTTATGAAAAGAACACTCATGCAATGACTCTAGTGGATCCATGTGGTTTATGAAAAGAACACACATGGAAAGAAATTTAGTGGGTCCATGTGTTTTATGAAAAGAACACAAATGCAATGAACTCTAGTGGATCCATGTGATTAATGAAAAGAACACACATGCAATGACTCTAGTGGATCCATGTGGTTTATGAAAAGACGACACATGCAATGAACTCTAGTGGATCCACGTGGTTTATGAAAAGAACACACATGATGTGGTGGCATCACAGCATGTGTTCTTTTCCTAAAACCCCAATGATGCACACTAATACACTCACACATCGAATGAAAAGAACACACATGCAATGAGTCTGGTGGATCCATGTGGTTTATGAAAAGAACACACATACAATGACTCTAGCTGTGGATTATGAAAAGAACACACATGCAATGACTCTAGTTGTGGTTTATGAAAAGTAGACAAATGCAATGAACTCTAGTGGATCGATGTGGTTTATGAAAAGAATACACATGTTGTGGTGGCATTACTGCATGTGTTCTTTTCCTAAAACCCCAATGATGCACACTAATACACTCACACATCCAATGAAAAGAACAGACATGCAATGACTCTGGTGGATCCATGTGGTTTATGAAAAGAACACACATGCAATGACGATAGCTGTGGTTTATGAAAAGAACACACATGGAATGACACTGGTGGATCCATGTGGTTTATGAAAAGAAAACACATGGAATGACTCTATTTTTGTTTTATGAAAAGAACACAAATGCAATGACCTATAGTGGATCCATGTGGTTTATGAAAAGAATACACATGCAATGAACTCTAGTGGATCCATGTGGTTTATGAAGAGAACACACATGCTGTGATGCAATCACTGCATGCATTCTTGTCCTGAAACACCAATGATGCACACTAATACACTCACACATCCAATGAAAAGAACACACATGCAATGACTCTAGTGGATCCATGTGGTTTATGAAAAGAACACACATGCAATAACCTCTGGTGGATCCATGTGGTTTATGAAAAGAACACACATGCCGTGGTGGCATCACTACATGTGTTCTTTTCCTAAAACCCCAATGATGCACACTAATATAATCACATTTCCAGTGAAAATAACACACATGCAATGACTCTGGTGGATCCATGTGGTTGATGAAAATAACGCACATGCAATGACTCTAGCTGTGGTTTATGATAAGAACACACATGAAATGACCCTAGTGGATCCATGTGGTTTATGAAAATAACACGCATGCCATGACCAGAACACAAATGCAAAGACCTCTACTAGATCTATGTGGTCTATGAAAAGAACACTCGTGTAACGACTCTAGTGGATCCATGTGGTTTACGAAAAGAACACACATGGAATGAACTCTAGTGGATCCATGTGGTTTATGAAAAGAACACACATGCTATGACTCTAGTGGATCCATGTGGTTTATGAAAAGAACACACATGCAATGAACTCTAGTGGATCCATGTGGTTTATGAAGAGAACACACATGCTGTGGTGGCATCACTGCATGCGTTCTTTTCCTTAAACACAAATGATGCACACTAATACACTCACACATCCAATGAAAAGAACACATATGCAATGACTCTGGTGGATCCATATGGTTTATGGAAAGAACACACATGCAATGACTCTAGCTGTGGTTTATGAAAAAACACACATGCAATGATACTGTTGGATCCATATGGTTTATGAAAAGAGCACACATACAGTGACTCTGGTTGTGGTTTATGAAAAGAACACCCATGCAATGACACTGGGGATCCATGTGGCTTATGAAAAGAACACACATGCAATGACTCTAGATGTGGTTTATGGAAAGAACACGCATGCAATGACACTGGTGGATCCATCTGGTTTATGAAAAGAATACACATTCAATGACACTGGTGGATCCATGTGGTTTATTAAAAGAACACACATGCAATGACTCTAGTGGATCCATGTGGTTTATGAAAAGAACACACATTCAATGAACTCAGGTCGATCCATGTGGTTTATGAAATGAACACACATGCAATGAACTCTAGTGGATCTATGCGGTTTATGAAAAGAACACACATGCAATGGATCTAGTGGTGGTTTTGGAGAAGAACACACATGCATTGACACTAGTGGATCCATATGTGGTTTAGAAAAATAACACACATTGAATGACACTGGTGGATCCATGTGGTTTATGAAAAGAACACACATGCAATGACACTAGTGGATCCACGTGGTTTATGAAAAGATAACACATGCAATGACTCTAGTTGTGGTTTATGAAAAGAACGCAAATGCAATGAACTCTAGTGGATCCATTATGTTTATGAAAAGAAAACACAGTCAATGACTCTAGTGGATCCATGTGGTTTATGAAAAGAACACACATGCAATCAACTCTAGTGGATCCATGTGGTTTATGAAAAGAACACACATGATGTGGTGGCATCACTGCATGTGTTCCTTTACTAAAACCCCAATGATGCACACTAATACAACACATCCAATGAAAAGAAAACACATGCAATGACTCTGGTGGATCCATGTGGTTTATGAAAAGAACACACATGCAATGACTCTAGCTGTGGTTTGTGAAAAGAACACACATGGAATGACACTGGTGGATCTGTAACATCCCAATTTCAGCAACCCTGATTAGTTGTCTAGAATGCAAAAATCAGGGGGAACAAAAACTTTTTCTTGTGCATTGGTGCAGTGCTTGCTTGTTGTTTGTTTACACTTGTGCTTATGAAAGTGTATCCATGTGGTTTATGAAAATAACACACATGCAATGACCTCTGGTGGATCCATGTGGTTTATGAAAAGAACACACATGCCGTGGTGGCATCACTACATGTGTTCTTTTCCTGAAACCCCAATGATGCACACTAATATAATCACACATCCACTAAAAAGAACTCACATGCAATGACTCTGGTGGATCCATGTGGTTTATGAAAATAACACACATGCAATGACTCTAGCTGTGGTTTATGATAAGAACACACATGAAATGAAACTAGTGGATCCTTGTGGTTTATGAAAATAACACGCATGCCATGACTCTAGTTTTTTTTATGAAAAGAACACAAATGCAATGACCTCTACTGGATCTATGTGGTATATGAAAAGAACACTCGTGCAATGACTCTAGTGGATCCATGTGGTTTATGAAAAGAACACACATGGAATGAACTCTAGTGGATCCATGTGGTTTATGAAAAGAACACACATGCAATGACTCTAGTGGATCCATGTGGTTTATGAAAAGAACACACATGCAATGAACCCTAGTGGATCCATGTGGTGTATGAAGAGAACACACATGCTATGGTTGCAATACTGCATGCGTTCTTTTCCTTAAAAACAAATTATGCACACTAATACACTCACACATCCAATGAAAAGAACACACATGCAATGACTCTGGTGGATACATCTGGTTTATGGAAAGAACACACATGCAATGACTCTAGCTGTGGTTTATGAAAAGAACACACATTTAATGACACTGGTGGATCCGTATGGTTTATGAAAAGAGCACACATGCAATGACTCTGGTTGTGGTTTATTGAAAGAACACCCATGCAATGACACTGGGGATCCATGTGGCTTATGAAAAGAACACACATGCAATGACTCTAGATGTGGTTTATGGATAGAACACAAATGCAATGACACTGGTGGATCGATGTCTTTTATGAAAAGAATACACATTCAATGACACTGGTGGATCCATGTGGTTTATTAAAAGAACACACATGCAATGAATCTAGTGGATCCATGTGGTTTATGAAAAGAACACACATTCAATGAACTCAAGTGGATCCATGTGGTTTATGAGATGAATACACATGCGATGAACTCTAGTGGATCTATGCGGTTTATGTAAAGAACACACATGCAATGGATCTAGTGGTGGTTTTGGAGAAGAACACACATGCAATGACTCGAGTGGATCCATATGTGGTTTAGAAAAATAACACACATTGAATGACACTGGTGGATCCATGTGGTTTATGAAAAGAACACACATGCAATGACACTAGTGGATCCACGTGGTTTATGAAAAGAACACACATGCAATGACTCTAGTTGTGGTTTATGAAAAGAACACAAATGCAATGAACTCTAGTGGATCCATTATGTTTATGAAAAGAACACACATTCAATGACTCTAGTGGATCCATGTGGTTTATGAAAAGAACACACATGCAATGAACTCTAGTGGATCCATGTGGTTTATGAAAAGAACACACATGATGTGGTGGCATCATTGCATGTGTTCTGTTCCTAAAACCCCAATGATGCACACTAATACAACACATCCAATGAAAAGAACACACATGTAATGACTCTGGTGGATCCATGTGGTTTATGAAAAGAACACACATGCAATGACTCTAGCTGTGGTTTGTGAAAAGAACACACATGGAATGACACTGGTGGATCTATAACATCCCAATTTCAGCAACCCTGATTAGTTGTGTAGAATGTAAAAATCAGGGGGAACAAATTTTTTTCTTGTGCATTGGTGCAGTGCTTGCTTGTTGTTTGTTTGCACTTGTGCTTATGAAAGTGTATCTTATGATACTCCTTACCTCATCCTTAGTTGACAAAAGCTATTTACCAAAAACTATCCTGGCTCAGTTTAGATATTCTCAAACGTTCTGGCATTTCAAAAACCTGAGCCAAGATGCTTGTGCAACCAAAACTATTTCGGTAGCTTCCATTGACAAAACTATGGAGAGTTATATAATACAATCTCCTTATGTTTTCAAGACAGAAGACTCAACTAATCTTATCTCTATTTTCCCCAAAACCCTCTTTTCAAAGAATTTGCATTTTACTCCTGGCCGAGATACCAAGGACTCTCACCTTACTCAAAACTTAATCTCTTCAAAATTCCCCAACCTTACCTCAAGCTAAGCTTGATGGTAACTCTAGTAGTAGTTGAATAGTTTATAAGATGAGTTGCCTTGATTTGCTGATTGACTTGTTCGCTTAGGAAGTAGTATGAGCTACTCTAGGAGCTCATCACTAGGATAAAGTTGTTTCCAAATCCTCATCCCTCCAGCAAGATCTAATCCCTAGCTACTAGGTGATGATCCAAAACACTTAACTAGATCTATTCTGGAGACCTCCCTTCTAGATGTTTCCATGCCATTGAAGAGCAATATCCACCTTGGAACCCTTCCACTCAATCTATTGTACAACATCATCCACTTGTTGATGCTCTGATACTTTGCAACCGTCCAAGAACATTCCCTCTCATACTCCAGTCAAAATACTCAAAACTGCCAAATTTGACAAAGTCTGGAAACAGCTCCAACATCACCCTTTTGAATGCCTCTTTCTCTCAAACCATGTGCATTCTTGGAAATGCACATGAACCATATTGTTAACCATCCTAAGGACTACCAAGGACCACTTCTTCCCTTTGTAAGATCCTTCTCCAACCCACTTGTCCTTGTTGGTTTTGCAGACTAGAAAATAACATTTCCTGCAAATCTAGTCATCATGCCTACTTTGCTAGAAGCTCACACCACCATCCAAACCTCTATGGACCAACTCTCTACAAGGTTGTGTTCTACTCATTGAGGTCTATCAAAAACTACTTCACTTGTTCCAAGTGGACCTCGGAGCTTATTAAACCCACATGGTTTAGAAGGCTTCATGACTCTATCTGCATGGCAGCCTTATTTTCAACAAAGTTTGCCATCATTTCTAGATCATCTCAAATGCAGTTAATTCAAACTCTTTCTGCCATTTTCATCTATATGACTTGTTCCACCTATCCATCCATCCCTTGCACTTAGGGGAGCTCTGAGCTCCAAGATGCAAGCATGCTTTGGTGGTATAAAAATAACATCACCCTAGATCATCAACCCTTTGTTTTCCATCTTATTCAAGTTGGAATTTCATTCCACAAGGTTGAAAATGCTTGCTACACCTTTTCTATCTCATATACATGATCCTCAAGATTTATCAATAATTATCCCTAATTAATATGGCTCCCAAAACTATTTAATTCCTTAGATAGTCAAAATCTCCAAAACTCCCTCCATATAGGAAACTTTGGTTTTTGCCAAAACACTTTTCTAATTTTTGGCTCATGTGAGATTCATATATCATAGCCTACCTTTACATCTCAAAAATAAATATTTTTGAGAAGCTTCATTATTTCTTTTTTCCCATTTTCTTAAATGGCTGAATTGGAATAATAATTGTTTTAAATACTTTTGTGCCTCAATAAATCTTGGGAAATTTTCCCTAGGTGTGTATTCACATTTGGGACCCTTCCACATAAAAATACACCCTTGTACAATGCAAATTTATCAAATGATCTTCTAGAAATCACTTCTGTCCTTTTTGAGTAATTGGATTTAAGAGGACTAAAACTCCTCTGAAAAATTGGTTCAAAATTGCCATTTAAGCAAATCCACTACTTCAACCATTCCCAAGTTTCATCAAAACTTGTTCACTGCTTATCCTTAACATCAAGACACACCCCTGGTCGACCAGCACTATAGCTCTACCCCCAACAAATCCCCATTTTGCCCTTATACTATTAGAAAGAGAGAGAAATAACCCCAAATCTTACAAAGATCTACCTCACTTAATTACCAAAACTGCCACCCCCTCCCTCTCTGGTCCAGCACAACCAAATACCACTCCTACCCCTCCCCACCGACCCCTGGACCAATCCCTGGCCAGCATTCCCTCCCCACCATGTCCAAAGTGGACATTTTCCCCATGGAGCTCCCCTCCTTGGTATAAAGGCCAGAGGCCAGCCCAGCCAGCCCTCTGCCCCTAATTTGCTCCCACACCCCACCACTCACTCTCCCCAGGCTCCACTCCCACTCCTCTGCTCTGTGCTGCTCGAAAGAAGAAGGAGAGCTCTCGGCCTCCTCACAAAAATCGAGCAAGGCTCCTTCTCCCCTGCTCAATTTCCTCTGCATGTCAGCTCATGTGTTCCCCTCCTGCTCCCCTACCTGATAGTATTCTTATTTTGGCCTAGGACCTACTCCTCCATCATCGGCGTTGAGCTCCGACGAGGTCGCTCTCGGCCGCCGTCGCACGAGCTGCTTCTAGTGGGCCTCCACCACCGTGCCGCCCCTCGTTCTGCTCGCTGTCATCAACCGCGTCCTCCTGCAGCCTCCACGACCTCCCACGAGCCTCTGGTAAGTCTCCCCGGTGAGCTCCGCCGCTCCCTAGGGTTTCGCCGCCGGCTGCCCTGTTTCGCTTAGACGATGACTCCGGGCCGTTCATCGCCACTTGATCCAACGGCCATATCCGGCCGATACCCCTTCGCGCCCCCGCTGTCACCGACCTTCGGGACCAGCTCGTTAGGTTCGAATCGTGCCCTACGCGCTCTCCTGTAGGCGACACTGGGTCAAAATCGCCTCCGCGGCCCACCTCCCTCTAGAAACCCAGCCTAGTACCTGGAGCCCCTTTTTTCTTCTCCTCTAAAATTTCAGATCCAGAAACAGATTAGTAGGATTAAATCCATTTAAAAATGTAACTAAAGTCCAATTGCCAAGATCTAAAATCATGGTGAATCCTTGGTATTTTCTCAAACATGCAGAGGCATCACCCAGCCAATAATAATTTCTTCTATTGGCTAGAATTTTTATTTTGCTACCAGATGTACTTTACACCAAATAATTCCCCTAGAGAGTTTTACATCTCCATTTGAGATGAACCAAAATCTTGATGAGAGGTATTTGACATACCTATCATCGAGCACAGGTCCTATGCCAAGGAAAATAGAGACATGCCCTTGAGAAAAATAACAAATACAACAACTTTCTTCCTTGGATAAATTCTCTAGCTCAAACCAAATGTGGTATTGACCTGATTCCACCTCCCAGTACCTCCTAGAACCAGTATCTACCAAACCCCAGTAGCTCAATATTTATTGAGCTCTGGTTGAAGTTTTGTGAATTAAATACTTCTGTAATGGGTATTTTCACTAAATAAATCCCTTCAGGAGTTTGGCAACTCCAAACAGAGTGAATCCAATTTCTACAGAAAGCTATTTTAAATGCCTACCCCATGCCATTGGAATAAACTCAATAGCTTCTGTATAAATAATCTGGTGAAAACGAGAAAAACCAGACAAAACTTTCTTTGGGAATTTCCTGAGGGCATTCTGGAAATTCTTTTGACAAAATTCGAACTCTAGGTGGTTCAGTACAGCAAATACTACCAAACCATCCAAGGAAATAATTTTTGGAGCTCCAGATAATTTATGGTGAATTATTTCCTCCAACTAGAGTTTATTCCACTTTAAAAATCTTAATTAAATCTAGGTATTTGATAATCAAGTGAAACCACTTGTGTTGATTTTGTTTTGCAAAACCTATCTGATGACATCTTTGCTGCACATTGGTAGCCCACTGACCACAGAACCCTAATCCAAGTTCATGATATCTAGCCTTGACCACTATCTTCCCATTGGAAAAACACTACAATGGCAATCTAGTAATTTCCACCAATAAAACCCAACTTCTCCAAAAGCTCCCAAGCTCAGTAGTGTTCAGTATGTTTGCTTGCTGTATGGTTTGATGTTTGTTTACCTTGTATTGATTGTGTACTTGTCTGCTTGCATGTATACCCGATGACGACGATAGTGTGAGTGTTTGACGACAAGAAGGAAGGGACTTCTTATTATTAATTATTGAGTATTCTTGGTTTTCTAAAGAAGTCCAGGGAATTATTGCTAACCACAGGCAAGCCACCATTCCTGAACTCTGATATATGTCCTATTCTCTTTTACCTGTTTTATATCCTCTTTATAAATTGCATTATCTACCTGCATGTTTTGTTTTACAAATACTGCGATATAACTTGGCTCCTCCAAGTTATGACTTCGTGTACTTCGAGGCACCACCCCGATGTACCTACCATTTTATCCCTTTAGATCGAGGGTATGATGGTTATCGTCCTACCCCGTTGTAAACCCCGGTTTTGAGAAAAATAAATTGTTTTGGGGAGTTACCCCACTACAAAGGTTTTAAAACTGTTTTGTAAAACCCTTGGGAAGAGGCGTCGTTCCAAGCGGATGTTTTAATGAAAGAAATGGTGATGATGAGCAATGAGAAGGTGATGGGATGTTCTACGCCTTTACCGGAACAATTTTTATCTGCGCAACCACATTACCCCAGGTGCTGGGGCTTAACTCGTAGTTTGTCCGCATTAGCCGAGGCAACTTCTACCATGCTTATAGGGAGAGATCCCTGGAATTCCGGGCAGGCGCCTAATGGCTCAATGCATGGCGCCCAGAAAAGTGTTGGTGCATGGTTGATGTAGAGCTCGTTGGGAACCCCAAGAGGAAGGTATGATGAACACAACAACAAGTTTCTCTCAGTTATGAAACCAAGGTTTAATCGGACCAGTAGGAGCAAGGAAACACCCCAAAGGTGTTACTAGCTGAGCTTTGGCAGGGCACACTACTGGTGCTAGTAGCAACGTGGAAACCTACAAAACACAACCACAGAACTTTGTCCCCAACTTGCGATGAGGTTGTCAATCTCACCGTGTTTTGCTGAAAACAAAGGATTAAACGTATCGAATGGAAAGAAGTAAAAGTTTGTAGAAAGTAAACACAAAGAAGTAAACACTTTATATATTGTATTTAAAGAAAATGATCGGGATCCATAGTTCACTAGAGGTGGCTCTCCTTAGATAGATAACATGATGGTGAACAAATTATAGCGGGGCAATTGACAAACATCGAGAAAGCAATACATGCATATACTAATCATCTTGACTCCTTTGGAACTTGATTGGGCATTACAACATTATACATAGACCGCCATCCAACTACGTCTATGACTAATAATCCACCTTCAGATTATCATCCGAACCCCCTCCAGTATTAAGTTGCAAGCAATAGATTATTGCTTTACGAACTGGGTGTAAACTAAACAACGCTACTAGGAAACAGCCTATAGATAGACAAGATGTTCAGTGGCGCATAAGCAAATCTATGCGCCATAGGAAGACATCAGTGGCGCACCAGAAAGCATGCGCCACAGAAGTTTGGAAGTTCTGTGGCGCATTTTCCAGAGCATGCGCCACAGAAGTTTGGTGGTACCCGCCGGCGGGTGTAACTACCTCGGTGAATTACGCTCTTAGTTACATTCCTGGATGAGCGAAAGTGGTTAAAATAGTACGGTAGGGCCCGGGGCCACTCACGGTAGACCTTTCGGCCGTCCTAACCACTTTTAGAGCATCGGGACAAGAACGAGCGGCATAATCGGCAGGCGAAGGGATGAACTACATACACAAGTGAGTATGTATGCAAGCCTCATACAACAGTCCTCAGAGCCATTCCATCTAAAAGAAATAGGAATATTGCAACGCCATATGGCAAGATTCAGATATCCTAGATAGATATAATATTTTAGGATAGCTCCTCATACATCAAACATCAGAGTATCAGGCGGAAGTGGAAAACAAGATCCGAGTACGGATAAGAAGCAAATCGGCATAAGATGCCATATAAATAAACACATCCCGCCCACAGATCTCACGGATCCCCGTTCCCGGAATCTCTACACCGAGTGATTGTTGCCAACATCATCCGGCTCCTCCACCCAGTATCCATCTTGCGAGTACACCTGTTCATCTGAATCAAACAATTTATCGTGTGAGACCCTAGGTGTACTCTGCAAGTCTTTATGCCTCTAAAGGGGACACAACCTGGGGTGACGCAATTGCAGTAAAAGATAATAACGAACAAGTCTAAAGATACTCGCTAACCATCCGCCTAACTAATGATAGACGGATGTCCGTGAATTAAGAACAACGGTTATAACAATATAATTAACAGATCCATCCTCCTCCTCGCTTACCAACGAGGAAGCGGACGAACAACCCCATCCATTGGCAGTTTTATTAACCATTCTATGAATATTGCACTATTTACTAGTCCAGTACTTAGTCAATTCAGAAACGGTACTTTAGTTAGACTTGTCTATGATCGAGAAACTGTGCTCCAAGTCGTCCATAACCGCGAACACGGCTTTCAGAAAGATTTACCCTGGAGGGGTGCACAAATAGCAACACACACCCGATCAACCTCGGAAAAACCAACTCAAAACCCAACGAGGCATTCACGACAAAGCGATCACAGGATTCAGTAATATTTCAGGGGGCCACCCCGTTAAGCTACCCGCAACGAAGCTAGCTGACTCCGAGACGGACTCAAGGTTTGTGTGGACGACGGTAAACGACTGGGAACCCGAAAATGTGACTAGGCTTGTCGATACAGCGAAAACGTGTCACGATCCAAAACAGTACAAGTGCTCCATGCACAATCGTAAATAAACAGTAACATGGCATAAGTACAGAATAGTAATAAATCCCCAAACTAATTGTGGTCCCAAGAAATAAGAATGAATCAAGCTCTGGCTCAGGGGGGTCCATAAGGCCTCCCGGATGTGGATAGTGCGAATAGTCAAGGAACAGGAATCAAGTACTCGGGGTCCTACCGGACACAAGTGAGCATGAAAAACCAAATAGCAGATATTGCTCACCGGTGCCTCTGTCATTAGTTATCCCATTACTACTCAGGTTATGTTGTTTAGGTACCTCGTTATTCATCAGACACTCACATACCCTACACATGCTTTTCTACGACTTGCATGGCTCAAACAACTCCTGTAGTAATGGCTCATGGGATGGAGGCACAAGCTTCGGTGGGGTTTAAAAGTAAAGGCTATGTAGTACTTGGGATTCAATTTAATGCAATCGCGACTCAATGATGCAAGAATAAGATAGAGGCAATAAGTACTGTATGTATGCAAGCATGTGGTAGTGCTTGCCTGGCAGCTCAGTTGAAGCGAGATATGGATCTGGGTAGTACTCCTGTGATTCCTGATAATTCTCCTGCTGGGCGTCTATTCGAAGAAGAACCAAACAAACAAGGGCCAACATAAATAAAGTGCACAAGCATATGAATTAAAATGCGACAAGCAAACAAGCATGCCATGATGAATGATGCACAATTTACTGGCATTAAAGTAGCATGGCATGGGTGAGGTGTGGGGTACAAGAATAAAGCATTTTATTATTTATTTAGTCAAGTTTATTGCTATAAACAGTTCTGATTTGTAATAATGACATGATGCATTCTTCAATTCAGAACAAGGAATGCATAGATAGAACGGGCTCGTCGCGCTGATCGATTTAGACATATTATTTGTTGAATTCGGAGTTATAGATTTAAAGTTATTAATTTATTAAGAAAAGGGCATTTTAAAGTAATTTTAAATATCTCGAAATTTAAAGTGTTCAAACATTATTTTGAATGGCATATTTGAATTCCTCACATTTTTCTGATTCCAAAACATATATCATTTGTATTATTTGGATTTATAATTTAAAAGTTATTTAAAAACAGATTTGAATTTGAATTTAAACAATTTTTGGAAAAGTTTAATTAAAAACAGAAAAGCAGGAAACATTTGCTACTCAGCTAGTTACAGACCCAGTCGCTGACGGGTGGGCCAGCTACTAACTAGGACACACGCGCACATAAAGGTTTTTCTCACCGCGGTTTTACCTAGCCTCTACGAATGACAGGTGGGGCCAGCGGCTATGGGCCCATGTGCCAGAGGCTGAGCCCGCAGAGGCTGACAGGTGGGGACGGTATGGAGCGCGGGTTGAGTGTGCAAAACTGCGGGTGCCTTTTTGTAAAAAGGATAGGGAGGCTGACCGTTGGGGCTCGGTGTACCGCGGGTTGAGCCGGCAAAAGTCGCAGGGGGGTATGTGCAAAAAGGGCGAGGCTACTGTGGATCTTATCCTCGGTCTGACGGATCTAACGGACGCGCGTGGCACGCGGCGCGGCGGGGCGGGGACTCGAACCCGCAACGCGGGGCGCCCGCACTGAGGTGTGGAGCCAGTGCGGATGGGTATGGGACGGTGACAGAAAAGCGGACGGGGCCTAGCTAAGCCTCTGTGAGGCGCGTCGACGGGCAGATGGCAGCGGCTCCCATGCACGGAGGGCGTTCGGCGAAAATTCCGGCGAGCACAGATCGCGACGACGACAACGGAGATGTCCGTTAGGACGAGGGACTCACCGAGGGGAGGTTGATGGAGGTGGATCGGCCTGGGGTTCGTCGGAGCGACGAGGAAGCAGACGCGCCCGAGGCTAGGGTTTGTGGCGGAGCGGCGGTAGTTCTGGTGGCTGCAGAGCGGCGTCTCCTCGCTGGCGTGTACTGGGCGAAGCAAGGGACCCTCCTCGGCTTCCTCGACCACCTCCACGTCACGCACGCAAGCTGGTTCGGGGGGAGCGGTGGTGGCTACTGACGGCGGACGCCGGTGAACAGAGAAATCGGGTGGCGTTGGTGGCGAAGGAGAGGGGAAGGGCAAGGCCCTGGGGTTAGATCTGGGTGATTCCAAGAGGCGTGCGGGAGGAGATAAAGGTGAGAGGGAGAGGGGAGAGGCCATGGGGCATGTTGGAGGAAAAGGTGGCTTCGGCCACCTTTCCTTTCTCTGCCTCACGTGCTGGCATGGCGACCAGGGTAGGCAGGGCAGGGGTGAGGCTGCACGGTGGGCCAGGGAGAGATCGAGGATGGCAGGCTCAGGCTGGGGCCAGCATGGAAATGCGAGAGAGAGGGAGAGGGTGAGCTAGGGTAGATTAGAGAGGGGTGTCTCGGTTTAGGGTTTTGGTTAGGGGTAGAGAGGGTAGCTAGGGTGTGGGGCCAGCATGGCAGGCTCGGGTAGGGTGTACACTAGAGGGGTGGCTCGGCTAAGGTGTAGAGAGAGATAGAGAGAGGGGCTAGGTATTAGGGTTTGGTTATAAACACCCTTGGTCATACATGGATGAAGGTGAGAAGGAGAGAAAGGGAAGGACATGGTGTAGGGTTTTAGCATGCATAAAAACAAGCTCCACCAAGTGTGTGGTTATGTCATGGAGATAGGGATGAGAGAAAAAGGTGGTGAGGAAAAATGATCTCACATGACCATACATGGGTACATGCACTTGTGAGAGGAAAAGAGGAAGGGGAGCTTGATGCACATGGCAAGGATACAAGATCAAGGTGGAAAGGATTGAGAGGGAGAGGGATTTGAAGAAGATGATCCACTCCAAAAATCAAATAAAAATCAAAGGAGAACACATGGTGGTGATGGTTGCATGGCCCATGCAAAGGCATTAAATGCCATGTTTTAATCTTGTGAAAACAAAATAATTAACAAGGCATGATTCCCGTGCATTACCAAAATATGGAATAAAGGCCAAGCAAAAAGAATTAAAGGGATGCTCCATATGGAGTAGAAGGGGATGACCATATTTGAATAAAATTGGGACATGCTAGTGTGTATGTTCCACTAGATATTTAGTAAGCCCAAAAATATCCCAACATGAGCATAAACCCCAAAACAACCCATATGGAAGCTAGAAAAGGGATCCACTCACAAGGCATGCAAATGTGGCCATATGGCTCTCATAAACCAATAATGTGGAAACAATATGGTGCATATATGAGAGCATGTGGAGTTAGAAGTAGATCCATCCCAACCTATATGAGCTAGAGATGAAAACAAAATAAGATGCAAGCTCACATGTAGTAGGATGGTGGAATTATGGGGTGGTGACAAGAAAGGTGGTGGAGTTAAACAAAAGATATGCCCCCAACTCAGCTTGGGCATTAAACAATACATCAATAACCAAATACAATATCTCAAGAGGCAAATTCAATTAATAATGCATATGAGAGAAGAACCAAATGGAAAAAGGGTTTTATATGATGCTCAAATGCAAGGTGGCATGATGACATGAGCATGATATAATTATGATGCAACAATTATAAGTAGGAAGTAGCATATATATAGACTAGGCTAGTAGCATTGCAATTGTTAGACAATTGGGATGCTACAGCGGGGGAGGGGGTGATCCAAGTTCTGTGGCGCATTACAAAATATGTGCCACAGAAGTTGCAACTTCTATGGCGCATATTTGCTGATGCGCCACAGAACATGGAGGGGGGCCCCACCACGGAATCTAATTCACCCAAGTTCTGTGGCGCATGTTGACATATGCGCCACAGATGTGTTTCACTGCTGTGGCGCATATCCCAACATGCGCCACAGAACTCGGAGGTGGGCCCCACAGAGGAATCTTATTCACCCACTTCTATGGCGCATATGGGGTTATGCGCCACAGAAGTTTCAGCATCTGTGGCGCATTTCCTCGTGGTGGTGGGATAGATAGATAAGAAAGCTAGCTCTTGTCACCTTTTTAACATGGATCTGGATGCCCTCATCTGTGGCGCATTTCCTCCATATGCGCCACAGATGAGGGCATCCAGATCCATGTTAAAAAGGTGAAAAGAGCTAGCTTTCTTATCTATCTATCCCACCACCACCCATTTCACATCTCTACCTCCTCCCAACTCGTCTTCCTCCTCCCTCACACCCCATCTGGCCCATAGTTTCTCCATTTTCTTATATCTAAACCTACTTTAATCCATAGATTGGTAAGTAGAAGCTTCGCTCCAACTTCTAGATCTAAAAGTTCCTTACTTTTCTCTCTCACATCTCTCTATTTGTTTACTAATTTCCTCTCCACCAACTTGCATTGTAGATCTATTTGTCTATACTCTCTCATCGCGCGGTCTCATCTCGCTATTATTGTGTCTACTATAGGTGAGTACTTGGCCATCATGAACATGTAGGTGAAGCTTGTCGCGCGGGCGGTGTGTGTGTGCGATCTATGGCGAGACGATGCTTGTGTGTGGTGCATGAATGTTTGCAATGGGAGGAAGTTTTTTGTTGTTTGCTTGTTGTTGTCGGGCCCAGCCGGTGTGGTTGCATCGATGTTTGCCGAAATGTTGATTCATTTCCATTTCGGCAAATTTTTGCACTACCCATATGTCCTAATTTTAGGAAAGGTCATGCCGAATTTTTTCCGGCTAGCATTCATGCATGTGTGTGTTCATATGGTGTGGTTCTCACCTATACTCTCTGTTTTGACCGCTCAGGCAACCATGGTTCTCACGATGAGCGAAGCCCAATTGCTAGGTACAAGAAAGGCGCGAAGGAGGACATGATTCTGAACAACAAGACCATGATAAGCTGTCCATGTCGAACATGCAAACTGCAGCGCTGGATTGACCCTGAATCTGGACAATTGGAGGGTCACCTGCTTAGGCGCGGTTTCATACGCGACCTCAGTGAGGCGACGGAAGGACATGGTGGTGGTCATGAAGACGTGGGCGGGCGAGAAGACGAAGAGTCTACCGGGCATGATCATCATGACGAAGGAGATGCCAGCGGGCATGATCATCATGATGAAGGAGATGCCGGCGGGCATGATCAGCATGGAGAAGGAGATGACGACAGGCATGATCATGAAGAAGGAGAAGACGCGAACACACAAACGCTGCTAACT
This sequence comes from Avena eriantha, assembly GCA_910589775.1. Lineage (NCBI taxonomy): Eukaryota > Viridiplantae > Streptophyta > Magnoliopsida > Poales > Poaceae > Avena > Avena eriantha. Next base: position 224,702,431 of record OU342741.1, read on the forward strand.
TCGATCTTGCAGGACCCTCATGTTCAAGAACTGCTCCTCAAGGAGACGAGCAACGACAAAGCTGCAGCCAGAGAGAAAGCCAAGCTGGCACAAATGGAGGTAGACGGGATGACTCCATTGTATCCTGGGTGTCGCCCCGAGGATACACGTTTGAGTGTAACGCTCAAGGCTCTAGAGATGAAGGCCGAACACAAATGGACCGATGTGAGCTTCAACACGAACATGGAATACTGGCACGACCGACTTCCTAAGGGGAACACATTGCCAACAAGTATCGAGGAGGCCAAGAAAATCGTGGCAAGACAGACCGGCTATCCCTTGGTAGCCGGATCAGCGGGAGGCAGTCAGATACGGCTACATAGCCGGACTCAATCAACAGGACAGGGTGACGTGTGTATCAGTGCACGGTACGCCCTGTACGGTGACATGAGTGGCAACTACCCGGCCATACCGAAGACTTTGCGTGGGTGACGCAGGAACAGTGGCCGGTGCTGACGACAGGCTCGCACAGCGTCCACTGTGCCTACGACAGCCATACCGCTCGTACTCCGATAGGACAAGCCATACCAGACACTGTGGATGACTAGTCGGCTGGGACCCGCCTGTGGGGCCCGCCAGTCGGACTGGCTAGTGAGACCCTTGCCTCTCTGCCTATATAAGGAGAGGCAAGGCCTCAGTAGAAAGGGTTGGTCTCATTGCATTTAAGGCAGTAGCTAGAGCATACAGCTCAAGGAGCACTTGTAGTTCGTATATTCCACATGGCCAGATCCGGCAGGAGTAGGGGCTTTACCTCACCATGAGGGACCCGAACCTGGGTACTTCTCGCGTCCCGCTACGCTCGCTTGTATCCAATCCTGCCCGCGGATGCCGTCGATAGCTTCCCTGCTAGTCCCCACACCTCTATCTAACCTCCTCAGGTACTGCCGTTCCTAACACAACGACAGTTGGCGCCCACCGTGGGGCAGATGCTTCGACCGGAGTCACGTTCTGCACGGGACTCCGCACTTCAGCCGGTGAGCGCGTGGCCTCCGGCCTGGTGCTCACGCTCGGCAAATTCAACTGCGTCATCGACAATGCTTCCTGCTTCGCCGGAACCTCCTTCCCGGCGAACGACACCGTTCTGCTATTCGGCGACCTCTTCGTTTACGTCGCCACCGTCCCAGAACGTTTCCCTAGGGAAATCGTCTCTGTCGCGGAGCTGCCGTGCTCAGACGGCAGCGCCTCCGCCGCACCTCGCGGCACGGAGGTCATGATGGCCGGTTCCAGCTCCCATCCCCGTCAGCCGCAGGAGCGAGGCGCGGACGAGGTCAGAACTTCTGCTCCCCCGCAGCCCCGGAACCCGGTGGAGGATGCCATTGATCGGCTCCTGACGCCGGTTAACCTCGGGGATAACCCGGAGGAGGCGGAGGCCAACTTCAGCATGGAGAGACAGATCCTCCTCCATGAGGCCATGGAGCTAGCTGCAGCCCGTAAGCAGCTCGAGATCACCCGGCGCGAGTACGACCGCGCACACGGCCTCACTCCGGCTACCGCGGAGCCAAGCCGGTGCGGCCAGGTAAGGCGTCGGGGCGGCGAGCTTGGCGGTAGGTTGGAAAAGGACGGGGAACCGGATCCCGTGCCCGCCCTCGCACAACCCACCTACAACACGCCCATCAAGAACTTGCACGTGGCGCGAGCCGCGACAGAGGAACTACCCAGCCTAGAGGGCGAGGAGCGAGCCCGCCAGCAAGCCCACGTGCAGGAGCTCCTCCGCGCAGCGGATGAGCAGGCTGGCACCAACCGGCAGGTGCAGGAAGACCTTAGCTACTCCAGGAGGAGCGAGCTACCGGCCAACAGCAGGGGCGCGCTGCGTGACACCCAGCAGGCGTCTTCCCCTCAGCCGCCCAGGGCCCGCAGCAGGCGCCGCAGCTCCGGTAACAGGGGCCAGCCGCGCCAGGAGCAGACGGTGAACAGCAACCCGCCACCTCCCCCTCCGCCAGCCGGAGCGCCCAGACCAGCCGGTTCCCGTCTCTCGGGCCGGGTGGGAGCGCCCAACCCGGATCGCCCGGATGCCCGCGACCGCATCGAGCTCCTCGCTCAAGCGCGCGTCACGGAGGAGGAAGAGTCTACCGGTCCGGTTTGTTTCGGACCCCGTATCCGGAACGAGCCGTTTCTGGATAAATTCTCCCTGCCTAGGGACACGCCCAAGTACGACAGCAGCATGAAGCCGGAGGACTGGCTGACCGACTACGCTACGACAGTCGGCATCGCCCATGGGAACAAGCGCACAACCGTGCGCTACATCCCCCTCATGCTAACGGGGTCAGCGAGGACATGGCTCAATAGCCTCGCGCCCAACAGCATCAACGCCTGGCCTGACTTCGAGAAGGTGTTCGTCCGCAACTTCAACGGGACGTACAAGCGCCCAGGGCGCCCGCGCGACCTGGCCTTGTGCGTCCAGGGCGACCACGAGACCGACCGCGAGTACCTCGCCAAGTGGACGGAGCTGCGCAACACTTGCGAGGGCATCCTAGAGAGCCAAGCCATCGGCTTCTTCATCGAGGGTTGCCGCGAGGGCACCATGCTTCGCCACCGGCTACTGTGTGACGAGCCAAAGACCATGGTGGAGCTCATGACGGTTGTGGACCAGTATGCCACGGCGGATGCCACCATGAAGAAGCCCCTCCGAGTAAATGCGGACGGCCGCCCAACTCCCACGGAGCCGGCTCTCGACCGACCCAGCCATCCGGCTGGAGAAGCCGGACCCTCTAGAAGCCACGACAACGACAACCGGTTCCATGGGGACCGCCAGGCCGGACAGCAGAAGCCTCGCTACCACGCGCGGCAAGTCAATGCTGTGGAGGGCACGCCCGACGCGCCGGTTAATGAAGCAAGGAGGCAGAAGCCACGGCTCACCTTCGACCAGATGTTCGATGGCCCGTGCAAGTGGCATAGCGGTCCCTTCAAGCCGGCTACGCACATCACCCGGAACTGCAGCTGGACCCGCCAACCAAAGGACCAGGGCAACCAGCCGCGTCCCCCGCCTCCCCCACCGGGTGGACCTCCACCACCGGCTAGGGGAGCCGGCAATGATGGCAATGGCAGCAACGGCGGCAACAACAACGGCTACCCCCAGCCGCACGCCGCCTACCACATTTTCGAGACGGAGCAGGACGACAAGCACAGCCGCAGGTGACGCTCCAAGGAGGTCAACACCATCGCCTCTCCGGTCCCCCAGTATCTGAACTGGTTAGAAACCCCTATCACCTGGAGCCGGGCGGATCAGCCTGAGCATCTACCGACTCCCGGGGGCTACGCCATGGTACTCGACCCCCTCATCGTCTCTAACGCGCGCACTTGCCGATTCTCGTGCGTCCTCATCAACGGAGGCAGCAGCCTCAACCTCCTCTACCAGTCCTCGCTAGAGAAGCTGGGCATTCGCGAAAGCGACCTGCGCCCGACTACCACGACGTTCCACGGCGTACTGCCGGGGCCAGCCTGCGCCCCGCTGGGGAAAATCTAGCTGGACATCATTTTCGGGACCGAGGAGAACTTCTGCTGCGAACCAATCTGGTTCGAGGTGGTAAATCTATCGAGCTCCTACCACGCTCTCCTCGGGCGCCCCGCCCTCGCCAAGTTCATGGCCATCCCCCACTACGCCTACGTCAAGACGAAGATGCCGGGACCCCACGACGTGATCACCGTCACCCGCTGCTTCAGGCGATCGATGGAGTGCGCCTCAGCCGGTTCCAAACTGGCGGAGGCCCTCATCATAGCCCGGGAGAAGCGCGTGATCATGCGCAATGTGGCCATGGCCCAGCAGGACATTCCGGCTAGCAGCAAGCCGGTTGGACAAGGAGCCTTCCAGCCGGCAAAGGAGACGAAGAGGATCCTGCTCGACCCCTCTGATCCGACCAAGTTCGTCACCATTGGCGCCGGCTTGGACAGCAAATAGGAAGGCGCGCTCGTCGACTTCCTCCATGAGAATCGAGACATCTTCGCGTGGTCCCCCAAGGACATGCCGGGTGTGCCGAGGGAGTTCGCCGAGCACTCACTTCACGTGCGTCCGGATGCCAAGCCGGTCAAGAAACCTCTGCGCCGGTTCGTAGAGGAGAAGAGAAAGATAATCGGTGACAAGATCACCCGGCTCCTTGCAGCCGGGTTCATCATGGAAGTGTACCACCCGGACTGGCTGGCGAACCCAGTCCTGGTACTGAAGAAGAACAAGACCTGGCGCATGTGTATCGACTACACCAGCCTGAACATGGCGTGCCCTAAAGACCCCTTCGCCTTGCCCCGTATCGATCAAGTCATCGATTCCACGGCCGGCTGTGATTTGTTGTCTTTTTTATATTGTTATTCCGGGTACAATCAGATCCGGCTAAACCTGGCTGATCAGATTAAGACATCATTTATCACCCCCTATGGGGCTTTCTGCTATGTAACCATGCCTTTCGGCCTAAAGAACGCAGACGCCACCTATCAGCGATGTATGCAGAAATGCTTGCACTCGCAGATAGGCCGAAACGTGCACGCTTACATGGATGGCGTGGTTATCAAGACCAAGGAGAAGCGCACCCTCCTCGAGGACCTGTGAGAAATGTTTGGCAACCTCCGCCAGTACCGGATGAAGCTGAACCTAGAGAAGTGCGTCTTCGGGGTACCGCCCGGTCAGCTCCTCGGTTTCCTCATTTCACAGCGAGGTATCGAGGAAAATCCGGAGAAGATCGCGGCCATCGCGAGGATGCAACCGCCCAGGAACCTGCTTGGAGTCCAGAAGTTCACCGGATGCCTTGCTTCCCTCAGTCGTTTTGTCAGCCGGCTGGGGGAGAAGGCACTCCCGTTGTACCAACTGATGAAGAAGACGGACAAGTTCTCCTGGACTTCGCAAGCCGACGCCGTGTTTCACGACCTCAAGCACATGCTATCCACATCACTGGTCCTAGCCACGCCGGCTAGTAAGGAGCCGATGTTGCTCTATATAGCAGCCATCAGCCGGGTCGTCAGCGTCGTCCTGGTGGTGGAGCGCCCCGAGGAAGGCAAGGCTCAGCCGGTTCAGAGGCCCGTCTACTACCTCAGTGAGGTTCTCTCCCTCTCCAAGCAGAACTACCCCCACTACCAAAAGATGTGCTACGGCGTGTACCTGGCATGCAAGAAGCTCAAGCACTACTTCCAGGAGCATCCGATTAAGGTCGTGTGCACTGCACCCCTTTCAGAAATCATCGGCAACAAGGACGCCACCAGCCGAGTTGCCAAGTGGGCCATCGAGCTTGCCGCCTACTCCATCCAGTACGAGCCCCAGCTCACGATCAAGTCGCAAGCGTTGGCGGACTTCCTCGTCGACTGGGCCGAGACCCAGTATCTCCCACCGGTTCCGGATTCGGACCATTGGCGGATGCACTTCGATGGATCAAAGATGCTCGGGGGCTTGGGAGCCGGCATCGTGCTCACCTCGCCCAAGGGAGACCGGCTGGAGTACGTACTACAGATCCACTTCAAGGCCTCCAACAACGTAGCCGAATATGAGGCACTGGCGCACGGACTCCGGCTGGCCAAGGAGATCGGTGTCAACCGGATCCTGTGCTTCGGCGATTCGGACTTGGTGGTGCAAGAAGTATCCGGGGAATGGGACGCCAGAGACGCAAACATGGCTCTCTACCGGTTCCACATCCAGAAGCTCAGCGCCTCGTTCGAAGGTTGTGAATTTCACCACATCCCCCGCGTCAGCAACGAGGCAGCCGATAGGCTCTCCAAGATCGGATCCACCAGGCAGGCCATCCCACCAGGGGTGTCCTTGGAGCACCTACGCAAGCCATCCATCGACCCGTTGCCAGAATCAGACTCCATCGTGTGGGCAGGAACCGTTCTGGCCAACGGAACGGCGGAAGCAGAGCCGGCAGAACCACCAAAAAAGAAGACCCGCACCAATTCTCGCCGGGCAGCGCCTTCCGGCTCGCAAGGCCCGGGGGCTGCCGGCTCGCCTAGCGGCTCGGGGGCTGCCTCTCGGGATACGCCATCCGGACGGCTCTCAGACACCCGTTAACCGGAGAATGTAAGCATCCTCGTCATTCGGGAAGTGCCATCCTGGGCACAGCCCTTCATGAGCTACATCGCCAATGGAGAACTTCCGGACGACGAGGTGCAGGCCAGGCAAATCCGGTGCCGCGCGCACGCATACACCATCATAAATGGCGAGCTATACAAGCGTAGTGTATCCGGAATCTTCCAAAGATGTGTTGATACGGATATGGGCCACCGGCTACTCCAGGACATCCACCAGGGCGAGTGCGGGCACCACGCTTCATCAAGGGCGATAGTCGCCAAGGCGTTTCGCCATGGTTTCTATTGGCCCACCGCCCTCGAGACGCTGAGCAGCTGGTCCGCGCATGCAATGGGTGCTAGCGCTTCGGGCAGCTCAGGCACATACCAACTTTGGTACTCAAGACCATACCGATCACCTGGCCGTTCACGGTTTGGGGCCTTGACATGGTCGGTCCCTTCAGGCGAGCGCGCGTGGGCATGACCCACCTGCTGGTGGCGGTGGACAAGTTCACGAAGTGGATCGAGGCCAAGCCTATCCGAAAGCTGGACGGGGCGACGGTCGTCACCTTCTTCACCAACATCATCAACCTCTTTGGCTACCCCAACAGCATCATCACCGACAACAGCACGAACTTTGCCAAGGGGGCCTTCGCCCGGTTCTGCAGCAACAAGGGCATCCGACTGGACCTCGCCTCCGTCACGCACCCACAATCCAACGGGCAAGTCGAAAGAGCAAACAAATTAGTGCTAGCCGGCACCAAGCCACGTCTCATCGAGCCGTTGGAGCGTTCACCCGGATGTTGGATCGAAGAACTTCCGGCTGTGCTGTGGAGCCTCCGCACCACGCCGAATAGGGCAACCGGCTACACGCTGTTCTTCCTGGTCTACGGATCAGAAGCCGTCCTCTCCGCCAACATCGAGTTCGACTCCCCTCGCAAGCTTCTCTACAACGAAAAAGCCAACCAGGAGGCACGGGAGGACGGAGTGGACCTCCTGGAGGAGGCCCGCGAGCTGGCCTCGTCCAGATCAGCCCTGTACCAGCAGCGACTACATCGCTACCATTCAAATCGGATCCGCCCAGTCGCATTCCGCGAGGGCGACCTGGTTCTCCGGCTGGTGCAAGACACGAAGGGCACGCACAAGTTATCGCCACCCTGGGAGGGACCCTTCATCATCAGCCGGGCGCTGCTCAACGACTCCTACTACCTCATCGACACGCAGCAGCCACGCAAGAACAATATGGACAAATCAGACGAGGAGACCGAGCGCCCCTGGAACGCGGCCCTGCTGCGCCCATTTTACACCTAGTCGCTGGACAGTGTATGTATCCTGAAACCCCTATGAATAAAAATACGGACCCCCACGAGAATCTCGGGGCCCCTTGCCAGAAATATGTATGCACCTGTTCTCCGGTTATTGTTTTTTCGGCTCCGGCAGCCCCTACCTGGGCTCGCCGGCTGGCCCGGCCTGCTAAGTCAACAAGCTGGCTGAGTACTGTGCGATGATGTCAGAGGCCCACTCTTCTTCTCAGCTACAGACTGTAACCCGGCTGTCCGGCTAGCAAGAGCAAAAGCCCGAGGCATCCCACACGAAAAACAGGGAGGAGACGCGACAGATCGGGTGTCCCGGCCCTGCAACTAGCTCGAACCAATCTAGCTGCTAAGCCTTTAGTACCGTGCACAATGTACTATCAGCTCCCTTCGATCCCGGCTGCCCGGCAAGGACGCAGCGAAAACAACAGAGCGCATGGGAAAGCGACTAAGTGGCTAGAAAGGGACGGGCCAGTTTTCGAAAAAACAAGCCGTTTTCTGGCTACAATTTGGCAGACTAACCTACTAACCTATGTGGACATGTGTGTATCCGTACGTACGTGCGTTCGACTACTTAGAGTCGGAGTCCAGGAGAAGGAAAGAAGATTCGAAGTCCTTGCCTTCATCAAGCGCTCCGAATCTCGGGGGCTACACCCACTGGGTGTGCTCGCGCGCCCCCAGTGGAATCTTATGATTCCCGACCGGCTAAAGGCGTTTATCCGGCCATTCGGAGCCCAGGTGAGGGCAAGGGCTGGAGCAAGAAAAAGACAAGGAAGATTCGAAGCACCTGGCTACGCCAGCTACTCCGAATCTCGGGGGCTACACCCAGTGGGTGCGCTCGCGCGCCCCCACTGGAATATTAGTTCCCCCGGCTAAAAGGGTTCAGCCAACAAAAGCAACCGACTGAGACGAGTCTAGTCGGATAAATACAGAAGAACTGGGAAAGAAGGAAGATTCGAAGCACCTGCCTTCGCCAACTACTACGAATCTCGGGGGCTACACCCAGTGGGTGCGCTTGCACGCCCCCACTGGAGGTGTAGGTTATCTGGCTAAAGGCGTGCAGCCGGGCAAAATGAAACTCAGCGCACAAGGAAAAGATGATTTCAACAATAACAAGCAAAAGAGAGACGAAGCTCTCGCAACTTACCCGGCGTCAAAGACAGCCGACACAAACAGACAAGGTTCACAAGTGTACAACACAAGACAATTACACCCGGCATCCCGTGGCGATATCTAGGCGGCAGGACCCTTGCCGTGAGGGAGATCTTGGCCAGCGGAAGCTTCGGGCGGCGAAGGAGGCGCGGAGCTTGACCCGGTTCCAGCACTGGCAGGCGGCGGCATCGGGGCCTCCACATCAGGAGTGCCGACAGACTCCGAGTTGGTGAGGACCTCGTCGGGGTCCACGTAGTCGGCGATCTTGATGGCGGACCCGCGGAGCTCCGGATGGGCTTGGCGGGTGTCTTTGTACCAGGAGAGCATCAGAGCCAGGGCCATCTCCACTCCGGCTCGCGTAGCCAGGTCCCGTAGCCGGTCCACCGCAGCCGGCACCTCCCCCATCTTCGCAGCCAGCTGCGCCATTGTCTCCGGGACCAGAGCCTCCGGCCAGACAAAGGAGAAGACGTCCCTCGCCGCCTGGCGAAGCTTAGCAGCCTCCTCGCCAAGAAGGACGACGAGCTCCTGGGCCGTAGGCTGCGCTCCCGGCCAATTCTCCTGCAGCCGATTGTAGGCCAGCAGGTCTATGCCGGGGTAAAAAGCTGTCAGAAAAGAGAAGTCAGATCCGGCTACCGGATCCGGAAAGAAATGAAGACCGAAAGAAAACTCACCCTTGGCGGTGTGGCCGACCTGCATCAGCTCCTCCACTAGCGCCTTCTCCTTGAGCGCCAACCGTTTGATCTCCTTCTCTTGGTCCTTGTTCTGGGCCTCGAGAAGGGAGAAAGCTTCGGTCCGGCTGGCGAGCGAGGCGTCGCGCTCCTTGATGGTGGCCTCCAGACCGTCCACCCGCGCGTGCCAGTCCTTATTCTGCAGCCGCAGGGTGGAGTTGGACTTGCTCAACCGGTCGTTCGCCTTCTTCAAGCGATCGATCTCGCGCTGGGCACATATGAGGATGGCTGCAACAAACCGGCTATCAGTACCCCCAAAAAAACGGGGGGGGGGGGGGAGAGCCGGACAAAGTGAACTTACTCTGGGAGGTCCCGTTGGCGGCAGCGAGTTTCTGCTCCAACGACTGGTTCCCGCCGGCTGTGGCCTCCAACAGCCGGATCTCCTTCACCGCCAGCTCGAGCGTGGCGGCAAGGTTCGATAGCGAGGCAGCGGAAGAGGCGTCGTCGTCCATGGCGTTGACGGCCAGGGACTCCTTCGCCGCGACCACCGTCGCCTGCCACTCCTCCGCGGGCTCCTCGTCGGAGTTGTCGTCGCCAACGACGACGAGCTCCTTGCCAGCAGCCCCCCGCGTGCCTGCGGAGGAGCCTTCTGGCTGGGAGGACCTCGCCTCTAGCTGGGGGACTTCCGGCTGGGCGGGGTCAGTCGGCTCAGCCCGAGGGGGAGGCGAAGGCAGCGCATCAGAGGAAGGAGGAGCGCTGGTCGGCGCAGTCGGGGTGCAGGGCGGCGACCCGCCGGGCGCGCGAGCCGGGCTCGCGGCTCCAAAGGAAACGAGCGTGCTAAGGAAAAAGCGAGGAAGACAGGAGCAAAACAGGCCAAAGTCAGAAAAGGAGGAAAAAGGCAAACCGACAGAAAGGGAAGGGGGAGAAGGAACATACCCCGGCACCACGGGAGGCGGCCCCTTCTTCCGGCCAAGATGGCTTGACGGCAGGGTGCCGGACCGGCTTGGCGGCGGGGCGCCGGACCGGCTCCTCTTGGGCGCCGGCTCCTCCGCCGCGGGGCGGCGGGAGCCGGAGCGGCTGGAGCCGCTCCCACCCGCTCCCCCGTTCGTCGTGGAGCGCGTCGCCGGCTCCGTGGTCGGCATGGCCTCCTCCTCGTGCACCTCCGGGTGCGGGTCGGTGGCCGGCTCGTCGTTCCGACTGGGGAAGGCGTCGCCATCCCCATCCGATTCCTCGCTGGATCGCCGGGCGCGCGGCTCGTGCAGGTTGGGCGCGAACTCCTCGAGGGCCACCGCGCCCTCCTCACGGATGATGCAGGGGAACATCTGCCGAACACAAAAGTCAGCCAGACGAAGACAAAGAACAAGAACAAGAACAAGAAGACATCAAAAGTGCATCCGGCTAGAAGAGCTTACCCGAGGCACGCGGTTCTTCCGCGTATACGGCGCCAGGCTAAACTTCCAGTTCTCCAGCAGCCGCTCTTTGGTGATCGTCCACACCCACTCCTTCAGGTTGTGGTAGCGGGGATCGCGGCGTGACAGCCGAGTCCGGTCCAACCGGCCCAAATAGTAGCACATCTTGTGTGCTCGTTGCTGCAACGACATCATCAGCCGGGACATCCAGCTGAGAGTTACGTCCAAGCCAGTCAGCCGGCAGTGGACGAGGGAGCGCATGCGCTTCAGTAGCTCGTCCGTCTCTGCCTTGTCGCCGTGGAACTTCAAGTCCCAGTTCTGCCGGCTGGACTCAACGTCCTGGAAAGCCGGCAGATTGATCCAGTCGACATTGGTGAGGTTCTTCACGTAGAAGTACGACTGCTTCCACAGTCGCACCGTATCATGAAGAAGGAACTTGGGGTAGCCGGTCTGCGAGCGGGAGTAAATGGAGGCGCCGCCGCAGACGACTAAGGGCCCCTGGGTGAACTGCACCTGTGGCCGGACTCGAAAGAGGCGGCAGAAGAGCCTGAGATCCGGCTGGATCCCGAGATAGCTCTCGCAGAAAGCAACGAAATGCGCCAGCGTTCCGATTGCGTTGGCGCCGAGGTGGTGGAGACGAAGGTCAAAGAAGGCGAGGAAGGTCAAGAGCAACGGGTTCACCGGAAGGCCGAACCCGCGGGCTTGATGGGACAGGAATATGATGCGCTCGCCCTCCTTTGGATGCGGCGACACTTCCCCGGCCGGCGCTAGCCGCACCGCCACCTCCTCCGCCGGCAGGAGGACGCGGGTGGCGCGGTACTTCGTGATCTGGTCCTCGGTGACGGTGGAGCCGCACCAGGCCCCGCGGTCGGCGGTCATCTCCGGTTTATAAGGGGGAGCGGCGACGGAAGAGTGGCGGTGGCCCGTAACGTTGACAACGGCGAGCGGGCGGCGCAGAGAGCAAGAGCGCGGAAGCAGAAGCACGCTGGGAAGAAGGAACTGCAATGGGGTAGCGAAGGAAAGAAATCGCCTCCCCCGCGGCGCCCCTTTAAAGAGCCAAAAGGGCAACCGTCGACGGGGCACGTGGCGCGCATCCGAGCGACCCACACCCCAACCGCCGCCTAAGATCCCGTGTGCCGGAGCGGGATGCGCAGAAGATCCTGGAGCAGAAACCGAAGCGCCGGACAGCAGCTTCCCGAGGCGACATGCGACGGGACGTTACCCTGCCCGCCGCAGAGTAATGATGGCGCATGCGCGCGTGGCCGGCGTCAGCACAGACGTCACAGGTAGCGCAACCGCCGAGCTCAGCCGGACGCAAATTCAAAAACAAGAGGAAGCGCGCGCACATTTCGCCTAAAGGAGGAATCCACACGCGCTCGGGGGCTAGTGTCAGGGGGATGATCCCCGGGTACCCCAACCAAATAAGAAACAAGACAGTCCGGCTAACCAGAGGCAGCCGGACAAGGCAAGACAGCCCGACTATCCCCTGGTAGCCGGATCAGCGGGAGGCAGCCAGATACGGCTACATAGCCGGACTCAATCAACGGGATAGGGCGACGTGTGTATCAGTGCACGGTACGCCCTGTACGGTGACAAGACTGGCAACTACCCGGCCATACCGAAGACTTTGCGTGGGTGACGCAGGAACAGTGGCCGGTGCTGACGACAGGCTCGCATGGCGTCCACTGTGCCTACGACAGCCATACCGCTCGTACTCCGACATGACAAGCCATACCGGACACTATGGATGACTAGTCGGCTGGGACTCGCCTGTGGGGCCCGCTAGTCGGACTGGCCAGTGAGACCCTTGCCTCTCTGCCTATATAAGGAGAGGCAAGGCCTCAGTAGAAAGGGTTGGTCTCATTGCATTTAAGGCAGTAGCTAGAGCATACAGCTCAAGGAGCACTTGTAGTTCGTATATTCCACATAGCCAGATCCGGCAAGAGTAGGGGCTTTACCTCACCACGAGGGCCCCGAACCTGGGTACTTCTCGCGTCCCGCTACGCTTGCTGGTATCCAATCCCGCCTGTGGACGCCGTCGATAGCTTCCCTGCTAGTCCCCACACCTCTATCTAACCTCCTCAGGTACTGCCGTTCCCAACACAACGACACATCTGTATCTCGGGCTATTGAGAGAGGAGTTAGCCAGCTTGTGGGAGACGCCGGCCCGTACGTGGGACGCCTACACTAAAGAATATTTCCATCTGAGAGCCACGTTGCTCACGACCTGTAGGACTATCCTGGTTACGCATATGTATCGGCCCAGGTGAACCACAGACACAATGCATGCGTCAAGTGCATGGATGAGACACCGCATCTCCAGCTACCAAGGGATCCTGGGTCTTCGAAAACCGTGTTCCAAGGTACTCGAAAGTGGCTCCGCATGGATCACCCGTGGAGAAAACGTGGTGACCTGTTCAATGGTAAGGACGAGCTCGAAAGAGCCCCGCGTCCGAGGAGCGGCGAAGAAATCGAGGAGCTTTTGAATAATTGGGTAGATTGCCCTACGCTTGGAAAAAAAGACCGAGGACAAAGCCGCTGCTGGGTGTATGGAAAGCAAGGTCTGTTTTCTAGGACCTGCCGTATTGGAAGGTCCTTCACACTCCCCATAGCCTCGATGTAATGCACATCACGAAGAACGTTACCGAGAGTCTGCTTGGCACTCTACTGAACATGCCGGAGAGGACCAAGGATGGGCCGAAATCAAGAAAGGACCTTAAATTGCTTGGCATAAAGAAAGATCTTCAGTACCCTGATAGTGATGATGATGATGATGATCATCAGGAAGGGACTCAAGGTTGCCACAAAAGAGTTAAGAAGAATGAGGTGGTGCTTCGCGCTGCCTGCTTCACTCTGAGTCTGGAGGAGCTCGAGCAGTTTTTCAGGTGCCTCTTAGGAGTGAAAGTTCCTCACGGTTACTCGGGGAAGATAAGCAGATATCTGGACGTGGCGAAGAAGAGGTTCAGCAGTATGAAGTCTCATGACTGTCACGTGCTGATGACGCAGATACTCCCCGTTGTGATCCGTGGGATAATGGACGAGCATGTCCGTGAGACGTTGTTTGGCCTTTGTAACTTTTTCGACGTCATATCTAGGAAGTCGATCGGTGTGAAGCAGCTCGACAGGCTACAGGAAGAGATCGTGATGATACTATGCGAGCTTGAGATTTACTTCCCCCCAAATTCTTCGACATCATGGTGCATCTGCTTGTACATGTCGTGGATGACATCATCCAGCTTGGGCCGACATTCCTGCACGACATGATGCCGTTTGAAAGGCTAAATGGTGTCATCAAAGGATACGTTCGCAACAGGTCTCGTCCAGATGGAAGCATAGCCAAGGGCTTTCTGATCTACGAGTGCATCTCCTTCTGCCAGAATTATCTAACCACCGAGAACGAGGATGTTGGAATACCTAGAAAGAAGCACCTTGGCAGGCTCGGTGGATATGGTCACTGCGAGGGCTGCCGATCACTACATGTCAGCATTGATGGTCGAGACACTGATTTTGAAAGGGCACACCGAGTCGCGCTACAACACATTGAAGTGGTCGGCCCTTGGGTCGAAGAGCGCAGAAGCTTAATCGAGCAGGAGTACGTCAACCAGGGCCGGCAGAGGAAGAAGGGAGACATAACCAGAGAGCACAACTCCAGCTTCACGGGTTGGTTCAAGAAAAGGCAACTGGACAATCCCCCACAGACGCCTTCTACGGAAGATCAAAACCTCATATTCTCCTTGTCGCAGGGCCCAGGGCACAACCTAAGGACCTATTAGTCATACGACATAAACGGTTACAGATTCTACACCGAGGAAAAGGACAAGAATAGTGAATATCAAAACTCAGGAGTAACTATGTTATCCTTTGCTGATGACGAGACTACTGTGATGGAAAGATTCTATGGAAGGATCGAGGAGATATGGGAGCTCGACTACTGTGGAGATATCGTACCGATGTTCCGTGTTAGATGGGCCAAGAACATGGAAAAATAAGGCCGCTATTTCACCACAATGGTTATACCAGATGCCAAATGAACAAAGAACACCTCCACAAAAAATGAGCCTTGGGTACTCGCTAGCCAAGTTGATCAATGCTTTTTTATTACCGACCCATCAAAGCCCAACCGTGTTGTAGTTAGGAGGGGCAAGAGGAGCATCATCGAAATGGAAGGAGCCGCCAACGAGCAAAACTTCGACAAAAATGGCGACCCAAAGATCAAAGAGGAATTCAAAAAGTACTTTGACATGCCTACTACTACTAAAGTAAGAAGGAGGACCACACTGCCTACTAAAGGTTGTCCATTCACAAGAAGAAATCTCAAAGTGCATGGGCTAAAGTATTCAACCGCAACAAAAAAGGGCAAGAAGATTGTGAAGAGACGCTAGCTCGACACATCACATGATTGTATATGTTTGGGGAGAGAGATTTTTGAATAAATATGAATGTTTGTATATGTTCTTGCTTTATTTTAAACATATATATAATTAAAAACACATCACATGATTGTATATGTCTGGGGAGAGAGTTTTTTGAATAAATATGAATGTTTGTATATGTTCTTGCTTTATTTTAAACATATCTATAATTAAAAATATTTTTTTAAAAAAGAAAAAAGTTTGAGACAACCAGGGATTCAAACCTGGTTGCCCCAGGTTTACAATGGCACAAGCAAGCAGAGACCACTAAGGCAAGTGTGTGATCTTGTCATACTACCACGCGCGCTGTGTTTTGTACTAAGTCGACAGGTTCTGTGGCGCATTTCGGCAGTATGCGCCACAGAAGTTGAACTTCTGTGGCGCATACTGCCGAAATGTGCCACAGAACCTGTGGACTTAAACAAATAAACGGTTCGCCCTTTCCCCTGCTAATCCCCTTCTCCATTCGATTCTTCACACAGTTCCTAGCCTCGCTCACCGCACACAAACCCTACCTAGCCTAGGCTCCCTCGCTGCCGGAGCCGCCACCGCCGCGCTAAAGCCCGTGGAGGAGGAGGCCCGCCACCGCCACCGCCGCGCTGAAGCTCGTGGAGGAGGAGCCTCCACCGCCGTGCTGTCGGAGCCGCGTTGAAGCCTGTGGAGGAGGAGGCCGCCACCACCGCACCACCACCGTGCTAGAGCCCATGGAGGAGGAGGCCCGCCGCCGCCCCGCCCGTAGCAGGAGCACCGCCGCCACCCTCGTCGTCAACGATCACCGCAGCAGCAGTAGGTACCCTCGACACTAGAATTCTGTCTGCTCTGTCTGTCTGCTCTGCTCTGTCTGCTTTGTACTTGTACTTGTACTCTGCAAGCTTTAGAATTGTGTATATTCAGATAGAATTAAGTGTATATTCAGATAGTACTTGCAACCTTTAGAATTGTGTACATTCAGATAGTGTATATTCAGATAGTACAAGGTACTCTGCAAGCTTTAGAATTCTGTCTGCTCAGCTCTGTCTGCTTTGTACTTGTACTTGTACTAGAATTCAGTGTATATTCAGATAGTACTTGTACTCTGCAAGCTTTAGAATTGTGTAGATAGTAGCTTCAGAATTCAGATAGTAGCCAATGTCAAGCAGTTGAACCGCAAAGGGCTTCAAGCAAGTTCTTTCACCATCTTGTACTGCCTGACAGTATTGTTGTTAGGGATCGCTCTCAAAAGTTGCTAGACAGCAAGAACATATACCATAAAAAGTTGTACTTGCTTCTGAATCTTTGAGGCAGGACATATACCATAAAAAGTTGTACAGCCTAAACACATGCTTTGAGGCAGAAATTTTCTCTAGAGGGGTACCTCTGCCTGTATTGTTTCTCTAGAGGGGTGAATTTTAATTGGTTACCAATCCCTTTTAGAGATGTGTAAATGTGCCTTTATTTACCTGAGGTAAAAACCTTGGCCAAAATGTTCTGGTTTATTTTATGCTTCAGTTATACACAAACCATGAATTTTATGCTTCAGTTATACTGCAGCTGCTTTCTATCATATTCCTGGAGTGTAATTAGTTCATGGAGTATCTATATAGGCACAAAATCCATCATCAGTTCAGCATGATAATGAAGTTCTTTGTTCTTGACGGAGCCATTCTTTGCATGTGTACATATCTTTAGCTTGAGTGTGACCTAATCCTTTTGCTAGATGCAATGCAAGTGCATATCTATCATAGCTCATTCCTTTCCATAACTTGCCTTAATCTGTGTTGTCACCGCTGTGATTGTCAAGTCCTTTTGCCTCTGGAACTCTGTGTTGTCATTTAGGATTTTTATTACCTTGAGAAGTTTCTTTCAGCATAGATACGATTAGTTGCTCACTTAGCTTATATTATGATGTTCCTGAAGTTTGAGTGTTAAGGTGATGGTTATATATGGAACATTATGTTTGAGTGTTCCAGATTGCACAAACATGCAGAGTGTTAATGTGATGGTTATATATTATGATGTTCCTGAAGTTTGAGTGTTAAGGTGAGGCATGTTGTCAGTCTGCTGTTCAGCAAGTACTACTATATCTGTTATATATATACATGCGGCTGTGATGTGATGATGGACTAGTATATCTATTATATATATACTGCACGTGGATGATGGATATGATGGATGCTAGGGTCAATGCATGGGGCTGTCAATATGGGGATGGGGTGTTTTGTCTTGCAGGTATTTCATTTGAGTTGCCCATTTCTCCCGAAGTGTCGATTCACTTCCGTTTCGGTTGAGAAATGGGCACTCCTAGGTCAAAAAATTAGCTAAGGTCATGCCGAATTTTTCGGCCGAGATTTGTGCTAACATTTTGCCTCTTTTAAATAGAGTAGTGCAAACATGTCGGGCAACAAGGAGTCTGGCCCTTCTAAGCACATGATCAGCGTCGAAGAACAAGCTAGATAGGCCAACCAGTCATTCTGGCAGGGATCCCAACAGGAGGAGGAGGAGGAGGCGATGAGGATGACACCACCACCGGAGGAGGAGGCGACCGTCACCAGAGCTGCTGGGGCCAATGAGGGCGGAGATCCTGATTACGAGGGGGACGAAGACGACTACGATGGAACTAGTGAAGGCGGCGGCGAAGAGGATGACACCACCGATGGCGGCGCCCGCACCGATGGCGGCGAGAGGACGGATGGCGGTAGCGGCAACCCGACCGCTTCTCAGAAGTAGAAGAAGAAGGGACAGAAGGAGCGGAAGGTGCCAGTGCTCGCCACCATCTACGATGAGTTCACTGAGGTCACAAAAAGTGGCCAACCCATTGCGCCAGAGGCGATTGCTAAAGGGTACGGCCTGCAACTCGGGTGCATCGTCCGGGAAAGCATGTCGATCAACACGAAGTACATCAGACATGCTGACCATGCAGCTTTGGTCGATAACCTCCTTAAGAGGCTTCACAAGCGATACAGATTCCCAGAGCAGTTTAGAAACCTCGAGAGAAATAAGAACCCGGTGAACAGACTAGCCCTCATGAAGATGAGCAACGCCTTGAGCAGTTGGAAAACCCGGGTGAAGAATAGCATTAACAAAGGTGAAAGCTGGGAGGTTATTAGTAAGAAAAATCCGATGCTCGAACAAGAGGAGTTTAGGATATTCAAGGCGGATATAGCTACCGCTGATGCTATAAAATGGACTCAATGGGGAAGGAGTATGCGGGAACAGAACATAGGTAACCACCACCTTGGAAGCGGCGGTTACAGGGGGAAACAAGCCATTTGGGACAAGGAGGACGCCGAGCTTGAACGCCTTGGTAAAGACAACCCTTGGCTTAAAATCACGGACTTGCAGTTTAGGCAATTTGTTCAGGCCCGCTACTACCTGGACAAGGAAACAGGAGAGTTCATCACCGACGATCCGGAGGTGAAGGAATTCGAGAAGAATCTGGTAAGGAATTTATCGCTGATCTCAAGTCTATTGCGTTCTAACTAAGATAATGAAGCCAAGAATCTAAATGGGTTCACCTTTCCTTGTCTCTGCAGGGGGAGGAACTGAACGCTACTGCCACAGAGTCGTCCCAGGATTCGACGGGGCCGTGGGACACGGTTTTCAACAGGGCGACCAATGCTTACAAGAAGAGGGAAAAGGGGTTGCCGCCGTCCTCAGCTGGCCGTGTGTACGGCTTCAGTACGAGCATGAAGTTCAAGGAGTTCTACAAAGAGGACGCCAAGAAAAGAAGGGAGAGGAAGAACCAGGATAAAGCCGCTATTGCAGAGCTGAAGATGAAGGTGCAAACACTGGAGGAGAAGGCGGTGGACCAGAAAACGGTGGACAAGTTAGTGGAAGAGAAGCTCCGCTCGATGATCCCCCCGAGTTTTTCGAGGGGCTTACTGCTTGGAATGCGGGAGGTCGACATGGGCCGATACATCTGCCCAGCTTAAGCGGCAGCAACTCGGGCATCAATGTTACCGTGTCGCCGGACCTGGTGACCCTGCTGGCCGTCAACGTCGGGACGCAGCCCCTCATTTTGGTTACACCGACACCCCCTCCGGCCAAAGATACCAATAAGGCGCAGCCGACGGCGGTGGTGCTTTGTGAGGCACCCGAGCGGGAGATTGCAGATGATGATAGGTCGGCCGCCGGCATCCGCCGTGTCTCTACATTAGCCGAGATCCATGCCATCACCAAGGTAACTAATTAGTTACTGCACGTCATCTCCTTTATTCCTTTGATGCATGACTGTTGCCATCTCATGACGCCCAACAACATGTTTTTGCCTCAGGACACTTCTTGCATACTCCTGCTTAAAGATGTCGGCGGTGATTTGAAGGATGTTGCCAAGGGCACTCTTATACAACTGGCGGGCCGCACGATGCACAACAATCCAATGGATGATGACGTGATGTGGGTCAGGTTGGCTCGGGTGTTGCCAGGGTGCGATGACATGGACCCCCCTTTCAACCTCAGGGAGCCGACGAACACAAGACCCTTGGGGAATGCTACAACTGGCCCTTGACATGGCCGAAGACCCAGATTCGTCTTGCGGGGGGGGGGGGGGGGGGGGGGAGGGGGGAGCACCGGCGCCACCTCTCGACCGATCATCGCCCGACCACCACCTCGGAAGCCAGTAGCCGCCGTTGTCGCCACCACCAGCCGTCACCATCAACTCTTGGCAGCGTATGCATCGCCACATGGCAAAGACGTTGTGCCGCAACCGCCGTCACCCCCGCTACCACCACCACATGATGGCACCCATGAAGATGATGATGAATTGGTCAACGTTGACGACTTCACCAACACCGGCGCCGCCAAAGGATTGTATATGCCTTCTATGGATGAAGAACCCTTCGCAGCTCGCGACGACCATCAAGCTGGTCGGCCCAATACATGCACGCAGCGCCTGGTCTTCCATGGTCTTTCTCAAGAGACGCCTCTGGCCGCCGATCCACCACAAGAGAAACCAGGATTGGTTTTCAGCCCCAACACACTCCGAAAGGCGACTAATGAGCAGATGGCAGTGGCTGACACTGTTGTGAAGAAGAAGCACTATAGGAAGAGAGGTAATAATAATAATAAGAACGGTGCGACCCAGCCTCTACCGAAGAGGATCCGGGGTCAGGACGCCGTCGTCGTACCATCCACACAATTTGGCTTGCCCCGAGTGCATGTAGCTGGTGATCCGATATTGACTCTGGATATGATCCACATTGCGGTTGGAGCCATGTTAACTTTGCACGAGGGTGTCAAGACACTAGAGGCCCTCCTTCTTAAAGAGGACGATCCAAATTACCCGGTTTTCATGGCCAAGGTGCCATTGGACGTGGGCTTCGTCGATGACCCCCCCACGGATATATTCTTCATAGCGTTCGAGGACATATTCAAGCTGTTTCTCACGAAACGGCTGGACTATAACTTGGTCCGCCTATACACGCTCAATCTGGCGCTCACGATCAAGAGAGAAAGTACCTCAGAAATCGCGATAGTGGATCCCTACTACATGCGGGACATCCAGTTGGTCGAAGGATCAGAGACACGGACCAAGGCGACGGCGTACCTCGAGAAGTTCATGGTGGACAACAAGATGAAGGGCACACTTCTTTTGCCTTTCTTTCCTGAGTAAGTACACACACTCGCTCATCGTCACCGTAACTTATGCATTTCTTATAGATTTCTTTCCTTTGCTCTTTTTCCAACATTGCGTTCCAATTGTGTTGCGTAGAGACAAATACTGCAGACTCATCGTCCTTGCCCCGAGGTATTCTCTAGCCACGTATGTCGACTCGGAGAGTTTGACGAAGAAGAAAGACTACACTAGAATAAGGGGTGTTCTCAATGAGGCTCTCGAGGGCTACACCAAGAAGGGATGCACCTTCGTAGATAGGGGGAATGTATCAAGGATGGCAAACATGTGTTCAAGCACGTGTTCGACTTCCCCTGCGTCAAGCAGTCGACTGTTGGTGCCAAGGAGGCCTTCTACGTCCTCCATCACCTTAAAGGCTATGTTCGGGATTTCCATAACCTAACGCTGCCATCTAGTCTCCGAGGATGGGCCGAAACTTTGGCGAAAATCGACGATGCTGATCTTAGAGAAGACTTCCATCGCATTCAGATGAAGTTGTCGCAAATCATCATTGAAGATGTCAACACAAGGGGCGGTGCCTTACAACAAGCCAGAGGGTTGAGTAAGAGGGAGATCGAAGAACGCCTCCGTAAGCAGGGTGACACAAGGACGTGGATGACGAAAGAGGGCTATCTACCGTTCCCGAATCCGTGCCAGAAGAGGAAGTCTTCATCATGATCGATGTGTGCCTCTAGCATGATCCAGTATGTGTATATTCTTGTTGGATGCCTACTGTATTAGTGTGTGTGTGTCATAAACTTTACTATCTCGTGGTCGAAATGGTCATTGTTGTTAGACTTAAACTACCTTGTGGTCGTGCTGTCATTGAACTTATTGCTTCTATGATGATCTAACTTTTAGGTTTATGGATCCTTTGTTTTATATTATATGAACATATATATATATGGATGTGAACCCTTTATTCATTCTTTTCGTTGTATTTTTACTAATATGCCTTGTCGTCTATAGAGATGGCGACGAGGTGGTATGTGGTGTACATGGGTAGGGTTCCAGGAGTCTACGAGGAGTGGGAGGATTGCCACAAACAAGTGAACAAGTTCAGCGACAACATCTACAAAGGATACGCGACTAGAGAGGAGGCGATAGCCAAGTGGAGGAACCACTTGTGGAAGAAGAACCGGATGAAGATATTGGTCGGGCTAATGCTCTTGCTCACCATTATCACAGTTGTATTCTATTTGATCCTAGTGTAGGCGGCGGTGGCCACTTCATATTTGTAATGTGAGATGATATGAACTTTGTATTCGGCACTTGACACTATATATGTATCTCAATCGGGCTCTAAGTGTTTGTATTATATATATGCCGGTTTTCATGCATCTACTACTTGTGCAATGTATTTTATACTCATCTGGATAAATCCTATATAAATACCTGATTATACACCAGGAAAGTATTTTACTTCGAATACGTGTTACGCAATCAGTGGCGCAGATAGTTACATAGTCAGTGGCGCATGGGCTTTCTGTGGCGCATATATGTAAATGCGCCACAGAAGTTCTTCCTGTGGCGCATATGAAGAAATGGGCCACATAAGACTTCTGTGGCACATATCCATATGCGCCACAGGAAGTAGTTATCAGTGGCGAGGTAACAGTGGCGACTAGGATATGCGCCACAGAAGTCCAATTTCCATGCGCCACAGATGGGTACTTTCCTAGTAGTGCAATACGATTGTTCTATGCACAAAGGATTGTTGTTTTCTCCCTAGTAGCAACAGCACATCTAGTACCTTAGAGATTTCTGTCACTTCCCCAGATTACCAGAGGCATGAACCCACTATCGAGCATAAATACTAACTCTTGGAGTTGCTAGCATCTACTTGGCCAAGATAGCTACTAACAACGGAACGCATGTAAGATCACAAATAACAAAGACATGATAGAATCAATAATCAATCTGAAATAACATCACAATATCCATCGGATCCCCGCAAACACAACATGCAGAATTACAAATAGATGATCTTGATCATGAACGAAGCTCACAAGATCTAGACATGAAAGCACAAAGGAGGAGAACCAGCCATCTAGCTACTACATGGATCCGTAGTCCAAGGATGAACTACTCACACATCACACCGGAGGCTTGCATGGTGATGAAGAAGGCCTCCAGGGTGAATTCACCTCTCCGGCAGGGTGCCGAGAGAGCTTCAGATCCCTCCCGATCTAGGGATGGATATGACGGCGGCTACAGACTCTTTCATAGATTTTTGATCGGGTACTTAGGGTTTACGTCCCGAGGGCATCTTATAGTCGGAAGGGGAGGCCGAGGGGGTACCAGGGGCCACCACACCTCCCCCTGGTGTGGGCCCAGCCTGGCCACGCGGCCAGGTGGTGTGGCCCGCCTCTGGCCCCTCTCCGTCTCGTATTCTAGCACTTGATGACTTCCGGAAAAAAATAGGCACTTTGGCTTTTGTCCCGTCCAATTCCAACAATATTCATTTTTCTGACTTTCTTGGAACCAAAAATAGCAGAAAACAGGCAAGTGGCACTGTGGCTCTTGTTAATAGGTTAGTCCAAGAAATCATATGAAAGGTACTCCAAAGTTGGAATAAACACAAGAAAGTGGATAAAACCAAGCATGGAACATAAAAAATTATAGATACATTTGCAATGTATCAACATCCCCAAGCTTAACTCCTGCTCGTCCTCGAGTAGGTAAGTGATAAAAAGAAAGAATAATGTTTGAGGTGACATGCACCATCAAAGACTTGATCAAAATATTTGTAAAACATTCAAAGCTGGGATCATAGTACTTCAATCATAACATGAAAGACAAAGTTCTAGTAATAAGCAAAGAAACTATGATGCAACATGAAAAGGCACAAACAAAAGATTCATGAATAACAATGCTTTGCAAGACGTTTGTTTGTTTCACATAAAGAAAACATAGCATAATAGCATTCAGCTTGTCCCTCATAGAGTAGCAAATATAAATGCATAGGACACCTTCAAAGTTCATAAGAGTGACTAGATAATATAGTTTAAAACAAGCAATATCAAAGTATGCATCAATCAACTAGTCTTGGGACAGTGCACATAGAACTAAAAATGGCCACTATGCTCTCAAAGTAGGTGCATAAAGTTAGAAGGTGGAGACTCAATATACGGGTGGAAGAAAGGCCTTTGTAAAAGAACACACATGCTGTGGTGGCATCAGTTCATGTGTTCTTTTCCTAAAACCCCAATAATACATACTAATACACTCACACATTCAATGAAAATAACACACATGCAATCACACTGGTGGATCCATGTGGTTTATGAAAACAACACACATGCAATGACTCTAGTTGTATTTTATGAAAAGAACACAATTGTAATGAACTCTAGTGGATCTTTGTGTTTTATGAAAAGAACACTCATGCAATGACTCTAGTGGATCCATGTGGTTTATGAAAAGAACACACATGGAAAGAAATCTAGTGGGTCCATGTGTTTTATGAAAAGAACACACATGCAATGACTCTAGTGGATCCATGTGGTTTGTGAAAAGAAGACACATGCAATGACTCTAGTGGATCCATGTGGTTTATGAAAAGAACACACAGGCAATAAGCTTTGGTGGATCCATGTGGTTTATGAAAAGAACACAGATGTTGTGGTGGCATCAGTGCATGCGTTCTTTTCCTGAAACCCCAATGATGCACACTAGTACAATCACACATCCAATGAAAATAACAGACATGTAATGACTCTGGTGGATCCATGTGGTTTATGAAAAGAGCACACATGCAATGCCTCTAGTTGTTGTTTATGAAAATAACACACATGCAATCACACTGGTGGATCCATGTGGTTTATGAAAAGAACACACATGCAATGACTCTAGTTGTGGTTCAAGAAAAGACACACATGCAATGACTCTGGGGGATCCATGTGGCTTATGAAAATAGAACACATGCAATGACTCTAGTGGATCCATGTGGTTTATGAAAAGATCACACATGCAATGAACTCTAGTGGATCCATGTGGTTTATGTAAAAGAACACACATGCTGTGGTAGCATCACAACATCTGTTCTTTTCCTAAAACCCCAATGATGCACACTAATACACTCACACATCCAATCAAAAGAACACACATGCAATGACTCTGGTCGATCCATGTGGTTTATGGAAAGAACACACCTGCAATGACTCTAGCTGTGGTTTATGAAAAGAACACAAATGCAATGACACTGGTGGATCCATGTGGTTTATGAAAAGAACGCCCATGAAATGACTCTAGTGGATCCATGTGGTTTATGAAAAGAACACACAAGCAATGAATTCCAGTGGATCCATGTGGTTTATGAAAAGAACACATATGCTGTGGTGGCATCACTACATGTGTTCTTTTCCTAAAACCCCAATGATGCACACTAATACACTCACACATCCAATGAAGAGAACACACATGAAATGACTCTGGTGGATCCATGTGGTTTACGAAAAGAACACACATGCACTGACTCTAGCTATGGTTTATGAAAAGAACACACATGCAATGACTCTAGTTGTGGTTTATGAAAAGAAGAAAAATGCAATGAACTCTAGTGGATCCATGTGGTTTATGAAAAGAACACACATGTTGTGGTGGCATCAATTCATGTGTTCTTTTCCTAAAACCCCAATGATGCACACTAATACACTCACACATCCAATAAAAATAACACACACGCAATGACACTGGTGGATCCATGTGGTCTATGAAAAGAACACACATGCAATGACTATAGCTGTGGTTTATGAAAAGAACACGCATGGAATGACACTGGTTGGATCCATGTGGTTTATGAAAAGAACACACATGGAATGACTCTAGTTGTGTTTTATGAAAAGTACACAAATGCAAGGACCTATAGTGGATCTATATGCTTTATGAAAAGAACACTCATGCAATGAGTCTAGTGGATCCATGTGGTTTATGAAAAGAACACACATGCAATGACTCTAGTGAATCCATGTGGTTTATGAAAAGAACACACATGCAATGAACTCTAGTGGGTCCATGTGGTTTATGAAGAGAACACACATGCTGTGGTGGTATCACTACATGCGTTCTTTTCCTTAAACACAAATGATCCACACTAATACACTCACACATACAATGAAAAGAACACACATGCAATGACTCTGGTGGATCCATTTGGTTTATGGAAAGAACACACATGCAATGACTCTAGCTGTGGTTTATGAAAAGAACCCACATGCAATGACATTGGTGGATCCATATGGTTTATGAAAAGAACACACATGCATTGACTCTGTTTCTGGTTTATGAAAAGAACACCCATGCAATGGCACTAGGGATCCATGTGGCTTATGAAAAGAACACACATGTAATGACTCTAGATGTGGTTTATGGAAAGAACACACATGCAATGACACTAGTGGATACATGTGGTTTATGAAAAGAACACACATTCAATGACACTAGTGTATCCATGTGGTTTATTAAATGAACACACATGCAATCACTCTAGTGGATCCATGTGGTTTATGAAAACAACACACATTCAATGAACTCAAGTGGATCCGTGTGGTTTATGAAATGAACACACATGCAATGAACTCTAGTGGATCTATGCGGTTTATGAAAAGAACACACATGCAATAGATCTAGTGGTGGTTTTGGATAAGAACACACATGCAATGACTCTAGTGGATCCATATGTGGTTTAGAAAAATAACACACATTGAATGACACTGGTGGATCCATGTGGTTTATGAAAAGAACACACATGCAATGACTCTAGCTGTGGTTTCTCAAAAGAACACACATGCAATGACACTAGTGGATCCATGTGGTTTATGAAAAGAACACACATGCAATGACTCTAGTTGTGGTTTATGAAAAGAACACAAATGCAATGAACTCTAGTGGATCCATGTGGTTCATGATAACAACACACATGCAATGACTCTAGTGAATCCATGTGGTTTATGAAAAGACGACCCATGCAATGAACTCTAGTGGATCCATGTGGATTATGAAAAGAACACACATGCTGTGGTGGCATCACTGCATGTGTTCTTTTCCTAAAACCCCAATGATGCACACTAATACACTCACACATCCAATGAAAAGAACACACATGCAATGACTCTGGTGGATCCATGTGGTTTATGAAAAGAACACACATACAATGACACTAGCTGTGGTTTATGAAAAGAACACACATGCAATGGATCTAGTTGTGGTTTATGAAAAGAAGTCATATGCAATGAACTCTAGTGGATCCATGTGGTTTATGAAAAGAACACACATGTTGTGGTGGCATTACTGCATGTGTTCTTTTTCTAAAACCCCAATGATGCACACTAATACACTCACACATCCAATGAAAAGAACACACATGCAATGACTCTGGTGGATCCATGTGGTTTATGAAAAGAACACACATGCAATGACTATAGCTGTGGTTTATGAAAAGAACACACATGGAATGACTATAGCTGTGGTTTATGAAAATAACACACATGGAATGACACTGATGGATCCATGTGGTGTATGAAAAGAACACACAGGGAATGACTCTAGTTGTGTTTTATGAAAAGAACACAAATGCAATGACCTATAGTGGATCTATATGCTTTATGAAAAGAACACTCATGCAATGACTCTAGTGGAACCATGTGGTTTATGAAAAGAACACACATGGAATGAACTCTAGCGGATCCATGTGGTTTATGAAAACAACACACATGCAATGACTCTAGTGGATCCATGTGGTTTATGAAAAGAATACACATGCAATGAACTCTAGTGGATCCATGTGGTTTATGAAGAGAACACACATCCTGTGGTGGCATCACTGCATGCTATCTTTTCCGTAAACACAAATGATGCACACTAATACACTCACACATATAATGAAAAGAACACACATGCAATGACTCTAGTGGATCCATCTTGTTTCTGGAAAGAACACACATGCAATGAGTCTAGCTGTGGTATATGAAAAGAACACACATGCAATGACACTAGTGGATCCATATGGTTTATGAAAAGAACACACATTCAATGACTCTGGTTCTGGTTTATGAAAAGAACACCCATGCAATGACACTGGGGATCCATGTGGCATATGAAAAGAACACACATGTAATGACTCTATATGTGGTTTATGGAAAGAACACACATGCAATGACACAGGTTGATCCATGTGGTTTATGTAAACAAGACACATTCAATGACACAGGTGTATCCATGTGGTTTATTAAAAGAACACACATGCAATCACTCTAGTGGATCCATGTGGTTTATGAAAACAACACACATTAAATGAACTCAAGTGGATCCATGTGGTTTATGAAATGAACACACATGCAATGAACTCTAGTGGATCTATGCGGTTTATGAAAAGAACACACATGCCATGGATCTAGTGGTGGTTTTGGAGAAGAACACACATGCAATGACTCTAGTGGATCCATATGTGGTTTCGAAAAATAACACACATTGAATGACACTGGTGGATCCATGTGGTTTATGAAAAGAACACACATGCAATGACTCTAGTTGTGGTTTCTGAAAAGCACACACATGTAATGACTCTAGCTGTGGTTTCTGAAAAGCGCACACATGCAATGACACTGGTGGATCCATGTGGTTTAAGAAAAGAACACACTTGCAATGACTCTAGTTGTGGAACACAAATGCAATGAACTCTAGTGGATCCATGTGGTACATGAAAAGAACACACATGCAATGACTCTAGTGGATCCATGTGGTTTATGAAAATACGACACATGCAATGAACTCTAGTGGATCCATGTGGTTTATGAAAAGAACACACATGTTGTGGTGGCATGACTGCATGTGTTGTTTTCCTAAAACCCCAATGATGCACACTAATACACTCAAACATCTAATGAAAAGAACACACATGCAATGACTCTGGTGGAGCCATGTGGTTTATGAAAAGAACACACATGCAATGACTCTAGCTGTGGTTTATGAAAAGAACACACATGCATAGACTCTAGTTGTGGTTGACGAAAAGAAGACAAACGCAATGAACTCTAGTGGATCGATGTGGTTTGTGAAAAGAACACACATGTTGTGGTGGCATCACTGCATGTGTTCTTTTCCTAAAACCCCAGTGATGCACATAATACACTCGCACATCCAATGAAAAGAACACACATGCAATGACTCTGGTGGATCCATGTGGTTTATAAAAAGAACACACATGCAATGACTATAGCCGTGGTTTATGAAAAGAACACACATGGAATGACACTTGTGGATCCATGTGGTTTATGAAAAGAACACACATGGAATGACTCTAGTTGTGTTTTATGAAAAGAACACAAATGGAATGACCTATAATGGATCTATGTGCTTTATGAAAAGAACACTCATGCAATGAATCTAGTGGATCCATGTTGTTTATGAAAAGAATACACATGCAATGAACTCTAGTGGATCCATGTGGTTTATGAAGAGAACACACATGCTGTGATGGCATCACTGCATGCGTTGTTCTCTTGAAACACCAATGATGCACACTAATGCACTCACACATCCAATAAAAAGAACACACATGCAATGACTCTGGTGGATCCATGTGGTTTATGAAAAGAACACACATGCAATGACCCCTGGTGGATCCATGTGGTTTATGAAAAGAACACGCATGCCGTGGTGGCATCACTACATGTGTTCTTTTCCTGAAACCCCAATGATGCACACTAATATAATCCTACATCTATTGAAAATAACACACATGCAATGACTCTTGTGGATCCATGTGGTTTATGAGAATAACACACATGCAATGACTCTAGCTGTGGTTTATGAAAAGAACACACATGCAATGACTCTAGTTGTGGTTTATGAAAAGAAGAAAAATGCAATGAAATCTAGTGGATCCATGTGGTTTATGAAAAGAACACACATGTTGTGGTGGCATCACTGCATGTGTTCTTTTCCTAAAACCCCAATGTTGCACACTAATACACATGCAATGAACTCTAGTGGATCTATGCAGTTTATGAAAAGAACACACATGCAATGGATCTAGTGGTGATTTTGGAGAAGAACACACATGCAATGACTCTGGTGGATCCATGTGGTTTATGAAAAGAACACACATGCAATGACTCTGGTGGATCCATGTGGTTTATGAAAAGAACACACATGCAATGACTCTAGCTGTGGTTTATGAAAAGAACACACATGAAATGACACTGGTGGATCCATGTAGTTTATGAAAAGAACACACATGCCGCGACTCTAGCTGTGTTTTATGAAAAGAACACAAATGCAATGACCTCTACTATATCTATGTGGTCTATGAAAAGAACACTCATGCAATGACTATAGTGGATCCATGTCGTTTATGAAAGGAACACACATGAAATGAACTCTAGTGGATCCATGTGGTTTATGAATAGAACACACATGCAATGACTCTAGTGGATCCATGCGGTTTATGAAAAGAACAAACATGCAATGACTCTAGTGGATCCATATGGTTTATGAAAAGAACACACATGCAATGAACTCTAGTGGATCCATGTGGTTTATGAAGAGAACACTCATGCTGTGGTGGCGTCACTTCATGCGTTCTTTTCCTGAAACACAAATGATGCACACTAATACACTCACACATACAATGAAAAGAA